>JARQOC010000001.1:18003687-18451187 GCA_033576535.1 Allobates femoralis
TCCATCTCAAGGTGTGTTCTGTACACATAGGTAAATAGATAGATAGAAAAATAGAGATTTAGCTTTCACATCAGCATTTTTCTGCTATTTGTTGAAGTTTTGGTGGAAAAAACACAATTTCTGCACTTGCTGTCTAAGGGCAGACCTACGCCACACTTGCCGTAAGTTGCATGCAATGTATATGGAATTTGTGGTTCACTTGCGGCATGTGCAGCACACATGGTTACGGCAGTTTCGGCCGCAAAAAACGCAGTTACCAGTGTTTTTTTTAGCGACTGTATTTGGTGCAGCTGCCGAAGCCACGTTTGCCACAATTACAGCAAGTTAACCGCAAGTTCCATATACATTGCATGGGACTTGCTGCAAGTGTGCCGCAGGTAGCCTTTAGCTGGCAAGTGCAGACATTGTACTTTTTTCATCCCCATCTTCTGCAAATAGCAGAAATAAAGCTGATGTGAAAGGTGTCAAAGTGTTAAGAAATAGTAATAAGGTAGAGTAGGGCCCCATCAGATGTAAGGCCACCTTGCCGTGGTTGGTGGGCAAACACAAACTGGCGGATATGTAGATTATGAATATTGATATCTGAAATGAAGCTACTGAATTGGTGCACAATTATTAGCCAGTAGGTGTACTAAGAGCCTTACCACAGAACAATGAAATCTTCAAAAATTACATTCACCATACAAACATAGGTAGTTGATGGATAGATATCATGTCTTAATTGCATTATTGTTAATTAATAATAATAATTTTTATTTATATAGCGCCAACATATTCCGCAGCGCTTCACATTCACAATACAAAGCTCACATTTAAACAATCATAAGAAACAATTAGAAAATACAATACAATGCCAAAAGCAATACAATACAAAGCATAACATAATACAATAATTGGAGCAAAAAATGGCAGCCCTGCTCATAAGAGCTTACAATCTAACAATGAGGTGGGGGTGACAAGGTATAGGTGCTCATTTGCAATGATAGTATAGTCAACTTGAGGAGATGGGGAACAGATAGGAGCAGAATAAGTGGCCACAACCCGTTGTATGTGATCCACTTGAGGCGGAGCAGATAGGCTATGTCTAGATGACTGACTAGGGATCATGATAGGCCGCCCTAAAAAGATGTGTTTTTAGGGTTCGCCTAAAACTATTTAAGTTGTGGATACATCTAATTTTTTGGGGTAGAGCATTCCAAAGAATTGGTGCGGCTCGGGAGAAGTCTTGGAGCCGGGAGTGGGAGGTTCGGATTAATGCAGAAGTGAGTCTAAAGTCACTTCCAGAGCGAAGGGAACGGCCGGGGTGATAGACAGAGATGAGGGAGGAGATGTAGGGGGGTGCTGCACTGTGAAGAGAACGGGTGGGGTTATAGACAGAGATGAGGGAGGAGATGTAGGGGGGTGCTGCACTGTGAAGAGAACGGGTGCGGTGATAGAGATAAGGGAGGAGATGTAGGGGGGTACTGCACTGTGAAGAGAACGGGTGGGGTGATAGACAGAGATGAGGGAGGAGATGTAGGGGGGTGCTGCACTGTGAAGAGAACGGGTGGGGTTATAGACAGAGATGAGGGAGGAGATGTAGGGGGTGCTGCACTGTGAAGAGAACGGGTTGGGTTATAGACAGAGATGAGGCAGGAGATGTAGGGAGGTGCTGCACTGTGAAGAGAACGGGTAGGGTGATAGACAGAGATGAGGGAGGAGATGTAGGGGGGTGCTGCACTGTGAAGAGAACGGCTGGGGTGATAGACAGAGATGAGGGAGAAGATGTAGGGGGGTGCTGCACTGTGAAGAGAACGGCTGGGGTGTTAGACAGAGATGAGGGAGGAGGTGTAGGGGGTGCTGCACTGTGAAGAGAACGGCTGGGGTGTTAGACAGAGATGAGGGAGGAGATGTAGGGGGGTGCTGCACTGTGAAGAGAACGGCTGGGGTGATAGACAGAGATGAGAGAGGAGATGTAGGGGGGTGCTGCACTGTGAAGAGAACGGCTGGGGTGATAGACAGAGATGAGAGAGGAGATGTAGGGGGGTGCTGCACTGTGAAGAGAACGGCTGGGGTGATAGACAGGGATGAGGGAGGAGATGTAGGGAGGTGCTGCACTGTGAAGAGAACGGCTGGGGTGATAGACAGAGATGAGAGAGGAGATGTAGGGGGGTTCTGCACTGTGAAGAGAACGGCTGGGGTGATAGACAGGAATGAGGGAGGAGATGTAGGGGTGCTGCACTGTGAAGAGCTTTGTGGGTGAGAACAAGCAGTTTGAAATGGATCCTATAGTGTATAGGCAGCCAGTGTAATGACTGGCATAATTCTTACTAAATAAACTGTATATGCATTCTAGACCACCCGATTCTTTAGAATCGGGCCGCCAGCTAGTATGTTATAAGAAGATTATTCAACAACCACAAATCGGATCTCTTCACTGCAGGTGACTATTTAACAACATCACTGCACCTATAAGACCATATCTTTACTTTATAGTGACAAATCCTGATGACAGGCTCTCATTATAGCTGAAGAGTGTATAGAAGTCATAATACTGTAGACTGGCATTGCTCCAATTACCCTAATTTGACACTTTCACATGTGCCGCCTGAATACAGCAGCCAGTTGCACACAGAAAGTAATTCCACCTTCACCTGGCAGGTATCATTTTAATTTTCCTTCATCTTCAAACCCTAACCAACATATGACGTACTGCTAGAGCATATGCCGGCTGCATGATTTTGTGTGGGTTTGCACGCTGAGCCTGCAATTTTGATAGTTGATGATGGCTGTGTTATTCAGCCATCATCTGTCTCTAACAGCCATGGGTGAATAAATTATGCAGTTATTGACCTGCTGAATACTGTATATTGTTAAAAGAAATATAACCCCCTTGATGAAGCAATCAAATATTATAACATTGTGAAACGTACATCGGGGGATTACTCTCCTAGGGGGCTTTTATTTTCAGTGGGATGGACATGCACTATTGTCACTTTATCTATGGGTTTATTATTTTGCTATATACCTTGATATGTTGGTATCAATTACTGCATGTTGTACTTCTGTTAGATTGGTGTGATGAAGAGGGACTATGCCTTCCCCTCTTATTGATTCATTTACCCAAGGCATATCATCTGCAGTGATTGTTAAGACATGGTGCATTTTTCATCTATTGCTTGTGTGAGGAGTTATCATACTTTACCAGCACGGATGGACAGTAAAGACAATTTTATTGTTCACAAGTTGAAGGGGGAAGGGGATGTACCAGCATGTCTCTTTCCAGCATGTGTTCATAGACCAAAACTCAATCATATCTATATTTACATTTATTGTCTATCTGGTGGGGGAATCTGTACCTTTCTTTCTCTCAGCAGATTCCTGGTTATACACCTTCATTGTTTTGATTTATATGTACATATGATTAAAGGGGTTGGGTGTGCTTATCTTTGCCAAACAAGAGGGTGATTTCTAAGAGCAGAATATAGAAGAAGACACACACTTAGAGGTCAATTGGTGCTGGGAAGTGGAAGGAACTGTGCTTGGGTCAGGTCCTAAGCTTATGAATGGACTAAAGAGTTGGTGGTGTGATTTGGAAGCCATAGGATCAGAGCTAAGGCTGATCTTGAAACCCATGGATGGAGTATAGAACTTGGAACTTAATTCACGTGCTGCAATCATGAGATCCACCTTCTGGATGTTAAGAGTTCTTCTATGGACTAATTTTGGTTTCTGATTTTGTGTACTGGGGCATTGCATTGTGGTCATCTACCTGGAATTGCTGAAATACCTCTGTATGGATACAAATAAAACTTGTCACATCGTTAATCTGCCCAGGTGATTATTACAACCCACAACTTCACAGCTTCTACTTGTTTCATCTCTGTCTGTATGTTTTACATTTGTTTTTTTGGCTCATGCATTTTGATATCCTTTGACTTTTTATTGTACTTAATAAATTTTTTGAACAGTTTACCTCTTTGTGTTCAGTTATGTTGTGCATATTTTCACGAGTTGCCTTTTCGTTAGTCGATCTTTATTATGTATGACTATTTCACACCCGTTCTCTTTCTTCTGGATCATTTTTGTTAACAGACTTTTTATTGCACCTTCTGTCCTACTTTGGCTTTGTCATTTGAATAAAGCTTGTTGAAAGGCCACAGAGCAGCCAATCAGCAAGCTTTTCTGGTGTGGGGACTTCTAAACTCATCACAGCGATGTCAAGTTTTGGTACACCACTGTAAAAAGAAAGTTAAAACTTTGGCTCACAACCTATTTTTGATAACAAGCATGGGTAAAGCAGTATCTGATGGCTGAAACCCCCAGGGGTCTGCTCTACTGTGGTTAGTTATCAAAAATAGTAGAGATCCAATAATTTAAAGAAAATGGTGTTGGGGCCTTCCATTTTTGATAACCAGGCATGTTAAAGCTGACAGGTTGGGGTTGGAATTATCAGGGTGGAAAGAGTTATGGATATTGGCCCCTCCCAGCCTAACTACATTACCCTGCGGCAGCTCCAGAATTCTGGTGCTTACCCAGCTCATGCCAATTGCCCTGATGTGGTGGCAATCGGAGTGATGTATTGGGTTGATGACAGCTGTGATTTCTCAAAGTAGGTTAGTAATGGGGAGGGATCTGTGTGAAACCTCTATTACTAACCTATAAGTCAAAGAAAATAAATACACTGAAAAATCCTTTATTTGAAATAAAAAAATATGCACCCCCTCTTTCACCCATTTATTTTTACCCTCAAAGCACCCCTACAGGTCTGAGAAAATCCACACGATGTCCGACGAAGAACCCGGATCTACATCTAGAAGATGCAGTAATGGAAAATGCAGCTTCCGGGACACATCGACAGCAATGGATGACTGTCAGTTGTGTGAAGTGGTGATGTCACTGAGTTACCTAGTGTGTGATTTTGGCCCATTCTTCCACACAAACACTCTTCACCTTCTGCAGGTCCTGTGGATCCTTCTATGATCTCGGAGCTTTAGTTCCTTCCAGACATTTTCTATTGGATTCAGCTACGGTGATCGGCTCACACATTCTAGCAGATTTATCTTCTTTCTCTGAGTTTCCTTGGCTGTGTGTTTGGGATCATTATCTTGTGAAATGTTGCCCTCGTTTCATCTCCATCATCCTGGTAGATGGAGGAAATATTTGTCAGGAATGTCTGGATACATTTGTCTGTTCATCCTCCCTTCAGTTATATGAAGTTTTCCAGGGCCGTATGCTGATAATCAGCCGCACACCATGATGTTCCCACCTCCACACTTCACTGTTGTTTTTGAGATGCTTTGCCTTTTGGCCTCCAAGCATGATGTGTATTATGGCCTCCAAAGAGATCAATATTGCTCTCTTCTAACCACAATATATTTTCCAGTATTTCACAGACTTGACTAAATGTTGTTAAGCAAATTTTAAATGCTCTTTAATGTGGAGTCTTGGAGGTGAGCGTGCATACAGGAGCGTGCATACAGGAGCGTGCATACAGGAGCATGCACACAGGGGTGTGCATACAGGGGCGTGCACACAGGAGCTTGCATACAGGAGCGTGCATACAGGAGCATGCACACAGGCGTGCACACAGGGGCGTGCACACATGAGCGTGCACACAGGGGCGTGCACACAGGGGCGTGCACACAGGAGCGTGCACACAGGAGCGTGCACACAGGAGAGTGCACACAGGAGCGCGCACACAGGAGCGAGCACACAGGAGCGTGCACACAGGAGCGTGCACACAGGGGAGTGCACACAGGAGCGCGCACACAGGAGCGAGCACACAGGAGCGTGCACACAGGAGCGTGCATACAGGAGTGTGCACACAGGAGCGTGCACACAGACGTGCACACAGGGGCGTGCACACAGGAGCGTGCACACAGGAGAGTGCACACAGGAGTGTGCATACAGGAGCGCGCACACAGGCCATGGAGGGGGGAGAGCATTACGTATTGTTTTCTGTGAAACAATTGTCCCTGCTGATCCCAGGTCTTTCTGTAGCTCTCTCTCCACAGGTGTCCTTGGCTCTTGGACAACTCTTCTGATAATTCTTTTCCCTCCTCTGTGTGAAATCTTGCGGGGAGCACCTGATCATGGCTGGTTTATAGTGACATTATGTTCTTTCTACTCTAGGATTATGGCCCCAACAAACCTCACAGGAGCGTTCAGTAGTTTAAATTTCTTCTGTAACCAATGTCATCAGTATGTTTTGTAACAATAAGACTGTGATGGTCTTGGAACAGCTCACTTGTTTAACCCCATCATGAGATGTTTCTTGTGTGGCACGTTAGTAATGAGACGCCTTTTTATCAGCCATCAGTTGAATCAGCTGATATTATTTGTCACTAAATTGCAGGATTAATTTCTAATTACTGATAGATTCAGCTGCTGTCAGGACTTTCCACTTCTCCTTCTTCATGTGTTCAATACTTTTTCCTGTGTCATTTCTCATTATTACACATAATTTATGGAATCTATGGTTTGATTTCTTTGCCTGTGTGAATTGGATGGGTTGTTACTGACATCTGGTGAGAAACTCATGTCAATATCAGCTTTAGAAATATATTTACTTTGAATGTTGGTGACGTATGGAATACTTTGGAGATTATGGACCTGCAGACTATTCCTCATCATTCTCTTGTTCTCTTATTACAGTGCTAAAGAACAATGTGTTTATGCCGCTCACACTCCTGCAGGGGCAGAGGAGCAGCACAGATGCAGGTTTGTGCCATTATCATCAGTTCATCTATTATTCAGGCAGAAGCTGAAATCTCCGGTCGGCAGAAATAACTCGCCCCCATCCTCCACCCTCCTGCTGGGGGATCCCAGGGCGATCACAGGGGAGATCACAGGGGAGATCACAGGGGAGATCACAGGGAGATCACAGGGGGATCACAGGACGGGCAGTCAGTAGTCGGCCTGATTTTTATCAGGACACATTTTTATATTATAAACACAAAAAAACTGATTTGTTGTAAAAGTGCTGCAGATGGATGAATACTACAGAGAGGAAACCTGGTGTTTACATGTATGATCTATGTGTTTACATGTTTACAAACAGAAATGTCAAATACATACCAAGAACATGGTGTGAAACATGAATTATACTGACCTGGATGGATGGATGGGTGGGTGGATAAATGTATAGATAGACAGATGGATGGACGGACAGATTGAGGATGGACAGACAAATGGATGGATGATGATAGATAAATGGATGGCTAGATGGATGGATAAATGTATAGATAGATGGACTGATGGATGGATAAATGGATGGATGGATAAATGGATACATAGATGTATGGATGGATGGATGGATGGATAAATGGATGGATGGATAAATGGATACATAGATGTATAGATGGATGGATGGATGGATAAATGGATGGATGGATAAATGGATACATAGATGTATAGATGGATAGATAAATGGATACATAGATGTATAGATGGATGGATGGATAAATGGATACATAGATATATAGATGAATGGATGGATAAATGGATACATAGATATATAGATGAATGGATGGACGGATATGAGATTGACAAAAACTATCTAGAGAGATGCCAGATGAACAGATGACGGCTCAGTAGTTGGTGTGCACTCGGCTTGTTAGGACCATTGATTCCCCCGCGTCCTCCGCACTCAGCAGATTTCCTAATTAGCGGAGTTACGAGGACGCCCCGTACTACTCCCCTCATCGTCCGCTCTGTCCTCCCTATAATGAGCTGTGGATGCTCTGCACATTAGTGGAGATGTAGAACGGCAGGAGTTGTTATCCCATTATCAGCACTTCATACATGTGACGTCCTCCATGATAAGTCATTGTATATGTTCTGCAGGAGATCTGCCGTCCTGGACCGTGATCAAACCGGCGACACTGCAGCCTCTGCTGATCACCGTCCACAGAGAGGATGAGAAGACAGAAGCCGCCGTCTGCTCCAAACAAGACAACAAGGTGAGGGGGGATCCCTTATTCCATATTGTCATCATGTGTGATATCACTGCTCAGTACTCAATGTGACCTCCATAGATCCAACACTTGTCACAGCTGAGGGTCTGCTACCGTAGTATCCAGTGTGGCCAGAACAGGGATATAAAAAGCATGGATACATTTTTCTTGCACTGATACATTGTAGCATAGACATAGGAGGACCTGACTGTGTAATACATCATTTCCCCTGTGGGGGAGCTGCAGCAGAGTTGTACACTTGTTGCTGGCTTCTTGCAGGGGCGACCAACTGTCAGCGCATTCTGTGCCCAATCTATTGTTGCCCCCTGCAACAATGTAGCTCTGGGTTTAATACCCGCTCTGTATCTCATTAGACGTGACCACAGTTTCTTCTTTATTTTGGCAGATAAATGGAGATAAAAGCTGCGCTCCCGCGAGCAACGCCGATCAGCCGAAATCATCTCCTGGATCTATGTGTCCCTCCGGCTTTGCAGCAAGGTGAGATCAATAAGAAATGGCTCAAAGGTGGGGGAGGGGAGGCCGAATTTACTACGGTAGTCACAGAAGCCATAGAGTGGCCAGAAATTCAGACAGAGCCCATGCTTCATGGAACTTGTTGGTGGGATCCATCAGAGCCCTGTGGGGTCTATTATTAATATTATCTATTATTATTATTATTATTATTATTGCTGCAATACTTGTGTCCATGCTATGTACTGTGTAATGGATGTGTCTGACCGTACAGGAACATGGTTTAATGATACCACATCTCCTGTGCTGAGATAATCATATATATGTGCCCCTGCTATGTACTGTGTAATGGATGTGTCTGACCATACAGGGACAAGATCTGATCATACCACATCTCCTGTGCTGAGATAATCTTATATATGTGTCCCTGCTATGTACTGTGTAATGGATGTGTCTGACCGTGCAGGGACATGGTCTGATCATACCACGTCTCCTGTGCTGAGATAATCTTATATATATGTCCCTGCTATGTACTGTGTAATGGATGTGTCTGACCGTACAGGGACATGGTCTGATTATACCACATCTCCTGTGCTGAGATAATCTTATATATGTGTCCCTGCTATGTACTGTGTAATGGATGTATCTGACCGTACAGGGACATGGTCTGATCATACCACATCTCCTGTGCTGAGATAATCTTATATATGTGTCCCTGCTATGTACTGTGTAATGGATGTGTCTGACCATACAGGAACATGGTCTGATCATACCACATCTCCTGTGCTGAGATAATCTTATATATGTGTCCCTGCTATGTACTGTGTAATGGATGTGTCTGACTGTACAGGGACATGGTCTGATCATACCACATCTCCTGTGCTGAGATAATCTTATAAATGTGTTATGACGATTATCTTATCCTGATCCCTTTGTTGTAGTCTTTATCCAGGATGCAGCCTTTCAGGCAAATGTTTATGCCTCATAAATACAATGTGGATTTTGTTTTCGGAAAGAACATGGAAAAAAGAGTCATGGTGAGTTCATGATACCTTGTATGCACATGACATTTCCAATATTGGTAAATAAAGGCTATCTCTGAACTACTGAACCCAGCCCAGCTGGTCCCTGTACAGACTAATACTTCTAGCTCCACAGTCTCTGGTGGATCCTTCACAGGCTGGAATATCCCTAGCTGCAAAACTAAGAATCCACAACTCAGACCTGGCTACCTAGAAGGCCGTCAAGTTGTTCCTTGTACCTCCGGAGAGGGGGAGATAGCAGAGTGCTATAACCCAGGATAGGGAAAGTATGCAGATAGGCAAGTACCCAAGGTATGGAAACAATAAACACAATGTCACGAGGTGGTATAGCAGATAGGGAATCAGGGGAGTTGTCTGACCCTTAGACTGGGGTTCCCTAACGCACCCTGTTCCCAGAGGTACCCCAGATGGCGGAGAGGTCTGGGTCGCCACCCTAGCCCTTCACTCCTGATTAGCCCTAGGCTAAGAGCCCACAGACCAGGAAAACACAACCACTCCAATAAGAGGGAACAGCAGCTGCTTCAGCAAACATGTCTGCACAGCATGGGTCTTAGATGAGAATGAACTCTATGTGCAACATCTGGTGGACGGAAGTGGAACTGTTTCAAGGCTCAGGGAGTGGAGATCTGAAAACTAAGGCACACCTCTCCACCTAAATGCTATGACACACACCTCCACCTGCAGAGCCACACACAGCGTAGGCTTACAGCATTAACTAAAGGGGAAAATAAACCTCAGTTTAAACACCTCAACAGACTCAAAACATGACACGTGCACTAGCGGAAAGAGGTGAAGTAGCAACTGCCATTTAGAAACAGAAATGCCTTCTAGGTACCAACTTTAATAGGAGAAAGTAGTAGGTTAGACAAGTGAGATAGCAAAGAGAAAGTACCAAGCTGTTCTCTGTCTGATTGGCAAACGTCCTTAGCAGCAGGGATTGAACTCCTTACCAGGATCCACATAGAAATATAGCCAGCAGAGAAGGCTAGCAAAAGGAGGGTATAAATAGCTGCATTTGAAATGTGATAGGACAGAGCAAATGAACGGATAAAAATACCTACTGACTCTAACCGATAAGGGAAACAAAGGTAAAAGTCAATCAGAACTTGATCATGCTGTGGCTCAGCAGAGAAGGAAATTGATCACACAAGGTCACCGGATCGAATCCTGAGGCATGACAATATTGTAAACAATAATGGTGAAGCAGATTTTAGCTTGTTTTAAGTCAAGTCAATAATAATGAGGGTAAGAGGAATACTAAAAACAGGGTGGGGGTACCAAGGGGTCCAGAAATATTACAGCTATGGTATGTGATATAACTGAGATTCAGCAGTTATACAGATTACAACTAAAACACTATGCTTATACATAAATGTACACATACATGAGAACAATGAATATTGCCAAGAAAAATGGACCAAAAAAAGGAACAAGGAAACTCCTAAAACCTCCAAACCCAGACCTCTGACGTACGTTTCGCTGAACAGCTTTTTCAAGGGGTCATGGTAGAACGTATATTTTTATTTAATTTACATCTGAAAGATAGAGATCTGCTAGCCAGACACGCTCTATGGGAAAAAAGAGGCTTCAATTTACCCTACAGAGGCAAAGAAAGGGTGGAAATGTGGTCCTCTATGTGCATGACGTCCTCCATTCAGGTCTAAGGAATTTGAGCCTCTGCCATCAGAGTTGTACTGTCATGATGATCTCTTACATTAGTGATTTGTGACAGGTTTGGGACCAGTGTCTCATTCATGTATTGAGACTTCATTTTAAATGTGTTTCTTTCCTTTGGCAGTGTAGGAGTTATTGTCAGTTTCTGTTACTCCAATACTCCCTAGTTGTCTTCCCAGGTGTGGCTACTTTGTGATCACTCCCATCTTCATTATATGGTCACATGATCCAGCATTCCTTGCTGGTGATTGAACTCCATTCCTGGCCTGTCTACCTTAGGTGAAGGAGCTTCTTTGGAGAAGCTGACCGTTACCAAGCCATCTGCTGCCAAGGAGCGTGGCAGCAGGCATGATCTTGTTTGTTGCTCCCCTGTCTGTCTTCCCTTCCCTTGTTAGTAGTGCAGTGGTTTGGACTAGTGCTCCCGCCAACCATCTCCCTATTGAAGGTTAACATCCGGGCCAGCGAGGGATTAAGTATCCTGCTTGGCGACAGAGTGAAAGAACCCGTACAGGGACGGTAGGGAGATCAGTGCACAGCCGCAGGTGTCCTTTCCCGCGTTCCCTACGATCAGGGTCCTCTATTGTGTTTGTCACCCCCGGTGTTTCCTATGTTGTGTGTAGTGTGCCGGACATCATTGGTCTGTGCTTCATTGTCACACATGGTAGCTAGACAATCCCTAGTCCGGGGTGTGACATGTATTTGTTTGGGGAAGGATGGGGGATGGCGATTGTGGTTCCCATAAGACTTGTTCCTCTACTATAGGATGATTTTTGCCTAATTAAAGGCCAGAAATGTATTATGGGATTCCTGGATGGAGTCTGGGACAAGGATCACCCCATTATTTTATCTGCTTTTTACAGAGAAGGCTTGAAAAGGAAACTGCTGTGTTATGTGCAACCTACAGACTGTTATATATAGCCGGGTGTAAAATATACTGATCGCTCTATTTCCAGAGTCCCAAGAAGCCGACGGCGACTCTGACCGGCGCATCTAAGAAGGACGTCCCCACACCGAGAGGATCCTGTAACAGGAACTGGCCGTATCCACGTAAGACACTGCTGTATACTCTATGGGGCAGATGGCAATATACACAACTATAGTGGCTACGACAAGTATATCATATATATAGAGGATACCCTCTGTAGTGGGAATACTCTTCTTATGTATTCCTAAACCCAAGAAGGAATGATCCTCTCTGACCCTTTCTTCCATCCTCAATGATGTTCACTAGGTGTTCATCCGCCTGTATGATCTTCTGTTTTATAGGACGCAAGACACCAACGAGCCTGATAGAGTCGGCCGCAGCGTATACCGCCAGACCCAAACTGAAGTACGAGCTGGACCAAGTGGACGTGGTCACAGGAGAGGAGGCTGAGCGCAACGTGCTGCAGGTACGTCACCTATTCCTTCTATAGAGATGTGTATGAGTTATCTCCTGTATTATACCCCAGAGCTGCACTCACTATTCTGCTGGTGCAGTCACTGTGTACATACATTACTGATCCTGAGTTACCTCCTGTATTATACTCCAGAGCTGCACTCACTATTCTGCTGGTGCAGTCACTGTGTACATACATTACATTACTGATCCTGAGTTACCTCCTGTATTATACTCCAGAGCTGCACTCACTATTCTGCTGGTGCAGTCACTGTGTACATACATTACTGATCCTGAGTTACCTCCTGTATTATACTCCAGAGCTGCACTCACTATTCTGCTGGTGCAGTCACTGTGTACATACATTACATTACTGATCCTGAGTTACCTCCTGTATTATACTCCAGAGCTGCACTCACTATTCTGCTAGTGCAGTCACTGTGTACATACATTACATTACTGATCTTGAGTTACCTCCTGTATTATACTCCAGAGCTGCACTCACTATTCTGCTGGTGCAGTCACTGTGTACATACATTACATTACTGATCCTGAGTTACCTCCTGTATTATACTCCAGAGCTGCACTCACTATTCTGCAGGGTGCCCCTACTCCCACACCCGGCCGCTGTTACTCGGCCCCCTCCTGCCCGCAGCAGAGTGCTTAGCAGAGTATATGTGTCGCCCCTGCGACCTGGAGGCCACATAGGGAACTGCAGCCAGGTAGGAAGGAAGACAGTTTACACAACACCCTCACAGACATCCCACACACACCACTAGGAGGCAGCACCCAACCCCGAGCCCGGGACTCTAGGCGGGCAAGGGGTGGTGGGTTTAGAGAACAGTGGGTGGGACAGCAAGCAGGTCAGGTGACAGATGGTAGATATAGTGGAAGGGGAGGAGGAACGAGTCAGTAGGCCGAGGTAGGCTGAGCAGTAAAGAACAGAAGCACACGTCCTGGAGGAGTGGGGTTGATGGAGTGCAGAATCCAAAGTGCCAGTGAAACCACGGAGAGAAAGTACGTCCATGGCCAGCACCCCAGGAGTGTGAGGAAAGAGAGGACCAGCAGCACTGAGTCCTAGGAACACGGCTGAAACAACCAACTGCTTGCGGAGTAGCCTTCCATATGAAACCTGAGTCACACGGGTCAGAAGGGAGCCTGATAGAGCCTTGCAAAGAAAGGACTATTGGAGGCTAGGCTAGAAGCAGAGTGTCTGCTCTGAAGGGGACCGAAGATTCACCGACGGGGAGCTCTAACTCCAGGTTGGAGTTCCTACCCAAAGGACAGGCAGCTAAGTGGCAACCACGAGGATCCACAGGGGTGCGGGCTACCGCTATACTGTCCGGAGACACACACACGGAGAGAGAGAGAATAAAGCCTGGAAAGGACGAGAGAGAGTGAGGGGTCACAGAGAGGAACATCCTGGCTGCAGGGAGTAGAAAGGAACCCGGAGGGGAAAGTCTGTAACCCGTGTAAAAGCTGAACTGTAACTGAACTGCTGTACTGAAAGAACTGCAAAGTAAACACGGTGAACCCTGCCTCTGACTCCCTTGCATGATTATCTGCGAACAGAACCTAATAATAACTTTGCTCCCTTGCCCGTGAATGATTCCTTTCAGCAGGACCGCAGAGGAATCCCACCTGGAGAGCCACAGCCTGTCAGCTCCACACACAGGCCAGGAGAAGGCTGCAGCAGCAGGAAAGTGAGTGAACTGAACCTACTACAAGCCTACACCATTGACTTTATCATCACTGCCCCGGGGAACCCAGCTCTACCTGCAGAGAGCTATTCCATCTACAGCTGCTTTAACATCATCCTCGGAGGTCCTGCTCCAGTGGTGGTCCCATTACTGACCACAAGTCGTGGGTGGTGTCACGACAAACTCTAAGCCCTTGTAAATATTTCCCTTTTACTTGTACGGGCTCGGGACACGGTCCGGACCAGGACCTCCGTGACATCCCCCAGCAGCCACCCGGTCCGGTACCGAGTACCCCGTCCCAGTGGGATCTACATATACGGCGGCTCAGTGTTTAGCAGAGTATACGGCTGCTCAGTGGTTAGCAGAGTATATGGGGGCTCAGTGCTTAGCAGACTTTACGGCGGCTCAGTGGTTAGCAGAGTATACAGGGGCGCAGTGGTTAGCACATTATACGCTGGCTCAGTAGTTAGCACTGTATAAAGAGCCTCAGTGGTTAGCACTCTATAGTGGCTCAGTGGTTGGCACTGTATATGGTGGCTCAATATTAGAACAGTAATGTAGCTCAATGGTTAGCACTGTATATGGTGAATCAGTGAATAGCACTGTATGGTGGCTCAGTGGTTAGCACTGTATATGGTGGCTCAGTGGTTAGCACTGTATATGGTGGCTCAGTGGTTAGCACTGTATACGGTGACTCAGTGGTTAGCACTGTATACGGTGAATCAGTGAATAGCACTGTATGGTGGCTCAGTGGTTAGCACTGTATATGGTGGCTCAGTGGTTAGCACTGTATGGTGGCTCAGTGGTTAGCACTGTATGGTGGCTCAGTGGTTAGCTCAGTATGGTGGCTCAGTGGCTAGCACTGTATGGTGGCTCTGTAGTTAGCACAGTATGGTGGCTCAGTGGTTAGCACTGTATATGGTGGATCAGTGGTTAACACAGTATGGTGGCTCAGTGGTTGGCACTGTATATGGTGGCTCAGTGGTTAGCACTGTATGGTGGATCAGTGGTTAGCACTGTATATGGTGGCTCAGTGGTTAGCACTGTATATGGTGGCTCAGTGGTTAGCACTGTATATGGCGGCTCAGTGGTTAGCACTGTATATGGTGGCTCAGTGGTTAGCACAGTATGGTGGCTCAGTGGCTAGCACTGTATGGTGGCTCAGTGGTTAGCACAGTAATGGTCGCTCAGTGGTTAGCATTGTACGGTGGCTCAGTGTTTAGCACAGTATGTTGGCTCAGTGGTTAGCACTATATGGAGGCAGATTGTTAGCGGACACCATGTCGCGTTTGGAGAGCCTCTGTGTGCCTAAACATTGGAGCTCCCCCACAAGTGACCCCATTTTGGAAACTAGACCCCGCAGGGAACTTATCAAGATGCATAGTGAGCACTTTGAACCCCCAGGTGCTTCACAAATTGATCCGTAAAAACGAAAAAGTAATTTTTGTTCCACAAAATTATTATTTTTTCCATTAATTTGTGAATCACCTGGGGGTTCAATATGCTCACAACCCATCTATATAAGTTCCCTGGGGGCTCTAGTTTCCAAAATGGGGTCACTTGTAGGGGAGCTCTAATGTTTAGGCACACAGGGGCTCACCAAACGCGACATGGTGTCAGCTAACAATTTGAGCTGATTTCCATTCAAATTGTTAGCGGACACCATGTCGCATTTGGAGAGCCCCTGTGTGCCTAAACATTAGAGCTCCTCCACAAGTGACCCCATTTTGGAAACTAGATTCCCCCTGGGAACTTATCTAGATGGGTGCTGAGCATTTTGAATGCCCCAGTGCTTCACAAATTAATCTGTAAAAATGACAAAAGAAAATTTTTGTGGAAATAAAAGTACTTTTTCATTTTTACGGATGAATTTGTGAAGCACCTAGGGCATTCAAAATGCTCACCACCCATCTAGATAAGTTCCATGGGGGTCTAGTTTCCAAAATGATGTCACTTGTGGGGGAGCTCCAATGTTTAGGCACACAGGGACTCTCCATACGCAACATGGTGTCCTCTAACAATTGGAATTGTTAGCGGACACCATGTTGCATATGGAGAGCCGCTGTGTGACTAAACATTAGAGCTCCCCCACAAGGGACCCCATTTTGGAAACTAGACCCCCCAAGGAACGTATCTAGATGCATAGTGAGCATTTTGAACCCCCAGGTGTTTCATAAATTGATCCGTAAAAATTAAAAAATAAATTTTTTGTGGAAAAAAAAAAGTACTTTTTTATTTTTATGGATCAATTTGTGAAGCACTTTGGGGTTCAAAGTGCTCACTATGCATCTAGATACGTTCCTTGGGGATCTAGTTTCCAAAATGGGGTCACTTGTAAGGGAACTTCAATGTTTAGGCACACAGGGGCTTTCCATACGCGACATGGTGTAGCTAATAATTGGAGATAATTTTCCATTCAACTTGTTAGCGGACACCATGTCGCGTATGGAGTGCTCCTGTGTGCCACCAGCACAAGAGCAACTCGAAGAGTTGGGGTACAGCACCAGAAAATGGCGCCTCTATTGTGCTATTTTCTGGGGTGGCTGTGGGTTGCAATTTTCAGCGTGGGGGGGCCACAACATTTGGGTCTCTCCACGATGAGGATTGCAACCCCCCAACTGCCAAGTTGTACCTGGCTGGCAACCAAAAATAAGGCAAAGCTCCTTGTCATTTTATTGGTAGAAGTATTAAAAAAAAAGTGATGTGGGTCTTCGCCATATTTTTGGTCCAGCCAGGTACAACTTGGCAGCTACGGACTGCCAGCAACCCCCAGCTGCCTCGTTGTACCTGGCTGGCAACCAAAAATACAGCGAAACCCATTTTTTTTTTCTAGCACTAATTCTAGAAAAAAAAATGGCGTGGGGCTCCGCCATATTTTTGGTCCAGCCAGGTACAACTAGGCAGCTGGGGGCTGGAATCCGCAGCATGGAGAGGCCCAAGCGTTCTGGGACCCCCATGCTGCAAATTGCAGCCCGCAGCCGCCCCAGAAAATGGCGCATTCATTGAAGCGCCATATTCTGGCGCTGTACCCAGACTCTTCCAGTTGCCCTGGTGCCGGTGGCAAACTAAGTAATAAAGGGGTTAATGCCAGCTTTTTATTGGCAGGTGGCACTAAGCCCGAGATTCATAATATAGGGCCAATGTTAGACCCGCCTTTAGGAATCTCTGGTAAATAGTCAGAAAATACAGAGAAAAATCTTTTTATTTGAAAAAAATAACACAAACAAAATTCGGACTCCATCTTTATTATAAATATCCGATGTAGTCCACATCGAAGGTCCCACGACACTCGATCGCCTCCGACGTAGTCCACAACGAAGGTCCCATGACGCTCGATCGCCTCTGCTCAATCCAGAGACTGCAGCAAGGGATCAAGTGTCCTCTTCCTAGAGCCTCTGGGGTCAGAGTTATGGTGCACTGTATGACAATGATCTGTCATACAGTGCACCATGACTATGATTCCAGAGACTACAACAAGAGGGCACTTGATCCCTTGTTGCACCCATCTATCCACCTATGCACCCATCATCCATGCACGCACACATCCACGCACGCATCCACGCACGCATCCACGCACGCACACTGACATCCTCGCACGCTGACATCCACGCACACTGACATCCACATCAACGCATACTGACATCCACGCACGCACACATCCATGGACGCAAGCACACATCCACGCACGCTGACATTCACGCACGCACATCCACGCACACATCCACGCACGCTGACATCCATGCACACTGACATCCACGCATGCTGACATTCACGCACGCACACATCCACAGACGCACGCACACATCCACGGGCGCTGGAATTCACGCACATCCACATACGCACATCCACGCATGCACACATCCACGGACGCACGCACACATCCATTCATGCTGGAATTCATGCACATCCACATACGCACATCCACGCACGCACACATCCACGGACGCACACATCCACGGACGCACGCACACATCCATGGACGCACGCACACATCCACGGACGCTGGAATTCACGCACATCCACATACGCACATCTACGCACACACACATCCACGGCGGAGCAGCCGTCGGCAGATGTGTTCGGGGGGGCAAATGGGAGAGAAGGGGGGCCCCTAATGTGTCCTGGAGCGGGGGGGGGCTGAGTAGGGGGAGGGCACCCGCCGATCCGCCCCACCAGATCTGATTGGAGAGCTCCAATCAGATCTGGGAGGGGGGAATCGCTCTGATTTCTCTGATCTGCAGTTTCAGTTTTAAACTGCAGATCAGAGGGACCCTGGGCACGGGGGGGTTAATCCACCCCCCGTGGGGTTAACTGCATGTTGTCACCTTGCAGTAGCAACGGTGACACCTGAGTTACCCCACTTACAGGCGCCGCAGGAGCCCGATCATTGCATGGCCCACACCCTGGGCCATAGGTCAGGAACGCACCGACTTTCATGGCCCAAACGGTGGGCCAAGGGTCGGGAAATGTTTAATGTACAGGACATTTGTGAGGATCCAGGAACGTGAATGGACAGATGTTTTTGGGCAATATACTGATGGGCATATAAGGTTGGTTTTGTGGACGATAGGTTCAAGGACATGAGGGTCTACAAAAATGTAAAAGAAATCTAACAAGGCAAAATCAGTGACATTTATTTTTATACCATGGGCTGCTATGAAAGGTGGAATTTTTGGGGAAAAGGAGAGGTCAATGTGGTTCCCCCGAGAGTCCAGTCACCACAGAGGTCCTGCACCTTAGTTAGAGGTGTCGTACCCTCTACTCCAGGTAAGGAGGAGACACTACCCGATAACCACATACCGCATGTACCATTTGGCACTCCAGGCCAGAAAAGTGGGGAAACTAATCAAACCCCCATCCCTGGCTTGAGATGGGACTAAGAAGGTGGTAGGTATAACTGCAGAAAAGGGAGCCACTTAGAGGAAGTGACAGGAAGAGTAAGACAGTTTAGAGGGAGACACCAGGAATTGGGAAGTAGTCAGTCAGAGAGAGTGAGTGAGAGGAGAAGTAGCAGGAAGTAGCAGGAGAGCTGAGCTCCAATAAGGGAGCAGGGATGGACTGAAACCAGAGGACTGGAGCTGGAGGAGCTCCAGAGAAGGAAGGGTCTCAGAGGCACGGGAAGTGAGAAATCCACCTGTGGGGCTCGCATCCATTGCCGGTCACAGGAAAGTGGGAAGACCAGGGCCTCAGAGTGTCACCAGGCCCAGACTAGTAGAGGGAGGGCACTTAAGGCCTTAGCTAGCCAACCGGAGGCTGCTACATCTCCAGGAGCAGCAGCCAAATCCATGTAATTTGCTGCAAAAGTGCCCATATTGAGCCAAAGGAAACCAAGAGAGACAACGTCGCCCAGTAATGTCCGAGGTCACTGGCGCAGGACACTAAGTGTGAAGTGCATGACAGGAGGGAGAGAGCCAGCACAAGAGCGACAACCTGGAAAAGGTACACAGAATGGGGTGACGGCTAAGTGTTTCCAATCTATCTGGGAGTGGCTGGACCCCTGGCTTGTAGGTAGAGATGAGCAACCACGCTAGTGTTCGAATTCGATGCAATTTTTCGAATTGGGGGTGTACTTGTCGAATGTTCGTCGAATGCATTCGAACACCATTGAAAACAATGGCAGGCAAACACAAACACATACAAGCACATAGAAAACACCTTCTAAGGTGTCAAAAAGGTGACAAACTACTCAGGAGATACAACAAACACATGGAAAAGTGACAAGTACATATAAAATGCGAAAAGAAAAGAGCTGGACGAGTAAAAAGAGGAGGAGACAGTCATGTCATGCCCTTCTAAAATCATGTAAAACACAGCAAGGAGACTCCAAAAAGTCTCCATTTTTTCCAAAAATTTGTCGTAGAAGGAAAGGAAAGGAAGAAAGCGCATCGATCTAAATGTAAATGTATAATTAGATCGTAGGTGGATATAGATGGCACTCACCTTTTTTAGGTCTTGTTAACTTGTGTATCAGTCACTAAGGACCATTAAGTATCCAGGAGCAGATTTCCTCAGTATTCGGTATGCTGCAAATCCCTGGTAGCTAGTATGTAGATCAGACTGAGTTACCATAGGAGTATAGATCCAATAGAGTTTTTACCAGGCTATTTGCGCTTCCAGAGGTCTATGATCCAAAACTTCTTATAATCCATAAAAGGTTTTTATTATTTCTCAAGAAAAGCACATACAATGCGTTTCGACAGTAAAAAATGTCTTCCTCAGGTATATTGTTAATGTTCCAAAGTTGTGGATAGCTTTATAGGAAATGGTATTATGCTAAATAGGGTGTGGTCCACTAAGGTTAGCTAATGCCACACCTGCTATATAGCTGCTATACAAGTTTGGTCAGAAGCACATAATAATAATAAAAAACAAACACATTACATGTATAGAGCATAGTAAAATTTGATTATGACAGTTAAAATGTGAAATATAATTTGATCATAAATAGCATAAAATTTTCAATATAGTTATATAACAAATTTAAAAATGTTGTATGTGGCAGAAATCCATTTAAAACACACACAAAAAACCCCCCAAAAAAACACAATAAAACAGTGCTCATTAAAATTATGAGAAAACACACAGTATCCATGGAAGGATTAATTTTATATTCCCTCAATAGCCTCATTTAATACGTCCGGGTGTAAAGAACCCATTTTAAAAATCCTATAAGATTTTATGCGATTTAATTTTTCAGTGCGGTTTGGCCAATTCTCTGAAATTTGCTCTACTGGTGTAACTTTTATATTAAATTGTTTATTATGCTTCAAACATAATTGTCGGGACAAACTATGTTTCATGAAGCCATTTTTCGCATTGTGCCTATGGCCATTCATACGTGTTCTCAGGGACTGAATAGTACGTCCCACGTATTGAAGGCCACAGGCACATGTGATGCCATACACCACAAATTGGCTGTCACAGGATAGTTTCTGTGTAATTGGGAAAGATTCTCCCGTGCTGTTGCAGTGAATTCCTGTCACATTGTGATCTACGATTCCACAACAGCAGCTCTTTTTTGAATTGCATCGCATTACACCAGTTTTTTTGTTGACATTTTTATTCATTTTACCTGTACGGATTTCAAAAATTTGGGCACAGACACCACTTAAGTGGCATCAATTGCCCCAGAGTTGCAAGCTTAAAATGGTTGGTGAGGTGACTTTCATGCAGCACATTCAAAAATCCATAAGCCTTTAGTCTCCCCATGTTATCTGTAAGAATTGTCGCCAAAATCTAAGTAGACGCCGAAAAATCAATAGTTTGAGTAGTTCATGCATGAACTGTCGCATGGATATGAAGCAAAAGTCGCAGTGGGAAGCTCACTGTGCTCCAATGCGGCCTAGCGGGCCGGGCCAACCACCGTCTGCTCCATCAAGTGCATCCGCGGCCTCTTCATTCTCTGTGACTGTGGGGACAGCAGTCACATGACACACCGTTGCCGGGTTCGCAGGCCTCGGGCGATGGCTTCCTCGTCGCGGTTCCGCGACCGAATCTGTGGGGCCCGGTGGTCAGATCAAATAGAGGATTGCAGGATGGGGATGATTCTTGTTTGTCGTGACGCCACCTGTGGGATTCCGGTGATGGCACCGGCGCTGCTTGGGCCTCCGGGGGATGTGCGCCAGCGAGATGGGATGCTCCCCACAGGATGAGCAGGGGTCCCTGGGGCCAGGAGCTGCACTTGGTGAAATACGGCAGCTCTGTAGTTGCTGGGATTTAGTCCAGAAATGACACACTGACAAGTAAAGTCTTTTGGTACCTTTACTGATGATAACAGGTACACTCGACCGGGTGATGAGGTTGACACTTCTGGAGTTTCCACAGCAAGCAGTGGTGTAGGCTTCCTTATATGTGCTGTTCTAGTGAGGTCCGATGGATCTGGAATCCTGCCGGACCGGGTTGTACGTCCTGATGGAATGTGTTTCACCTGCGTTAGCTGCACTGAGGGCACTATCAAAGGGGCTAAGTGATTCCACTTCTTCCCTGGGCTCTCATCGGGTGGTCCTTCAGGTGTTACAGGGAAATAGACTTCCCTGGTTAGGGTGCTGGTTTCTCTGCAGCCAGTGATGTGGCTCTTGCAGCTCGGTCCCAGTAACCGGATTGTTAGGGAGAGTTAGGATAACTCTTCTGTCCCTGTGAGGTATTCTCCTCCTGTCCTATGACTCTTGTTGCGAGAGTCTCTCACTCCTGGGTGTGCTGGTATGGGACTAGTGTGGCTCCAGTACCAAGTCAGCTCTCCTGGCTGTTCACAGTTCTAAAGTGACTGCACACTCTGTTCTCTACTCCTCCAGGACCCGTATATATAGGGGAACTGGCTTAAAGTAACCAGTGGGGCTCCCCTGGAGGCCTGGGTGTAAAGGGGTGTGAAAAGGTGTTCTTAAGTTGGTGAGTTCTGCTTGCTGTGTACATTCCATTTGTGTACCAAGAGTTCTGTGGTGCCCCAACCAGGGTGCCAGGGTGCCACATTCCCCCTTAGTTAACTTCAGTTCTCCCGGACTGAGCAACAATTTTTCTTTACAACTTAACCTCTAAACATTTTATATACATTTAATAACCGGAACTTACAAAGTCTTAAATTGAAAAATTACAAAAATCACTGAAAAAGAAGGAAAAATAGGGAAAGGCAGTCCATACGACACTAGTCCATCCGTTGCAGGCTGGAAAAAGTAAGTTTATGTCGCACAAGTCCTGTGACTATTGTCCAATTTTGTAGAAAGGGAAAAAGGGCCAGCAGTAAAGTTTCTGATGGCTTAAGCACACAAGGTTATACATTTTAAACTTTATACATTCCCTATGGGTGTCTCTGCTTAGGAGGCCGGGTCTAACCTTTTTACCCTACCCAGGCACTTTCTGCTCCCAACTTAATTTACTTGGGACAGGGCCCAGTTCCTCCATCCTTCTGTACACTACTTTTTACAGTTTTTGAACACGGGTACTATTTACATTGCTTAACAGGTAATAGTATTGCACTACATTTTAAACCCATTCTCCATATCTATTTGGGGTTTGTCCTAATGTACTACGTGTGGATCTGCGTAGTGTTGGTGTGTCAAAAGCTGTTGTTGTAGTGTATGGACTGGTTCTATCTCTATTGCTCCTACGTTTTTCTGTTATTCCATAGTATGTACGTAGTCTGTCTACTGGACTATCCTCTGTTAAAGATGGTAGTGTAGGTAGCTGTCTATGAATTCTCTCTCTTACTATGGGACTAGCAGGTTCACCGATTACAGGAATCTCAGGTTCCAGAATAACAGGCTGTATCTCTTGCATTTGAACTGGTTCTTCTTGAACTGGTTGATTTGGTATTGGCTCTTGATTTTCTACAGGTTGGTAGAAAGAAATAACTGGTATGATGAATGCACCATTGCATTGTGGCCAGTCAGCTAGTAAGTCTCCAATTTCTGTATGGACTAGGTTTTCCTGTGTTTCTTCAATAGTTACTGTAGGATGACTGATTACTTGAGGTTTTAACTGTTCTGTACATCTTTTCAAATGATCTCTTGATACAGTTGTAAAGGTGTTTCCTTTATCTTTACTGATAACACAAGTTTTTGAGCTGTCATATTGTGACGGCATTATTGTGTAAGGTTCAGACTCCCAATTGTCATCCAATTTGTTGTTTTTTCTCTTTATTTTTAACACTAGTTCGCCTGTTGTTAAAGGTTCTGCTGAGGCATGTTTGTTAAAATCGTGTTCTTGTTTACTTCTGCTTATGTTCAAATTTCTCTCAACACTTTCTTGTACCTTTTTGTACTGTTCTTTGCATTGGTTAATCCAATCTTCATCTGGGGTATTTGTTGTTGGTTCGATGGTTCCCATCTCTAGATCAACTGGTAATTTACCTGGCCTTGCTCTCATCAAGTAAGCAGGTGTGTAGTTAGTTGAACTAACAGGTATGTGGTTGTAGATATCCACAAGGTCTGGAAGTTTTTCAGGCCATTGATTTCTCTCTTTGAGGGGTAAGGTTTTGAGCATGTCAATCACAATGTGGTTAATTTTCTCGCATAAACCATTTGTCTGAGGATGATATGGTGTGGTCCTGATCTTCTTACACCCATATAGTCCTAAAAATTCTTGAAACAGGGCTGATTCAAAGGCTGGCCCTTGGTCAGTCAAGACTTGGTCTGGATACCCATGGGGGCGACAAAAGTAACTCTGGAATGCTTTGGCCGCTACTTCTGCAGTTAAATCCTTAACTGGAACTACTACCAGGAACCTTGAATAGTGGTCAACTATTGTGAGTGCGTAAGTGTAACCGGTACGACTTGTGGTTAACTTTACTTGGTCGAGAGCAACCATTTCAAGGGGTTTTGTGGTAACAATTGGCTATAACGGAGCTTTCTGAGTCAGATGGTCTTTTCTTCGAAGATGACACGGTCCACAATTTTTACACCATTTGTCAAATGAGCCTCGCATACCGACCCAGTAGAAACGATCTTTCAGGAGTCTCTCCAGTTTCTTCCATCCGAAGTGCCCTGCGTCGTCATGGTAGGCTTCGAGGATCATTTGGACTTCTGTTTTTGGGATAACAATCTGCCAGATGACCTCATGTGTTCAGGGATTCAGGTACCTTCTACACAGTTTTCCTTGATAGACAAATAACTTTCCTCTTTCCTTCCACAGGCGCTTGGCATTTGGCGAGGCATCAGGATCTATACTGGCGTGCTCTTGCGTTATCAGCTCTCTTACCAAGCTGACGTCTGGATCACTGGCTTGAACCTCCTTCCAGTCACGGTGAGGTAAAGGGTTTACGGTCCTCTCTCCACGTCTCTGATTCGCCTAATGACAAGTTGCTGTACCTGTACAATGGAAAGCCGGTAGTTCTATCTCCTGCAGGTCATCTATGTCTTCTCCTTCTTCAGGGAGGTTAGGCATTCTGGACAGGGCATCAGTGTTGCCGTTTTTGTGACCTGCCCGGTACTTTACAGTGAAGTCATAGTTTGAGAGTCTTGCTACCCAATGCTGCTCTAGGGCTCCCAGCTTTGCAGTCTCTAAGTGTGTTAGAGGATTGTTGTCAGTGAAAGCTGTGAACGGGGCAGATGCCAGATAATGCTTGAAACGCTCTGTGATTGCCCAGACCAGGGCCAGGAACTCCAGTTTGAATGAGCTGTAGTTCTCCGGGTTCCTCTCTGTTGGACGGAGTTTTCTGCTGGCGTAGGCTATCACCTTTTCCTTTCCCTGCTGGCGTTGAGCTAGGACCGCTACTAGACCTTCATTGCTTGCGTCAGTGTACAGTAAAAATGGTAGATTGTAGTCAGGGTAGGTCAGGATTTCTTCCCCAGTTAAAGCATCTTTTAGCTCTTGGAAGGATTGTTCCTGTTCTGGTCCCCACCGGAATGGAGGCCCCCTGATCTTGCCATTTTTAGATTGACCTACTAAGAGATCTTGCATGGGTGCTGCTATTTTGGTGTAGCCTTTGATGAATCGTCGGTAGTACCCGACCAGTCCTAAAAATTGACGTACCTCTTTGTGAGTGGTTGGTGCTGGCCAGTCTTTGATGACGGTTACCTTGTCCGAGTCAGGTGCTACGCCTTCTGTGCTAACCACGTGTCCTAGGTACTGGACCTTGGGTTTCAGCAGGTGACACTTGGACGGTTTCAGCTTCATTCTGTATTTGGACAGCGACTCGAACACTTCACTCAGGTGTTGCAGATGGTCTTCATAGGTCTGGGAGTATACAATGACATCATCAAGGTATAACAACACAGTTTCAAAGTTCTTGTGACCCAAGCAACATTCCATCAGTCTCTGAAATGTTCTTGGGGCATTACACAACCCGAACGGCATACTGTGTAACTCGCATAGTCCCATAGGCGTCATGAAGGCTGTCTTCTCACGATCCTCCTCTGCAACGGAGACCTGCCAGTACCCACTAGTAAGATCTAATGTGGAAAAGTAATTGGCAGACTTAAGTGCAGCTAGTGACTCCTCTATGCGGGGTAACGGGTATGCGTCCTTGTGTGTGACTTTGTTGATTTGTCTGTAGTCTACGCACATTCTCATACTACCATCCTTCTTTTTAACCAGGACCAGTGGTGCTGCCCAGGGACTACAGCTATCCCTAATGACCTCTGCATTTTTCATGTGCTGAAGCATTTCCTTTGCTTTTTGGTAGTGTGTGGGTGGTATAGGCCTGTACCTCTCTTTGATAGGTGCATGGTCGCCTGTGGGGATGTGGTGTTGTACCCCTTTAATCCTCCCAAAGTCAAGTGGGTGTTTGCTGAATACTTGCTCATACTCCCGAACTACCCGGTATACTCCATTTTTCTGGTGAGAAGGTGTGTTGTCAGTTCCTACGCTGAGCTCCTGACACCATTTCTCTAACTGATCTTTGGAGTGAGGGGGTTCATCAGTTACTGTTTGGGAAGAGGATTTCACATCAAGTATAGCATTGTTTTCAACCTGGTACAATTTTGCAACAGTAGAATATCTTGTCAGTCCGACTTCGTCATCACCATAATTTAAAATGCGTACGGGGACCCTCCCTTTTCTGACGTCTAACAACCCTCTGGCTGTCAAGAGCGTAGGACTACTATCAGACATTACAGGTTCTACTACAGCTTGATAGTCCTGCCCTCTGAGGCCTATTGCTGCCCGACACCAGATCATCATTTCACTTCTGGGTGGTACCACAATTGGAATGGGATCTGTTACCCGTACACTGCCAATTTCACCATTTGACATTTTTACCTGCTGTTGATATACCAGAGCTCGGATCTGTCTTTGGATAGCTCTCCTCTCTCTTGGTTTACCAGCATCAGCACTCTGTTGGAGTAAAAACAACACTTCATCGAGACATTTAACCATTACATTGGTACCCAGTATCACGTGTGGATCCCGATCATACGGTTTGTCCTGAACCACTATGATACCCTGGTTCTTCAGTTGTACCCTCCCCACCTTTACTGTAGCTTCCCATTGTCCCTCTACTGTAACTAGCAAACCATTAGTCGCCTCAATGTTCAGATCAGGGTGTGGGGGTTCCAGCTTAACATCTGGCCAGAACCGTTTGTAAAGGATACTTGGGATGGTTGTCACCTGGGATCCAGTGTCTATCAACGCTGTGATTGCTGTGCCGTCGATGATGATTGACAAGTACGGACAGTCTCCCACGTACTTGTATTCCCAGTCAGTTGGGCCCGAACAGTCTACTCCTGGGGTATGCCCTTCTCGCCCAGGGGTCGCTCATTTAAAGGACTGGAACGGTAGGTACGTCCTTCTTTGTCGCAGTCACTCTTTTGACAGATGCGGTGTCCATCAGGGCTGTAGTGAGCTGTGGGTTTTCCTAGTGGCGGCTGTGTCTTCCTCCTCATCCACGAGACGTCGTCAGGGCTGTCAGCGAGCTGGATCCAGTCCGATGGCCTTGCTTCTGTCTTGGGTCTTCTTTCACCTCGGAGCTCGGCCATGTCTTTCATTAGCTGCTGCACTTCGGTGCACAGTTGGTCAAACCGATCAGGTGTTACTGTCTGTGCGCTGGACTGAACCGTTGGAAGTGGGGATGCTGCTGCTGGCACGGAAGGGGTGTCAGCATACTGCGGCTGTGAGGTTAGATCGGGCACTGTAGGGAACTGCTGTCCTCGTACTGTTAAGTCTCTTAGTGTATCAAACTCTGCATCAGGGTTTTGCAGAGACCACCAGCGTGCCTGTTTCTTATAGTCAGATAGTCTAAGTCCCGCAACAAACTGTTCAATTAATGCTTTGTTGTCATCTCTGACTGTCAGGGTCGACTTGTTTTAACAGTCTCAATGCTTCCTGTAAGCGCAGTGCATAGTCCAGGATGCTCTCCTGTGCCCCTTGTTTGCAATGATAAAACAACAGTCTTAGTTCAGCTTCGGTGTGATGTTCAAAAACCCGATTTAACTTAGCAAATATCTGCTCAACAGACTCCTGAGCTTCTACAGACCAGTTTCGGGCCTCTAGCTCTGCTGCATCTGTTAAATGTCCCATTATAACTGGAGCTCTCTGCTTACCGGTCATGGCGTACATATCCTGCACTTGGTATATCTTCCTCCGGAACATATCCAGGGTACCGGGTTTACCGCTGTACTTTGGTAACCAGGCCGCATTCGGGACGTATGGCAGAGATATCGGCATTATTGGAGCTGCCGCTGCGGGCGGCGGTGCCAGCATGGTGCCGCCGGATGGTTGGAAGACCGGAGGCTGTATGTTCTGAGGCCCTTGCAGGGCAACCGGTTGATTCGCTTGCGGGGGTACCGCGTTGCTGGGATCCGGATTACTCATCCTCGCTCCCTCTTAGTTAGGCGCGGCCAGCCCTTTCGATTTCAGGGGAAGTTGTCGGCCTCGCGGTGAGGAGTGAGGCACCACGGGAGTTTCCGGTTCCTGCTGCGTTTAGCGGAACTCGTCAGAGCGTGGGGGGTGGGGCCTATCTTCGCGCCCTTTGCACAGTAACGCCCCTTCTTTTCCCGACATCTGTGCAGCAATGGCGGTTCAAATGTACAGTTTAATATTCACACTCATTAAATAGCACACAATACCGTTAGGAAACGGGTCTGCTCATATCCTGTTCGTGATCGCCAAATTCTGACTCACCGTTGCTGGGTTCGCAGGCCTCGGACGATGGCTTCCTCGTCACGGTTCCGCGCCGAAGCTGTGGGGCCCGGTGGTCAGATCAAAAAGGGATTGCTGGATGGGGATGATTCTTGTTTGACGTGACGCCACCTGTGGGATTCCGGTGATGGCACCGGCGCTGCTTGGGCCTCTGGGGAATGTGCGGCAGCGAGATGGGATGCTCCCCACAGGATAAGCAGGGGTCCCTGGGGCCAGGAGCTGCACTTGGTGGAATACGGCAGCTCTGTAGTTGCTGGGATTTAGTCCAGAAATGACACACTGACAAGTAAAGTCTTTTGGTACCATTACTGATAATAACAGGTACACTCGACCGGGTGATAAGGTTGACACTCCTGGAGTTTCCACAGCAAGCAGTGGTGTAGGCTTCCTTATATGCGCTGTTCTAGTGAGGTCCGGTGGATCTGGAATCCTGCCGGATCGGGTTGTACGTCCTGCTGGAACGTGTTTCACCTGCGTTAGCTGCACTGAGGGCACTATCAAAGGGGCTAAGTGATTCCACTTCTTCCCTGGGCTCTCATCGGGTGGTGCTTCAGGTGTTACAGGGAGATAGACTTCCCTGGTTAGGGTGCTGGTTTCTCTGCAGCCAGTGATGTGGCTCCTGCAGATCGGTCCCAGTAACTGGATTGTTAGGGAGAGTTAGGATAACTCTTCTGTCCCTGTGAGGTATTCTCCTCCTGTCCTATGACTCTTGTTGCGAGAGTCTCTCACTCCTGGGTGTGCTGGTATGGGCCTAGTGTGGCTCCAGTACCAGGTCAGCTCTACTGGCTGTTCACAGTTCTAAAGTGACTGCACACTCTGTTCTCTACTCCTTCAGGACCCATATATAGAGGAACTGGCTTAAAGTAACCAGTGGGGCTCCCCTAGAGGCCTGGGGTGTAAAGGGGTGTGAAAAGGTGTTCTTAAGTTGGTGAGTTCTGCTTGCGGTGTACATTCCATTTGTGTACCAAGAGTTCGGTAGTGCCCCAACCAGGGTGCCAGGGTGCCACACACACATGCTTTTGGACGCAGACCTTCCACCCCTTTACCGGCAACAGCCAGTGTGATAGGCAGGTAGTCAGTTCTTTTGGAAGTGGAAACACCTGCAGGTGTTGAGCGCTGTCAGACATCGAGAGCACCACCTTTGGATGAAGGCAACATAATATCTCCGCCTGCACATTCCTCACAGACCAGCAGTTTCTGGGGACACCCTACTCAACCCTGTGTCAGCACAGCAGCCTGACCTCGGTCCCTCAGATGTGGACAACTAAAAGTCCATTTCCTCCTAGCCGTGACAAAGCTAAGAGGTTGAATTTCACCATCTGCAAGCCGTTGGCTACAGATATGCTGCCATCCCACCTGGTGGATACAGAGGATTTTCGAGACTTTATGTCCATCGCAGTGCCCCAGTACCAGATGCCCAGTTGCCACTACTTCTCAAAGAAAGGTGTGCCTGCGCTACACCAGCATGTCGCACACATCACCACTTCCTTGAGAAACTCTGTGTGTGACAGGGTGCATTTCACCACAGACATTTGGACCAGTAAGCATGGACAGGGGCGTTACATGTCGCTGACTGGGCACTGGGTAACTATGGTGACAGCAGGAGAAGGGGCTGATGTCCAAGTCTTGCCATCCCCACGAGTTGTGCGTCAATCCTCTGTATGTATAAGTTCTTCCACTGCTTCTACCTCCTCAACCTCCTCTCAGTCCTCCACCTGCACCCAAAGCCTGTCTGGTAATGCCATCCACGTTCTAACTGCGCAGAAGGAATCCTGCACACCTCCTTACTATGCTGGCAGCAGGGCTCAATGGAATCAGGCGGTGTTTACCTTGAAATGTCTGGGAAATGTGAGTCACACAGCTGAGGAGTTGTCAGCTGTGGAGACCGAGTTTCATCAATGGTTGTCTCCACTAAACCTGCAGCCAGGGAAGGCTGTGTGCAACAATGCTGCAATGCTGAGTGCGGCCCAGAGAGGGCAGAGGAAGGAAGCATTATTCTTTCCTCGCCGCCACCAACATAACAAGGACTTGGGACTCCTGGATTCGCAAGACACATGAGGGCCTTCTTGCTGCACTACCTGCAACATGACCCTCAGATTGTCAGAATTTGAAGTAATGCCGACTACTGGGTTGCCACATTCTTAGACTCTTAGAGTAAATTTGGGGAAATAATTCCTGCCATATAAAGGGAATCACGCATGCAGGAGTATCAGCAGAAGCTGTTACAGAATCTTAGATCTGCTTTTCCACAAAACACCAGTGGTACACAGTGAATCTCACAGTTCCAACTTGCCAACCGTTGGACTGTCGAGTCATCACTCAAACCGTAACAGTAACACTGTATCTGGTGGTAACAGCAATTTTTGGAATTGTTTCACAAATTTTTTAGACTATCCTTTGCAAGGCCAGAGGACATAAGAAGTCTGACACATAATCAACGCCTAGACAGGATGGTACAGAAGTATCTCCAAGTGAACATCGATGCCATGACTGTGGAACTGGACCCTTGCTTATTTTGGGTTTCCAATCTGGAAAAATGGCATGAGCTCGCCACTCACGCCTTGGAGATCTTGTTGTGCCCCGCCGTCAGCGTTCTCTCTGAACGTGTCTTCAGCGCTGCTGGTGGTATGCTGACAGATAAGCGCACGCGGCTGTGTCCAGTGACAATGTAGACAGACTAACGTTCATCAAGATGAACAAGTCATGCATCCGCAAGGACTTTTCAACCCCTGTGTCATCCTGAGTTGGATCATCCTTTGCGATCTCAAAAAAGGTCCAGGCTAGGCAAGGCTTAGAGCCTATTTGACCTGAAGAGGAGCCACCACGACTTCTGCTTCAGAGTTGTACTTGAGGATGCAGTTGTTGACATGTGACTCACCGCGGCCGGGACTCCGGTTTAGACAGGCGATGCTTCCTTCCTCCTTGTCACGGGTGGACCGCGCCTGCCGGTAGTGGGGCCCGGTGTAGTGCAGATCAAAAGTGTTTGAAGACGTCTTGGGGGAACAGATTAAAGGGGTTTAATTTATTCATGACGCCACCTATGAGTAGATTCGGTAAGGGCTACCGACGCTGCGGAACCTCCGGGGGTGGACAGCAGCAAGATGTTACGCTCCCCACAGGCTGAGCGGTGATCCCCGGAGGCTGGAGCTGCTCAAGATGTTGTGCAGCAGCTGCGGTTACCTTGTTGTGCGGACGGACAGTTCATAAGGAAGCACAGACACAGAAAGTCTCTATAACGGGTCTTTACTGTAACCAGTAGGCAATACATGGCATACAGTGGTTGAGTAGTAGACCGGGTGGACTCAGCAGTGATAGTGTCCCTCAGAGATCCGCAAGTGTTCCTCCATTCTACCTAACTTGTTTGCCAGTGTCGCCCAGGAATACCAGGTCGGGTACGGGGAGGCTGCTTCAATGCCCTATCCATGATGTACGTTCTGGATGCTTTGGGGAGCCTTGGATCCCTCAGTGGGTACACCGCTGGTTAGACGACTGGAAACTGGCTGATGGTGGGGTGCTCCTGTGAAGCTGCTCCTCCACGCTTTCTGGTTCGCGTAGCAGAGGTGAACTGCTGCCAGCTTTGGTACCAGTGAACCGGCTGTGAGTTGTGGGCACGGGAGTCTTTTGGGAACCCGTGTAGAAATGCCCAATCCCGGTAGTTAAGGCCTCAGGTGCTGACACCCGACCGGTGACGGCCCAGGGGCCCGCACGGGGTGCGGAGCCCCCGCTCCTCTCCAAGCTCTGTGTTCTAGGCTTAGCTCTAGATTCCAGGCTCTTCTGTGCTGTTCTGTATCTAGACTATTGTGTGTTCTCCTACACTTCCCTAACACTCCACCCACCAGGACCTAGGATTGGCCCTCTGTTCTAGGTGATGCATGTTGGGTTGGATCTCAAAGTTAACTGGATCATTGCTGAGTCAGAGGATATTGCGGCTGCCTTTATGGCTGCAATACCCTCTTGTGACGCACTCGTTGCGGGGCGCCACACATGCTTCCAGTACTCCGTCTCTGTCCAGCAAGGCGCAACCTAACCTCGTCATCACTAGCATCCTCCTTCATTTATTCTGCTGACTCTCATTGACTGGCTGACTGTGGGTTGACAGTAAGTGGGATCTCCAACCTCATTATCACCCTGTGTGCTCTCACACCCGTCGTCCTCAGAGTCAAACTCTTCCTGCCCTGACCGAAAAGTTAAGTTGTCGGTCCAACCAGGTATCTCAGTCTCATCAGCATCTTCCTCATTGTCTCCACCAACAGGACTTACAGTTTGGAAATGAGGGTCTACATTATGCTCAGAACCTTCTTCATCTGGGCCTGCATCCGACTCACAAAACATCTGGGCATCAGTGCAGATAATTTCCTCATCTGGACTCACAGAAGCTTTGGAGCAGACCTCTGATTCCCAGGCTATAGCATGAGTGAACATCTCTGCATACTCAACCATCTGTCTTACCCTATACTCAGACGGGGGGCTGGAGACTTGGGAGCTGTGAGGAAGCAAGTGCGATTGGGGTGACACCTCTGAGGACTGGAGTGTTTGTGATGTTGACGTTGAGGTGGAGGAGAGCCTACTGATCTTTTTGTGCCTCATCTAAAAAATTGGTAGCGATCTTCGTGTGACTCGTGTCTGTAAGAAAGGGATCGTATCAGATTGTCCACGGAAAGAAGTAGATAATTTACTTTGCCAGGAGGATGTTCTTTCTTCAGCACATGTTACTGTTGCTTTACCACCTACCCCACGGACATAAACTTTTTTTCCCTTTCCACCATGCCTATTCCCCTTTCCACCAGCAGCAGGCCTTTTGCCACTCATTTTGTATGTGAACAAATTTGCAACTCTGCAGTTGTTGGCAAAAAAAAAATTTGGATGGACATTGAGCAGAGCTGAGTGGCCAAACACTGCTACTAGGCCCAAACTATTACCTTGCCTAGATGCAGTTAAAAATTAGTATGAAATAGACAGGCGGTGTAGCTTGGTTCACAAGTGGGCTACACCACTCACTAACAGACACTGCTACTAGGCCCAAACTATTACCTGGGCTAGATGCAGTTAAAAATTAGTATGAAATAGGCTAGGGTCACACTTGCATTTGCAATCCAGTTACTGGATCCAGTTTTTCATCCTGAAAACCTGATCAGGTACCTGACTCATAGACTCCAATGTTAACAATTGTTTGCCAAACTGCAATCTGTCTACTGGATCCAGTTTTTGAGAAGTCAGCTTTTAATAGGGTCTGCAATATTTTTTGGCCTTTCAGCAAAAACCTGATCATTTTTTTTAACATGGGACCCTATGGGAACCTGATCCAGTACCTGATGGTACATATAGGTACCATCAGGTACCTGATCCGGTAAAATGCCTCCAAACAGACAAGGGAAAAACTGGATCCACTAATGCATCCAGTTACTGGATACAGGCTCCCAAATGTGACCCTAGCCATAGACAGACCGTGTAGCTTTGTTCACAAGTGGGCTACACCACTCACTAAGGCTGTGGTTACACATGCCAGCCATTTTTGCTCTTGATCCGTTTTTGGGAAATTGTTGTCCCTTTTTTTTCTAAGTACAAAAAACGGTCCGTTAACGGATGGGGCACTTTATGGGTCATTCCGTTTTTTAAGACCTCTTCCCAGGGTCCAAAAAACGTTGCAAGCAAAGTTTTTGGGTGCTGGAAAAAACTGACCTTTTTTGGCAACATGGGGCCCTATCGGAAACGGATCCGTTAACAGATGGCACATATAGGCACCATCCGTTAATGGATCTGTTTTTACTAGCATTTTTTTGCTAAGTCCAAAAAACGAAGAGCAGCACAGGAGGCTCAAAAAGCACCCCAAAAATAAAAACGGATTTGATAAACGGAACACTATGAAAAACGGATTAGCATGTGTGACCACAGCCTAACATACACTGCTACTAGGCCCAAACTGTTGCCTGTGCTAGATGCAGTTAAAAATTAGTATGAAATAGACAAGTGGTGTAGCTTGGTTCACAAGTGGGCTGCACCACTCACTAACAGACACTGCTTCTAAGCCCAATCTATTACCTGAGCTAAATGCAGTTAAAAATTTGTATGAAATTAGACAGGCGGTGTAGCTTGCTTCACGGCTGGGCTACTCCACTGACTACCAGACACTGCTACTAGCCCAAAAGGATTGACTGGGCTAGCTGCAGTAAGAAATTGGCTACTAAAGGCAGGTGGTGTAGCTTTCTTCACAGCACTGCTACACTACCTGCCCAAAAGGATTGCCTGAGCTAGATTTGGCCAGATGCTGTGAAAAACACTTGCACAGCACTGGCACACACCTGCCTGGCAGAAACTGATAGGAACTGCTCTAACCTAGCCCTCAAAAGGGCTGAAATTACAACTAGTCCCTGCTTCTATGAAGTACACCTGAAAAAGGACTGCTAGACTACTAGTCCCTAGTCCCTAATCACTACTCCTATGAAGCAGCCCTCAAATGGGCTGATATTCCAAGTCCAACTAGTCCCTACTCCCTACTTATCTGAAGTAGCCCTCAAAAGGGCTGATATTCAAACTAGTCCCTACTCCCTAAACCTATCTGTCTATCTAACTTGATATTCACTCACTATCTGCCTAAGTCACACTTTATAGCGCCCACAGCAGCAGTAGCGGTGCCTGACTGACACAGAACTGCAGCACTGAGGCAATGGTGGCGATGGGGAAAATGGTCGCGTCTTATAGGGCAAGGACATGTGACATACACAGCCAATGACACATGCCCTTGCTTGTGTGCAAAAAATGCACTTTGCTGTGTGTGTGTGTGATTGGCTGACAGCGTACACCGCCCCACTGTATATACAGTTGGGAGAAAAAAAATGGAGATCGGCATTATTTCAGCAGCACTGATCTAAACGCCGCCCCTCCCCACCCCCGCACACTATACACTAAAACTGGATATTAACATTCATTAACAGTATTACTGTGAAAAGTCAGTTACGTTTTTGGTGAACGAACCGTTATCGAACAGAACCTCGAACTGCCGAATTTGAAGCAAATTGTTCGCATTCGTCGAATGACTCGAACACCGCCCAAAACAGGTCGAATTTGAAATTGACGAACATTTTGAATCTGGACGCTATCACCTGAGAATCGTGAGTAAATGAGTGAAACTGCACCAGCTGTGTCCTTGAATTATTCTGGTGTCCTCTGACCTGCACTACAACTTCACCACCATCTACACATTGACTTTTACCACTGACCCAGGGTACCGCTCCAACTACAGGGAGCAACAACATCTGACTGCACCGTCATCTACCCCGGAGGTGTGAACTGCAACGTCAGCCATCCCTGACTGAGCACTGTAGGTGGCGTCACAACAATTAATCCACAAAACCATTACTCACCCGAACTTTTATTGACACCGCCAGGGTCACAGAGCCGGGTCTGACTCCCCAGCAGAACTGTAGCCAGCTTCCGAGTATCCCACGGCCCTGGGGGGACATGTCATCAAGATGCAACAAAAGATGGGGAGCTGCTGAACTGGGTCCTGATGACTGGTGGGGTGTGGAACCCCCCCATGGAGGAAACCAAGTCGTCATTGTCCCCCGAGATGCCTCTATTTCAGATGCTGATTCAGTCTCCAAACCGGAACTACCAGAGGCAAGCAGTGTATACACTAGCTCATCCGCAAACATTCTTCGGGTCATTTTTTCTCTCCTATATGAGATTTGATCAGATGTCAGATAAGAGACGATGTTGCCAGTTCCGAGGGGGTAGGGAGGACCTGATATGTGGAGGGGGGACTGGAGGGGTACAACTACATGACAGCTTTATCTGATCTGACATTTAATCATGTAATATTGGATAGAGAATCAGAGGAGGCAGATGCGTGTACCGGTACAGGGGTGGGGAGGGGCCAGAGGCTGCCAACACTAATGGGGAACCAGATGGAACTGTGGTGGACCGGAGGATGTAATTTCTGTGCGATCTGACATATTTGAGCATGTCAGATTACATAGAGCTGCAGATGAGAAGGCAGTTTATAGTGCGCGCCGTGGTGGCCATTTTGGGATGCTCCTGAGGAGAGGTTGGTGTGGCAGTGAGTTTATCAATACCATGGGGATCTTGGGGGCCTTGAAGGTTAACATATCTCTTTCATCCGACATATTTGATTATGTCGGGTGAAAAATAAATAATTTTGTCTGCGATGCCATTTTTTTATAATGTGATAACCGGTAAACAGCCATCACATTACCGGTACTGGGAAATGGGTTTTTTCATTCTTACATCTCTAGACACAAGAACAGAATAAGTACCCTCATTTTTAGATATCTATAGACATTAGGCCACTGGTATCAGGTTAATTACTCATCTATCCTGGACAACCTGAGATATCAACTTTAAGTCAAAGCCACCCTGAAATAGCTCATTCCAAGCTAGGCACTAAGATCAAGGCTTGTGTTGATCATGTGCTAGATTCAGAGGTGCCTAAATTATTAAGAAGAGCATGCACCTCTGTCCGCCTTGCCACAAATCTTACTCCAGTCGCACCCCCGCTCTGCCACATCTCCGTGCATCTTGGTGGAGATGTTTGATACTAAGTGAAAAAAGGTGCTAAATTTTGGTGCAAATCCCTATTAAACAAAACAATTGCGTCTTTTCAAAGCGTTTTATGCCACAATTCTGGTGTAAATGCTTTGATAAATCAGGGTTCAAGTTTTCAACAGTAATTTTTAATCACACGTTTTACATCAGGGGGGCTTGGTGAGCTTAAAAAAAAATTAAAGCACAAAAAACATAGTCAAACGAATGTGAAAAAATACTCTGTTGTAAAGAAAAACATTAAAAAGCAAGTGGTGGTAAAAAAAAGTAGTAAAAACATGGTATTTTGTTGATAAGTTTTTTTACAAAAAATGTATGCTAAGCTGCTCTACCTCTTCACGGTAACCCTTGTCAGAGCAGTCCCTATCTGATGCATTAAAAAACCCTATCCGTGTGTATTAGTACATAGATGAGCAGGGTCCAGACAGGTCCAAGGTCTGACATGGACTGAATGCAGAAAACAGCTGTTTTTTAAAAAAAAAAATTGCTGAACCATAATGGATAAGTACATAGGGCAATCATAAAGATTAAAAATATTTTGAAACTGTCAATTAGTAGCGCGCAATTGCACAAATTTTATGCTCCATTGGGCGTAGGGTGTAGCCCGTGGCAGGAGTGAGATCCAGTTTTGCCCCCGGAAGAGCCTTGAATGTGAAGTTCTGTAGAAGCTTTATGAAGAAGAGGAAAAGCTCCATTCTACTCATATCCTTGCCAGGACAACCTCTCTTCCCTACAATAGGAGCAGAAAGGAAACAAAACAATTTTAATTTATCATGAAATCTGCTTCCAAAAGCTCTAGTGGTTGAAGTTTCGACTATATTTATGTCTGATGATGATACTCACCAGCAGAAAATGGTAAAAAAGCCTCGTTATTTATAAAATTTCCATCGGAGTCAAGAAAATGTTCAGGGTAAAACTCGTCAGGTTTCTTGAAGTACTTGTCATCTCGTAGGACAGATGTCAGTGATGGAATTATGTAAGACCCCTGTAAAGATTGAGGAATTCAAGATGATAGAGTTCCACCAAAAAAAAATGCGTTTTTAAAGCAAAATGCCCATCAATAACACAGAGGCATTAAAACGTATTCACTTTTCCCTATTTTTTTTACATCATACTCACAAACTTAAATAAATTTTATTGGGGTTTTATGCAATATACCAACAAAAAGTAGCAAGTATTTGTGACCCTTGATACATGGTTTTCTAAATATTTAAAAATATAATTCTGAAAATTGTGACGTGCATTTGTATTCAGCTCCCTGTATTTTGATACCTCTAAATAAACTCCTGAAAAAGCAATTACCGTATATACTCGTGTATAAGCCGACCGTGTATAAGCCGACCCCCCTACTTTTGCCCCCAAAAACTGGGAAAACTTATTGACTCGCGTATAAGCCGAGGGTGGACTCCAGCACAGGTATACAACCCCCAGCAGTGAGGTATACAGCAGCCTCCCCAGTGGTAGTATACAGCAGCAGCCCCAGTGGTAGTATACAGCAGCCCCAGAGGTATATACAGCCCAGAGGTATATGCAACCCCAGAGGTATATGCAGCCCCATATGCAGCCCCAGAGGTATATGCAGCCCCATATGCAGCCCCAGAGGTATATGCAGCCCCATATGCAGCCCCAGAGGTATATGCAGCCCCAGAGGTATATGCAGCCCCATATGTAGCCCCATATGTATATGCAGCCCCAGGGTATATGCAGCCCCATATGCAGCCCCAGGGGTATATGCAGCCCCAGAGGTATATGCAGCCCCATATGCAGCCCCAGAGGTATATGCAGCCCCAGAGGTATATGCAGCCCCAGAGGTATATACAGCAGCCCTAGTGGTGTATACAGCAGCCCCAGTGGTAGTATACAGCAGCCCCAGTGGTAGTATACAGCAGCCCCAGTGCTGTATACAGCAGCAGCCCCAGGGCTGTATACAGCAGAAGCCCCAGGGCTGTATACAGCAGAAGCCCCAGGGCTGTATACAGCAGAAGCCCCAGGGCTGTATACAGCAGAAGCCCCAGGGCTGTATACAGCAGAAGCCCCAGGGCTGTATACAGCAGAAGCCCCAGGGCTGTATACAGCAGAAGCCCCAGGGCTGTATACAGCAGAAGCCCCAGGGCTGTATACAGCAGCAGCCCCAGGGCTGTATACAGCCGCAGCCCCAGGGCTGTATACAGCCGCAGCCCCGGAGGTATACAGGCCCCCCCCATCAAGCTCCAGGGCCCCCCCCTTGAGGTCTGAAAAATAAAAAAGAATGAATACTTCACCTGTCCGACGCCTTCTGCCGCTGTGTGATCCCCAGTTCCAAGTGAGGTCTCTTCTGACAGGACCTGTGGTGATGTCAGAGGGGCGTTCCCGGGCACTCGCGGTCATGTGATACATATCACATGACCGCGAACAGCCAATCAGCGCTGGGAACGCCCCGGGAACGCCCCCCCTCTGACGTCACCACAGGTCTTCTCAGTACACCTCACTGAATGAAGCCCGGGATCGCGTGTCGGCAGCTGCGGACGGCGCGACAGGAGACTGGCAAGTATGATATTCCTTTACAGGACGCCGATCAAGGGGGGGGCCCTGGAGCTTGATGGGGGGGGCCTGTATACTTCCGGGGCTGCGGCTGTATATATATATATACATATACTCGCGTATAAGCCGAGGGGGGACTTTTCAGCCCAATTTTGGGCTGAAAAAGTCGGCTTATACGCGAGTATATACGGTACCTCCTGAAGACACATAATAAGTAATAAGTAAATAAAGTCCACCAGTGGGTAATTTATTCTCAGTGTAACTACAGCTGTTCTGTGAAGGCATCAGAGGTTTGTTTGAGAACATTAGGGATCAAACAGCATCATGATGTCCAAGTAACACACCAGGTTATAAAATAAAATAGCCCAAGCTCTGAACATCTCACGGAGCACTGTTCATTCCATCATCCAAAAATGGAATGAGGATGGCACAACTGCAAACCTAGCAAGACATGGCCGTCCACCTAAACATACATCACAACAAAGAGACCACTAATTAGAGAAGCAGAAAACAGAGCCATGGCCACTGGAGATGCTGCACAGATCCACAGCTCAGGAGCAGAGATGAGCGAACCTTCCCCAAACATGTTCATCAATTTCAAATTCGGCACAAATATTGCAGAATCCGCTTGGATCGGAAATCCAAACAATTTCCCCAAAAAAACGGCAAACGCAGCTATGTTCAGAAAATAAGTTCAAACCTTAAGGTTTGGAGTGTTCCCACCGTCCGGTTTACTGGCTTGTATTAAGTTGTAGAATTTTTTGGAGCTTTAAATGCATTTTTTAAGCTTTCTGGAGTTTGCAGGTGTTGTGATTCCTGCAGAGGGTGAACTTTGGAAAAGATGGCAGATGTGGAAGCAGCTGTGAAGTCCAGGAAGCTTACAATTTCTGTTGAACATCCCTTTAAGAGAGCTTAATATTTTTTAGGGATTTTTAAAAAAAATATTTTTTTATTTTATCATCATTATTTTTTTTTGGAAAGCAAACGTTTATGATTGCAGAGGGTCAGCAGCATGCAAGGCCATCTGTTCTACCCTTATGTGATGGCAATTCATATAAAATGAGCATATGGCTTTTATTTGCTTCACACACATTTTGTTATACGTCTGTTCATGTTCACACTCAAGAAACCCCATACTATTGATATTGCATCTTGAAAATGTACATTCATTCAATATTTCCCGTCATTCCATACGTTTACTACACATATTTTTGGCAACTGCACAATTGTGTTATTATATGTATAATTCATATTGACCTTTTCCTTGCATTGCTGCAGTGCACTGCCCACTAGCATTTTTCGTCAGCATTCCAGACCAATTGCTGAAATGGTGAACTAAATAAAGTTCTTTGTTTTCATAATTATGTCTCCTACAAATATGTTAGTCTTCAATAATCACTGCACCCAGTACCTGTGCAAGCCAGTTTTTACCTTGTAGCATGGGGAATTGGTTGTGTGAGTGATGCTACATCTGCAGCCCATTGCATTGAAGGGTTAATGAGTGGAGCTAGGCAACAATGTTGTGCAAACATTATTGTCCTTGTGATTCATTGTGTCTGATTCATTTCTGACAGTGGAAGAGGTGGGCCCCTAGGAAAAGCAAACAGGTAGCACCCCAGAATTAAGCATGTCAGCGCCATTTCATCATTGCAGTCCAAGGCAGCTACTCTGTGCTACACAGTGATTCACTTGCTACCGTATGCCAGCATTGTGTAGTTTGGTAATGGATCCCCAAAAAAACATGCCTGCTTTGGAGAAGGTAAATACACCTTATGACTCGAGGGGCAGAGGATGCATGAGAATCAGTCCTGGAGTTGAAACTAGCGAAGGACAACAAGGACACATATGTGACCAGGATCTCCACCGCACTACCCACATTGGGCCCTCTGTGCAGCAAGGTGCAGATATAATAGATGTAATGCATAACTCCAATACCAGAGGAGAACCTGAGCTCACAGTCAGGGGATGACCCATTCCCCATGCCATCCAAGAGCACCACATGTCACACTGCAGACAACATTGCAGCATTCCTGGCTGTATTCAACCTGCAGCCGGTACCACAGCTAGTGGATCATTAATGCCAGCAGGAAAAGGAGTATGATGTTGGACCTGAGGAGGAGAAAGAAGAGGAGGCTAAAGTAGAAGAGGCAGAAAACCCAGTTTTCCATCCATGTGTATCACCCCTGCCAGAGGCCTTCAACTGGTACAATGCCATATGGAGACACCTACCCAACCAAGCAACTATCTGGTAACGCATGAACCACCTCGTCCTGTCTCCTATATTGAGGAGATTTGGTTTGTGGATACCATCACCCGGGAGTGGTTGCATGGGCATAAGGCCAATCACTTCTGTGGCCAGTGTACCCAGGGCAAGTTGGTGGCATTCTTGCAGGTTAAGGGGTTTGGCTTCCTAGCGAAACAAGGTACTGGGTTCTATGTCAACTGGTCCATTCTGCTGTGTGACCATCTTCCCAAAGGAATGTGCACCATGTCAGGGAGGCGGTCACCTTCAGGAAGGTGCGGGACCACAAGGGGTGGTTCACGATTGGCGTATGTCAGGTTGACAATGTCACCAAATTTTAGAAGTGCCAGCAGGAGGCTGATTGGGAGAGAATGTGGTGTTGGAAGGAGGTCAAGACTCTTTTGGTTAGCAGCCAGCTGCACCCAAACCCACAGGGCATGTTGGTGTTCCACAAGTTGCTCCTGCCTCTCCTAGTGGGGGTGGTCATCCCCTAGATCCTCCATTGTCTTTTCCAGCAGTGCCCATGATGGAGTGTGCTGGGGGGGCAGGTGGTGGCAGAGAATGCCACTTCAGGCAAAGCCCCTGCAATCCCCCCGATACCATCTGGCAGCGGAGTAAATCACTAACAGCGACCTTCATCCTGGGCAGTGCTGAAAATCTGCATGTCTATCCTGAGGCATGCAAAGTCTATGACAAGTCAGAAGTGCTGTGCCCACGTTGCTTTTTTTTTTCCTTGCACATGTGGTTCAAGTTTCTTTTTCCTGCCCCAAAATCTGCACCAGATCTGCAAGCAAAAAGTAACACGTTGGCAGTCAGACTTTGCTGGCTTCAGGATAGACATGCAGATTTTTATGCCGATTATCAAAATCTGCTTCAAAAGAAGCATCAAACAACATACCATGTGAACAGGGTCTTACAACAATATGGTGGGGTGACATTCCTAGAAAGCATCCTTCACATGTTGTGAGAGCAGGCACACATGAGAGTGTGACAAGGGGTTCCATCACAAACATTACTGCACTTCAGACTTGAGGGGGCCACAAAGTGGCTAACCCGTAAGTTTCAACAGCGCTGCACACCCTGACATCACCGCTCCTCACAATGTCTCACGATACCACTGAAATATTGCAACTCTCACGAGACAGCCAGTGTTAAAGTGTTAAGAGCACTAACACCACTGAGGGTATCTCAGGTTACACAGCAGGACTTCCTGTTGTGTGATACCCACTGTGTTTCCCAAGACAACCTCAGGGAAGTCATGAGGGATGTCTGAGGTACATGAGTGGGCTCGGAAGCAGGACAAGTGTGACAGCAGCGCTGTAGCTTGCTAAGTAATAGCATAGGAAGCTAATGTCTGTGCCAAAACAGCAGGGCTCCCCGGAAAAAATGGTTTGGCAGCTTTTGTGCCCCTTTGAAGTTGTTTCTAGGCCCTTGATTTTCCTTCCAATTTATTTGAATGGGGTTTAGATGTTCAAACCAAGCCAAACCTGAACTTCAAAAGGTTCACTCATCTCTACTCAGAGGAGGAATCTGTCCACAGGACAACTATTGGCCATGTACTCTACATATCTGTCCTTTATAGAAGAGTGGCCAGAGGAAAGACATTTTCAAAAGTAAAATATAAGAAGCCCCATTTGGAGTTTGCAAAAAGACATGTAGAGGACAAAGCAATGTGGAAGAAGGTTCTCTGGTCATATTTGTGCAAAATGCTGTGTGCGGCAGAAAAGTAACACTGTGCATGGCCCTGAGAACAACATCCTCACCATCACACATGGGGGTGGCAGGAACATGATATGGAGAGTCTTTTCTTCAGCAGGGTCAGGAAAGCTAGTTTAAGTTGATAAGGAGATGGATGGAGCTAAATACAAGACAATTTTGGAGGAGCACCAGTGAGAGGTTGCAAAAAAGTGAGACTGATGCATAGGTTCTCCTTTCAGCAGGACAACAACCCTAAACATCCTGCCAGAGCTACAATGGATGGTTTAGATCAAAGCATATTGCTGTGCGTGAATGGCCCAGTCACCGTCCAGAGCTAAATTCCTATGAGAATTTGTGGCAAAACTACTTGAAAATTGCTGATCACAGACATCTCCACCCAATCTCATTGAGCTACAGCTATTTTTTTTTTAGAGAAGAATGAGCAAAACCTTCATCTCTAGATGTGCAAAGCTGGTAGAGACATCCACCAAAAGACTTGGAGCAGTATTTGAAGCAAAAGGTGGTTCTAAACAGTATAGACTCAGGGGGGCTGAATACAACACAATTTTTAGACTTATATTTTTATATAAAGTTATGGAATCCAAGCGGTGTCTGTATTTTTCATGGACCCATAGACTCCTGTTGCCGCCTTTGATCCGACACGTCTATAAGATATGTCTCTGTAATTTTGCAAAGCCCATTAGGTCTACAAAAGTCACTAACATGTGAACACCCCAGAGACTATCACAGGTATGAGGGCTAACTAGTTACAGGCTGCAGCTCTTCTTTTAATTCCTAACAGAGTAGAATCTGCTTTTGGGGATGGATCAACCTCCGGAGACTCGTAGGAACCTGCAGGATTCACAGGGGTGTTCGAATACAATTAAGCATTTATTTTTATTCTATAACCATCCAGGCCTGAAAGTAAAATTATTTCACTGTTGGACTATGTTAAAACAGAATTCCAGTGTTTCATTTCTTTCAGTGATAGTGTGTCCCTCTCAATCTAAGTCCTTTGCCCCTTGTATTACATGTACCCATTCTTTTTCAGTGCTACTCCATTCCTTAATGCGTAACCGTCATTTAAATTTTTATTTAATAGTAATGCAGAGCAAGTGAATATAATAAAGTTTCACATAAACATTATTAATGAAATCAGGAATGAAAGCATTCAAAAAAACTGTCCACAAGACGTCCTCAACAGGCTGTGTGTGAAGATCATTCTTTTCACCTTCGTATTCCGGGACCTGGCCTAGCTGCCTTCATAATACAGATAAGACCACTGTCAAATTACCTTATGCTGGCACCATGCCGAGGTCAAACAGCTGCTGGGAGACCTTGTCTGACTTCTCCAGGGCTCTGCTCAGCTCAGAGTGGAGGCCAGGAGACCAGAGAAGTCAGAACGAGGGTCTCTTAGACTTGTATCCAGTTGTGACCTCCAATGTGCTCCATGAAACACTGGAGCTACCGGCAGGCCACAAATTGCCAGGGACCAACAAGAGTTAAAGATGATGAAGCTGCCGTAAGGCGAGTATAATACAAGGGACGAACATTTAAAGTCCCGATCCCACAGTGCCATCTTGTGACTAACTTATCACTGGCTGTAAATCAGAAATTATGTCACAAGCTTTTAATACACGTCTATGAACACTAGAATGAGGCCAGAATTAGGCTCTCATAGACTTGTATTGAGTTGTGACCTCTGGCTTGCTCCATAAAACACTGCATCACAAATCGCCAGAGTCCGGCAAGAGCTGCGGTGGTAACAGAAAAAGATGACAGCAGGTGGGTATAAAACAGGGTTAGGGAAGTTAGATTTAAAGCAGCACTCCAGTGGGTCAATAAATCAAAAATGCTTTAAGCACAGCTTATTGTGAGTTTTGTATTTTCTTCAATATCTTAGTTGCATTTTGCTAAAATAATCTCAAATAAAGGGATCCTGTCACCCCAAAACATTTCTAAACCTATTAAAAGCTGTCCCTACAGCATATTAACACTTTCCCTACACTCCTTTTACCTCCTAAATGCACATAGTCAAAGTGAATATAAACGTTATTCTAGTACCTCATTACTGATGATAATGAGTGACTATGGTATTCATAGTCACTCATCCAGACTGCCCCTCTTCTTCATATCACGCCTGAATAGGCGTGATCTACAGCACAGATTCAAATTGCCGCCTCCCTGCACGCCTCCCCGCTGTGCCCTGTGTCGTCCGAGGCTGCAGTGTGGCTGGGTGACGCGATCCGCGTCATTCCCGGCGCCGGGTGACGTATTTACACCCGCGCCGCGCTGTCAGCTTCAAAATGCGCACTGCGCATGCGCACGCGCACTGCGCATGCGCACGCGCACTGCGCATTTTGAAGCTGACAGCGCAGCGCGCATGCGCATTGCGCATTTTAAAGCTGACAGCGCGGCGCGGGTTTAAATACGTCACCCGGCGCCGGGAATGACGCGGATCGCGTCACCCAGCCACACTGCAGCCTCGGACGACACAGGGCACAGCGGGGAGGCGTGCAGGGAGGCGGCAATTTGAATCTGTGCTGTAGATCACGCCTATTCAGGCGTGATATGAAGAAGAGGGACAGTCTGGATGAGTGACTATGAATACCATAGTCACTCATTATCATCAGTAATGAGGTACTAGAATAACGTTTTTATTCACTTTGACTAGGTGCATTTAGGAGGTAAAAGGAGTGTAGGGAAAGTGTTAATATGCTCTAGGGACAGCTTTTAATAGGTTTAGAGGTGTTTTGGGGGTGACAGGATCCCTTTAAACTCAAATTCTCATTGCTAATTGGATTGATCCCCACACATGATATCTAAGTTATCAAATATTTCAATATTTGGACCACAGATAAACATAAAATTGAATCTTGACCCTTACTTTTGGTAAGAAGAAGCCATTCAGGGTGATATCTTGAGTTGTCATATGTGGTACATTCATTGGCACAATATTGCCGAATCTCTGAACCTCATGGATTACAGCGTATGTGTACGGCATTTCTTTGCGATGCGACATCCGCGGCTCACCCAAACCAATAACCGTTTCAATCTCCTTTTGAACCTTGCCTATAACAAAAGTAACAATTACCCATGAAGAGTTTGTTCATTGCTAAAATTAAAAAATAAATAAAAAAAAAAGTCCCATGCGGCTGCTAGTGCCCCAGGAGACCAGACGATACCAACAGCAGTATGGAGGACTGTCAGTGGTTTGGTAGGTGATTATATATTTTATTTTATTTTGTTTTTAACCCCACTGTTGGCCAATTTTTTAAATTTTCTTTTACATCATTAAGTATTAGCTAAAAATAAACTTTTAGAATTTCTAAACTTATAGTATTGGTAAATCATATGTGAAGTAAGTCTCAGGATAGTTTTTACTCTATTTACTAAAATGTTGGTGCTTACAGCAAAAGGCGAATTCTGGAGATATTTTTCAGGTGCAAGCGACAGGAGCAGGTTAGAGATTGTATATATGGGGTGAAGGAGAGATCAGTGTCCATCAAAACACCGAGACAGCGAGCCTGCTGACTGGGCGTTATCATGGTGCCGCACACCGAGAGAGAGATGTCAGGTTTAGGGAGGATGGCAGAGGGTGGGAGCAGAAGAAGTTCAGTTTTGGAAAGGTTGAGTTTCAGGTAGAGAGCGGACATGATATTGGAGACTGCGGTTAGGCAGTCATTGGTGTTCTGTATTAGAGCAGGAGTAAGGTCAGGCGCTGAAGTGTATAGTTGTGTGTCATCAGCATAGAGATGGTACTGGAAGCCAAATCTGCTGATGGCTTGTCCGATCGGGGCTGTGTAGAGAGAGAAGAGAAGAGGTCAAAGGACTGAACCCTGAGGGACCCCAATAGTGAGGGGAAGAGGGGAGGAAGTGGAGCCGGCAAATGATACACTGAAAGAGCGGTCAGAAAGATAGGAAGAGAACCAGGATGGAGCCGTGTCCTTGATGCCAATGGAGTGCAGCATAGAGAGTAGGAGACGGTGGTCAACAGTGTCAAAAGCCGCAGAGAGGTCAAGAAGGATAAGCAGAGAGTGGTCACCATTATGTTTTGCTGTCAGAAGGTCATTGGTCACTTTGATAAGGGCAGTTTCTGTAGAGTGTAAGGGGCGGAAGCCAGACTGTAATGGGTCTAGAAGAGAGTGAGAGGAGAGGTAATGAGTGAGGCGGGAATAGACCAGGCGCTCCAGGAGTTTTGAGATGAAGGGGAGATTGGAGACAGGTCTGTAGTTATTTGTTCAGGATGGGACAAGGGATGTTTTCTTTAGTAGTGGAGTAATAATAGAGTGTTTGAAGGAGGAGGGGAAGATGCCAGTAGAGAGGGAGAGATTGAAGATTGTGGTTAAGTGAGTGGTGACCACTGGAGAGAGGGTCTGTAGTAGGTGTGAGGGAATGGGGTCAGAGGTGCATGTAGTGGGACGTGAGGACGAGAGGAGCCTGGAGACTTCTTCTTCTGTGGCTGGGTGAAAAATGGAGAGTGAGCCAGAGGGGATGTGGGGACAGATGGGAGTAGAAACACTTGAAGGTTGGGAGCTGATTTACTGATGGATGTTTTCTATTTTCTCTGTGAAGTAAGAGGCCAGATCATCAGCACAGAGGTCAGTGATAGGGGCCTGCACTTTAGGACTGAGGAGAGAGTGAAAGGTGTCAAAGGTGAAGTAGGTCTGTTTGGCGAGGTGAAGGGAAGAGTTGTAGGTTTTGAGCATGAATTTGTAATGGATAAAGTTTTCTGGTGTGCGAGTTTTCCTCCATAGGCATTCGGCACTCCTAGAGCATCGCTGAAGGAATCGAGTTTGTGATGTGAGCCAGGGCTGTTTTACTCTGTGTTTGAAAGTTCTGAGGGTGAGGGGCGCTACTTGGTCCAGGGTACTTTTGAGAGTCTCATTGTAGTAATTCACAGCCAGATTGGGGCAGGAGAAGGAGGAGATTGGGGACAGTGATGAGAGAAGTGAGTCTGTGAATGTGTGAGGGTTGATGGCCTGTAGATTTCTGAATGTGTGATAGGTCGGACTATGCTGTGATGGGCGAGGGTTTGTGAGTGTGAAGGAGAGAATGTTGTGATCAGAGAGAGAAGGAGATGAGTTGTCTAAGGAGGAGGTAGAGCAGAGTCAGGTAAAGACCAGGTCAAGGGTGTTACCATCCTTGTGTGTCTCAGAGGTTGAGAGCTGCGAGAGGCCAAGAGAAGTGGTTAGAGATAGGAGCTGGGATGCAGATGTGGAGTTGGGGCTGTTTATGGGGATGTTAAAGTCTCCTAGGATGAGGGTTGGTAATTCTGAGGACATGAAGTGCGGCAGCCATGCGGAGAAGTGGTCGAGGAAGTGGGTGGGTGAACCTTGGGGGTGATATACCACCGCTACTCTGAGAGGGAGGGGACGGAACAGCCTAATGGTGTTAACCTCAAAAGAAGGGAATGAGAGTGATGGCGCGGGGGGGATGACCTGGAAAGTACATTGTGGGGACAGGAGTAGGCCTACTGTGCCACCACATCTGTTTCCAGGTCTCGGGGAATGAGAGAAGTGTAGACCGCCATAGGAGATAGCAGCAGGGGAAGCAGTGTCTGAGTCCTGGTTCCAGGTTTCAGTGAGGGCCAAAAGGTTAAGAGAGTTAGTGAGAAAGTAGTTGTGGATAAAGGGAAGTTTGTTGCATGCGGACCGTGTATTCCAGAGGGCACATTTAAAAGAGGAAGATGAAGGTGTGCAGGTAATGCTAATAAGGTTACTGGGATTTCTTTGTGAGGTGTGGGGGGGTTGAAGTTGGAAGAGGGTGGACCAGGATTGGGAGAAATATCGCCTGACATAAGCAGTAGTAGAAAGAGAAAGAGGGAGTAATGTTTGGCTCTATGACATTGTTTTTGTTGATGCAAGACCCTGGAATATGACGGGCTTAGATTATTGAGTAGGGTGAAGAGAGTATGGGAGCAGGACATAGTAAAGGGCAGTAGAGAGGGGCTGATGTGGATAAAGGGTGATGGAGGGGAAATGGGGCAGTAAAAGTGGATGACTAATGCACATAGATATAAAAGCATTGAACTGAAGGACATTTTGATGCAATGGGCTAAGTAAAGTACTGAAAGGTAGTAGACAGGTAGAGTTGTTACCTTCTGATTACCTCTGGCTTATCCCTGGTATATCTCTGAATTTCACTTAGAAATGGCACAGATGCCAAGGCACAGAGGCCTTAGACCATGCTACTTATAGCTCTTGTGAACAACAGACAATATGCCAGGTATGTAGAGGGGAGGGGTCAGAGGAGATGGATACACCACACCAGGGGACAATTAACAAATTACTGCTAAGAGGAAAGTTTGGTTCAGGATCAGCAGGAGACAAGGGCAGGAGGATAGAAAATGCATATTTCTAAGGTACAAAGTAGATGGGAGAATATGTCATACCATCAAAATACATTAGGGGCACGCAGTCAGATTGGATACAGTGGAAATTAAATACATCACTACGAAGTCTCTTTCCATACCATCAGAATACATTAGGGGCACGCAGTCAGATTGGATACAGTGGAAATTAGATACATCACTACGAAGTCTCTTTCCATACCATCAGAATACATTAGGGGCACGCAGTCAGATTGGATACAGTGGAAATTAGATACATCACTACGAAGTCTCTTTCCATACCATCAGAATACATTAGGGGCTCATGTATATAGGAGGCTACATTTCCTTTATTCTTCTGCCCAATTTAAATTGGATAAGCACTTGAACCAACCTTCATTGAATAACTATATAGAAGGCTAGGGTGGGCTCACATTGTATTTCAGAAACTTTGTGGGGGACTCAAGCTGGTGCATAAACCAAAAACAAGGACGATGCTCCAGAGATTCACGCTGCTGCCGAAAAACCACATGCAGGTGTAGTGCAATGGTGTGTTTAGTTCTGACGCGTTTCAGAGCACACTTTGCTCCTTCCTCAGGGATACAGCATCTCTGAAGAAGGAGCAAAGTGTGCTCCGAAAGACGTCGGAAATAAACACACAATTGCACCAGACCTGCGTGTGGTTCTGGCTTTCTGGCAGCAGCACGGATTTATGGAGCATCATTCTTGTTTTTGATTTATGCACCACGTTGTATGTGGAAGTGTGGATCCAGCGGCAGCTGTACTACTGTATATGCTGGTTGTGGGTTTACATAACCAGCTCAGTTGAGCACTTATATGTCTTTCCCTTGTTATTGAGATAAGACCCTATGCGCCTTTTGTCTCTCACACTTCTAGATATTTGTGCTATCGTTGTGAGCAGACATGTGTCTGCTCACAGAGATGAAGTAGAGCTGAAGATTTTCACTATGGATTATGTTAAAGAAATGTGCTTTTTTGTTAATTAAAGATAGGAAACAGGGTTGACTTGTGTTTTATTACACTTAAAGTGTATTTTTCTCTGTGTTGTGTTTCTTTTTCTGTTTACAAGAAATTCATAGTGTCTAAATCTATATATGGCCTATGAATTTCGGGCATAGTGCCCGCTGACAATACAGAGCTGGCATTAACCCCTTTATTACCCAGCATGCCACCGCCACCAGGGCCCCTGGAAGAGTTGGGGTGCAGCATCAGAAAATGGTGCTTCTATGAATACCCCATTTTTTGGGGCAGCTGTGGGCTGTAATTTGCAGCAGGGGACACAAAGCTTGGGTCACCCTGCTCTGAGGATTCAAGTCCCCAGCTGTCTAGTTGTACCTGGCTTGAAACCAAAAATACAGAGAAGCCCCATTTCACATTTTTTTTAATTAATTCATTAAATTAATGAACATAATTAAAAAAAGGAATTCCATATATTTTTGGTTTCCAGCCAGGTAAAAATAGACAGCTGTGAGTAGAATGTAGCACATTCCTGCCCCACATTGTTTTATTTTTAACTTATTTCAAGGAATAATTTAATAAAAAAGGGCTCAACAGTATTGCAATTTTGGTGCCCTTTGGGCTAGTAGATGTAGATGAACACATTGAACACAATGCATACAGTTTAGTGTAAAAATTTCACCAAAAAAGCATGAAATTTGCGGCCAAAACCACATCGCAGTTTAGCTGTTTTTTTTTGGGCCAGGAGATGCAGATTAACATAGAGAACACAATGCACGCAGTTTTATGCAAAAATTGCACCAAAAAAGCTTAAAATCTGCAGCAAAAAGAGCAAAGTCATTTTGGTGTTTATTTGTCCAGAAGGTACAAAGGAACACATTGAACACAATGCATGCAGTTTTATGCCAAAATTGCACCAAAAAAGTACGAAACCTGTGCCAAAAACCACATAGTGATTTTGGTGCTTTTTTTGGCCAGAAGATGCAGATGAACACATTGACCATAAAGTGTGCAGTTTTATCCAAACATTGCACCAAATAAGCTTGAAATGTGCAGCAAAATGTTTTGGTGCTTTTGTGGTGCAATTTTGCCACAAAACTGCATGCATTGTGTTCAATGTGTTCATCTGCAGCATCTAGGCTGTCTCCTACCCCTTGCTGCCTATTTTTATCTAACTGGAAACCAAAAATATAGGGAACCCTTTTTATATAATGATTTCATTATTTCATGAAATATAAAAAAAAAATGACGTGTGGCTTTGCCATTTTTTTTGCAGGCCAGGTACAACTACGTAGAAAGCGAGAGAAGCACTAACTTATGGCTGGGACTAATGCGCTGTCATGCTGTTCATGGGGTCATCTCAGTTCACTTCTCACAGAGTTCAAGTTTGAACTTAGATGACCTTTTACATGGCCAGTTGTAGGTGACATCCAAGACACAGCACCTCCGGACGGTGAGCACACACCCTTAGAATGTTTTTTCTCTGTGTTGTGTTTTTTTTACTGTTTACTAGAAATTCATTGTGGCTGGGTTCAATGTTGGCTTGACACTATGAATTTCAGGCATAGTGCCAGCTGATAATACAAAGCTGGCGATAACCCCTTTTTTTACCCAGCATGCCAGTTGGGGTATAAGCACAAGATAATGGTGCTTCTATGAATGCGCCATTTTCTGTGGTAGCTGCAGGCTGCAATTTGCAGAGAGGGGGCACAAAGCTCTGCCCAAACTGCCCTGAGAATTCAAGCCCTCAGCTGTCTAGTTTTACCTGGCTTGAAACCAAAAATACAGGGAAGCCCCACCTAACTTTTTTTTATTATTTCATGAAATTCATGAAATCACTTAAGAAAGGGCTTCCCTATATTTTTGGTTTTCAGCCAAGTAAAAATAGGCAGCTGGGGTTAGTGGGTACATTGTACCTGCCTGCTCTACCTGGCTGGCATACAAAAATACGGCAAAGCCCCACATTGTTATTTTTTTTATTATTATTTCAAAAAATAATTTTATAAAAAGGGCTCAAATGTGTCACAGTTTTGGTGCAATTTTCGGCCAGGAGATGCAGGTAATCACACTGAGAACAATGCATGCCGTTTTATGCCAAAGATGCACCAAAAAAGCATTGTATCCGTGGCAAAAAGGGAGTTGCAGTTTTGTTGCTTTTTTGGGCCAGTTGATGCAGTTGAACATATTTAATACACTGCATGCAGTTTTATGCCAATATTGCCCCAAAAAGGGATGAAATCCATGGCAAATATGGTTTTGGTGCTTGTTTGGTGCAATTTTGTCACAAAACAGCATGCATGCATTCAATGTGTTCATCTGCGTCACCTAGCTAAAAAAGCCCCTGGCTGCAAACCAAAAATATAGGGAATTGCTAAGCACTCTCCGAATGCGGTGATATCGCTACCACATAGCCTGTGCATTGCGGCGTGTGACAGGGCGATTTTACGGTGAGAAATCACCGGTGGCGTGTCGCCTGATCGCCCTGCTCTGCAGTGAAATCAGATAATAAACACCAGGCGATCTCAGCGCTTTGTGGCGTGTGAGCGACGTACCCAGCGATCTGGAAATAAATTAAGTAGGCGTGCTTAGATGTTTATTTTGCGCTGCATCTGCAGCGATTGATTAGTGATACTGCGTTCTGATTGGCTGGCCGTGTCCGAGACACCTTACTGGATGACCCATGCCTTCACGCAAGGCTGACCAATGGGAATGCAGTTCCGTCCACCAATCACAGTGATAGGGGCGTGGTAAAACACACTGTAGCACGCCCCTATCAAAACACTATGGCGACATCGCTGCTATGATGGTGGCGTGTGACGTGGCGATGTGGGAAGGGAAGATCGCTTCCGGTCTTCTGCAGGCAATTTCCGGAATGCAGGATCGTCAAACATTGCACGCAAGATCTCTATGTGTGACAGGGCGACGACGATGTGAAAAAAAGTGCCCAGAACGTACGCGCTCACGTCAAATCGCCAGCAATATGGAAGCCATATCGCCACATGTGACGGTACCTTTAGGTCATTTCTCATTATTACACATATCTTAATTTATGGAAAATTATAGTTTGATTTCTTTGCCTGTGTGAATTGAATGGGTTGTTACCAGCATCTGATGAGAAATGTATATCAATAGTACTTTTAGAAACATATTTAATTGACGTGTACAATACTTATTATATGTTACAGAAATGGTAAGGGAGCTATGTAGATATCTCTTGGTGCTTGTAGCTCTCATCCTAGGAGCACCAAACCTGTACATAAAATGATGTTCAAAGTTTATAATTCACTTTATTACATATTGTACAAAAACTGTACATAACATTCACCACAAACATTAGGAATATTTCCTTACTTTGTATTTCAGGATATTTCATCATTATTAGAAGAGCCCATCTCATGGTGGCAGAAACTGTCTCCATTCCAGCAGAGAACAGATCATACACTAGAGCGGTGAGGTTTTCATCGTGAAAATATAACTCAGGATTTGGCTTCTCCTGAAATGTACAAAACATATAATATGTTTATGAGGGACATCAAAGACAAATAAATTAAAAAGATATTTAAAAAGATATTTGATTCCATCTACTCTGCTTTTCTAAATTGATTATCCACTACCGTATTTTATATATTTTTTATTTATTTTTAATTTTTCTGTTTTACTATTTCACATAACTTTATAGCAGTTGGAGCTTTGCATGGAGGGAATAAGGGAATCTTATTTGTACCAATAAAGTCATTGCATAGACATACAGTGGTACCTGACAGTTTATGAATTTTCGATATTTTTACATATATTTGACCTAAAACTGCATCAAGAATTTACACGTCTTAAAAGCAGATAGTGAATCAAATCAAACAAATTAGTCAAAAATATTTGACTGTTTTTTGTTATTTAGGAAAATTTTCTAATATCACTAGTCTGTGAGTGGCAAAAGTATGTTTTAGGATTAGTAGCTAATTTGAAGGTGAACTTAAAGGTACCGATACATGCGGCAACGTTGCTTCATAAAAGCGCGTACGTTTTGGGCACTTTTCCAAGATTGCCTTGTAGATGTCACGCGCAGAGATATCGTAGGCAGCGCAACTACGATGTTGAAAGCAACTTTTGTTCGCTGGGTATGAGCAACCCAGCGAGCAATCCTTATCAATGTAGTGAATAGGGGAAGTTGCTTGCAACATCGCTGTTGCGGTGTCATTCAAAGCAATGATAGCAGATCGCCTGAGCAACATCGCCAGGTTTTACAACATGTTTATAAACCTGGCAACTCCGCTCTAGTAACTTATCGTTGTTGAATCACCCTGTTACACGTTGCAATGCACTAGCGATGTCAACGGCAACAGCGATGCCTACGTCACTTTTGGGCAATGTTGCCGGCAACATTGCCTTGTGTAACGGTACCTTTAGAGTTGCATTTAGAATTAATGAGAACCAGATGAGAGTGAACAAGATGTTCTATTTAAAGCCGGGTTCACACCACGGGAGCAGCAGGTATGGGGCTGTCTGATGTGAATCGGACAGCCCTGGACCTGATCTGGACACAGAACCAGAGGGCCAATTATGCCCTCAGGTCCGATGTCCAGCCGGATTCTTCTTATAGCAGCCGTAGCTGCTGATAATTCAAGATCGCGGCTAGCGGGGAACTAGCCGCGATCTTGAACTGTCCGCAGGGGAGAGCTCCATGGTGCTGAAGTTTAGCGCCAGCCGGCGCAGAGCTTCGGCACATGGCGTCCGGCTCCCGGGTGCGGCTCCGGTGTGATCCGACGCCATAGACCCCCATGTTAGGGGGCGCCGGATCGCACCGGACCAGGAGGATCTGGGAGGGTCCAAGTGTCTCAGATTTTTTCCCCCTGGACACAAAAATCCGAGTACATCCGTATCCTACCGGACAGATGGAAGCCTGATGGCAGATAGCTGCCATCCGGCTCCATCAGTTCCCATAGGATACTATGGGGCTGAAATCTGATCCGGGGCTGTCCAGTTCACACCGGACAGCCCCGGATCGGATCATGCCGTGGTGTGAACCCGGCCTAAGTAAAAAAGGATCTATCAAAGCCTAGATTTCACAGCTTGTTTTTGGAAGTATATCATGGAATGAATAAAGGTACCTTTACACGGCACGACGTTGGAACGATGCCGGCAACGGTCTTGTGGGTGCGCGGTCATTTCTGACATTGTTTTGACATCGTTGGTGAGATATAACATAAAGGGGGACAGCACCACATACCAGACGGGATTCTTTATCTATTCCTTTATTCCAGCACCCCAGTGCAAGCGACGTTTCGGACTGTGTCCTTTATCAAGCAACAACATACACCAAAACCGTCCATTTTATATAGTGTAACACTCCTCCCTCTCATTAACTTCCACCAATCACATAAAGTACAAAACAATTAACATTTTACATTATCAAAGGTTAAAATCACCATGTCCATAACACTTTTATCCTTATTACATACCGATGTCCACTGTATTTATGATCTATAAAGTGTCAGTCCAAGTAATGTCCACAGCACAGCATCGCGTTCTTAGTTCCTGTATACACTTCCTTGTTCCACTATCCACCAATCCGGGTTAGCGTCGGGTCCATTGCCATAGTGACTCCCCCGTGATGTAATCCTCATCATCACTCACACAGCCAATCCGAGCCCGTGTATTGTATAAGCACCATGGCTCCCGTGCTGATTGGCCACAGTGTCGCACTCTACTGCGCATGTCCCGGCGTCTCCGTTCTCATTGTCCATCAAGTGCCTTTATTTCCGGCTGTGCAGCAGTTTACCCATTCCTATCCTCCTCCCGTGCAACATCCTTGTTTCCCCCGGGAACATTAAATCGATCACATCAGTTCCCCTCGCTTTCTGCCACCATTATATATAATAGAGTGGTACTTATCATATCATTATATTGTCTATTCTTCTTATTTATTTTTCCTTATTTTTCCAAATAAGCGAAATAAGGGGCCAAAGCCCTCCCCATATTCTTAAAGATTTTGCAGATATCTAGGAAAACCAACGATTCCATATATATGATATATAGATAAAGTGCACAGTGCATGAAGGGAGGGGAATCGATCAATATTAATAGTGGAATATAAAACCCGAAACCGGGCATATTTCACAATATATACTGCAAATTATGATGGAAAAAAGAACCATCCTAACATGTTACCCAATCTAGCCTAATGGAACATACAGTATAACAGAGTACATACTTGAACATATAATATCAACAACTATAGGGGCTATTCATGTAGCCTCCAAATAGTATACATTACCCGTCCTACGTCCACTTTACATGTACATACATCACAATCAGATCTTATTGTAAGCCATCGTTCTAGTGTTTTTGGATCTAGGGTAAATAAAAATACTATTAAAAACAAACAGTACACGAGGATACAGAAAAAGGATATAGCTACATCATTTCAGGAGACATCCCCGTTGATCGTATTTCAGGTTCAAACCCTTAGGGTATAATGTATCGAGTTCAAAGATCCATCTTAATTCCTTTTTCTTCAGCAGTGTCACTCTATCACCCCCTCGTCTCAATGGGGGAACGTCATCAATAATCCTATACTTTAGCTGGTTCACATTATGTCCAGCTTCAGAAAAATGTCTAGGGACCGGGAGCTCCACCATCCCATTTCTTATAGTGCTTTTATGCTTACTGATTCGTGCTCTTGCTTCCATTGTGGTCTCCCCCACATAGAGGAGACCACAAGGACAGCTAATAGCATACACTACATAACTGCTCTTGCATGTATATCTTTTTCTGATAGAGTATCTCTTTCCAGAGTATGGATGGCGGAACTCCCGGCCCTTGACCATATTCCCACAGCTTGCACAACCCAAGCAGGGGAAATTACCAAAACTAGGTTTACTGAGGGTAAGTTGTAAGTCCCTCTTCAGGCTCCCAATGTCTGACTTAACCAGATTATCACGAAGACTTGTTCCCCTCCTATATGAGAAAAGTGGTGGTGATTTAAACTCATTGATACCTGTATGACCCTTACTGAGAAGAGGCCAATGTCTTTTAATAATACCTGAAATTCTACCACTCATTCCATTATATGTGGTCACCAAAGGTATTCGATTCTTCTTGTTTGTTTTATCCCAGATAGTAGCAATTCATCCCGATTCAAAGATAACGCGCGTGCTTTAAAGCCCAGGAGGTTACTACTTATGCCAACATCTATATGGCTGTCCTGGAGGGCGAACACGTGTACAAGTCCATCTACTGGCGCCATGTCAGGGGTTGGCGACGTTACATAGACGATGTCTTCTTTATATGGGATGGAGAGAAAAATGAACTGGACTTGTTCCTCGATGCTATCAATAATATACATCCGGGATTGGCTTTCACGATGGTGTGCTCTCAGGAGGAGATGCAGTTCTTGGACACAAGGGTCTATAAAAAAAATGGTAGATTGTGTACTGATCTTTTTATTAAGGAGACGGACCGTAACAGCATGCTGCATCACTCCAGTGAGCATCCGAGATCAATGGTTGAGTCACTCCCGTGGAGCCAGATGATTAGGGTGAGGAGAGTGGTCTCCGAGGATGATTTGGTCAATCGAAGGCTGGAGGAAATGTGTGAGAGGTTCCTTAAGAGGGGTTATCCAAAAAATAACCTCCTGGGCTTTAAAGCACGCGCGTTATCTTTGAATCGGGATGAATTGCTACTATCTGGGGATAAAACAAACAAGAAGAATCGAATACCTTTGGTGACCACATATAATGGAATGAGTGGTAGAATTTCAGGTATTATTAAAAGACATTGGCCTCTTCTCAGTAAGGGTCATACAGGTATCAATGAGTTTAAATCACCACCCCTTTTCTCATATAGGAGGGGAACAAGTCTTCGTGATAATCTGGTTAAGTCAGACATTGGGAGCCTGAAGAGGGACTTACAACTTACCCTCAGTAAACCTAGTTTTGGTAATTTCCCCTGCTTGGGTTGTGCAAGCTGTGGGAATATGGTCAAGGGCCGGGAGTTCCGCCATCCATACTCTGGAAAGAGATACTCTATCAGAAAAAGATATACATGCAAGAGCAGTTATGTAGTGTATGCTATTAGCTGTCCTTGTGGTCTCCTCTATGTGGGGGAGACCACAATGGAAGCAAGAGCACGAATCAGTAAGCATAAAAGCACTATAAGAAATGGGATGGTGGAGCTCCCGGTCCCTAGACATTTTTCTGAAGCTGGACATAATGTGAACCAGCTAAAGTATAGGATTATTGATGACGTTCCCCCATTGAGACGAGGGGGTGATAGAGTGACACTGCTGAAGAAAAAGGAATTAAGATGGATCTTTGAACTCGATACATTATACCCTAAGGGTTTGAACCTGGAATACGATCAACGGGGATGTCTCCTGAAATGATGTAGCTATATCCTTTTTCTGTATCCTCGTGTACTGTTTGTTTTTAATAGTATTTTTATTTACCCTAGATCCAAAAACACTAGAACGATGGCTTACAATAAGATCTGATTGTGATGTATGTACATGTAAAGTGGACGTAGGACGGGTAATGTATACTATTTGGAGGCTACATGAATAGCCCCTATAGTTGTTGATATTATATGTTCAAGTATGTACTCTGTTATACTGTATGTTCCATTAGGCTAGATTGGGTAACATGTTAGGATGGTTCTTTTTTCCATCATAATTTGCAGTATATATTGTGAAATATGCCCGGTTTCGGGTTTTATATTCCACTATTAATATTGATCGATTCCCCTCCCTTCATGCACTGTGCACTTTATCTATATATCATATATATGGAATCGTTGGTTTTCCTAGATATCTGCAAAATCTTTAAGAATATGGGGAGGGCTTTGGCCCCTTATTTCGCTTATTTGGAAAAATAAGGAAAAATAAATAAGAAGAATAGACAATATAATGATATGATAAGTACCACTCTATTATATATAATGGTGGCAGAAAGCGAGGGGAACTGATGTGATCGATTTAATGTTCCCGGGGGAAATAAGGATGTTGCACGGGAGGAGGATAGGAATGGGTAAACCCCCCGAGGCTGAGGTGTGGGGGCCACTCTCAGGGGCCCCTGAGCCCCGAGGCTGAGGTGTGGGGGCAGCTCTCAGGGGCCCCTGAGGCTGAAGTGTGTGGGGGCAGCTCTCGGGCCCCTGAGCCCCGAGGCTGAGGTGTGGGTGCAGCTTTCAGGGGCCCCTGAGGCTGAAGTGTGTGGGGGCAGCTCTCGGGCCCCTGAGCCCCGACGCTAAGGTGTGGGGGCAGCTCTCAGAGGCCCAAGGGGCTGAAGTGTGTGGGGGCAGCTCTCGGGCCCCTGACCCCCGAGGCAGAAGTGTGGGGGCTGCATTCAGGGGCCCCTGAGGCTGAGGTGTGTGGGGGCAGCTCTTGGGCCCCTGAGCCCCGAGGCTGAGGTGTGGGGGCCACTCTCAGGGGCCCCTGAGGCTGAGGTGTGTGGGGGCAGTGCTCAGGGGCCCCAGAGGGTGAGGTAGAGGGCAGCGCTCAGGGCATGATCGCTTCTGCCACACAGCTGCACACAGGTTAGGAGAGGGGAGAGAAGGGGGGCCCCCCAGCACACAGGGAGCCGGGCCCTTCAGCACACTGTCGTCTTTCCTCTCCATCCCCCTCCTGTCCTCTTTCCTCTCCGTCCCCCTCCTGTCCTCTTTCCTCTCCGTCCCCCCCTGTCCTCTTTCCTCTCCGTCCCCCCCTGTCCTCTTTCCTTCCCCCTCCTGTCCTCTTTCCCCTCAGTCTTCCCTCCTGTCCTCTTTCCCCTCAGTCTTCCCTCCTGTCCTCTTTCCCCTCTGTCTCCCTCTGCCCTCTTCTCCTCCATCCCCCTCCTGTCCTCTTTCCCCTTAGTCTTCGTCCTGTCCTCTTTCCCCTCAGTCTTCGTCCTGTCCTCTTTCCCCTCCGTCTTCGTCCTGTCCTCTTTCCCCTCCGTCTTCGTCCTGTCCTCTTTCCCCTCCGTCTTCGTCCTGTCCTCTTTCCCCTCCGTCTCCCTCTGCCCTCTTTCCCCTCCGTCTCCCTCTGCCCTCTTTCCCCTCCATCTCCCTCCTGCCCTCTTTCTCCTCCATCCCCCTCCTGTCCTCTTTCCCCTCAGTCTTCCTCTTTTTTTTCTCTTCCGTCTCCCTCTGTTCTTACTCCTCCGTCTCCCTCCTGTCCTCCAGATTTCTCTGTTCACCTCTGATGATAGGACTTTGTGTTGTCAGCTCGGGGGCATGGCAGATGTTTGTGTGGGGGTGGTCCAGGTCCCTCCCCTGATGATGACATCACAGTCTGTTACCCTCCCTTGTAGTGCTTGGAGAATCTGATGAGGTCACAGGATCTGACCCCCGCTCCACAGGACGCTGCCGTTCATCCTGAAGATCAGAAAGCCAAGACCACCGAGGCTCCAGAGCAGGAGGAACCGCCTGAAGCTGTCAACACTGAAGCAAGGCCTGGGAGCCAAGGACAGAGCGCACGATGAAGATGAGAGGTCAGTCAATCAGCCCACAGCAGTCTCAAGTGTGTGTGTATAATTGTATAATTATATATATACAGTATATACACGTATACATATATATGAGAGAGATAGTAAAAAAAGGAAAAGCAGCACAAAAGAATAGAAAAGAGTGGACCTTATATCCCAATGAAGTGGCCATGCATTGGGCAATAAAGTCCACTTTTTTCTATTTTTTTGTGCTGTTTTTCCTTTTTTCACTCTATTGTAAGGAACCATCTGGATTGCTGGTTGGGAAAGCTTTTCACATAAATTGAGGTCATTTTTGGTGCTGTTCCAATTTTTCACTATATATATAACGTATGTTTAGGTGGAGGCGGAGCATGGGTGGAAGCGGAACATGGGTGGAGTCTCAGGGGGTGGAGGCTGGGCGGAGTCTGAGGGGGCCCCAAATTTTGGCAGTGAGGGGCCCCGAAATTCCTAGTGGCAGCCCTGCATGTACCCTATCCTCCTGGTACCGGTAAAGAACTGTTTGAGCTAATCTGGTCTCTTCATCAATTATTCGTCGCCTGGGAGGCTCCTACAGCACCATAGAGCCAGGGACTTCGACTTCTCTCTTCCTCCCCGCTGCCCTGAGGTAAAAGCTCCACCTGTGGGGAGCAGTACTACCAAAATCTGCTTCACCATCACCTCAGCGGCCGGCTGCAGCGCTGTTAACCACATTACCAGGTACCACAGGTGGCATCACATTCCCCTATCCACAAGTTCCCCCATCATCATCACCCCCATCAGCCAATTGAGTGCCCAGGGCACGGAACCAGGACCCGAACAGCTGTGATTCCCTCCCCCGTCGTCCCAGTTTCAAGCAAACCCTTCCTTGCCGGCTCAACTCCATTCTGGCATCACAAACATGATCCTTTGCCCGGTAAAACCGGGTACTGTGCACCATAAATTGGACTATATTGACTGAACTTTACTTCACTGCATAAGCCCAAAATGGCGGGCCTAGAGATTTGACTGAAATGTGCTGGCCCCGGGGGGCGTGCCTCGCCCCCTCATCCAAGGAGGGCCATGCAAGAGGTGCCAAACTGTCTCCTCGCCCCCCTTGCCATCAAACAACCAATGGGGCGGGTTGGGAACCAGGCCGCAACAGCTCGGGACTATAAAAAGTGAATAGGGTGCGTCCGGAAGGCAGAACGAGAGACCCTGGCTGTACCGGACCTGGTATCCATCAGCGGCATGTTCACAATGTCAGAACCAACAATCTCCAACTTGATCAGAGAAGTCGAGGAGTATATGAGAGCCGACCGTGCTGCCCCGGGGTTCGCCCCTGGAAACTGCGAGGGTGGACATCAACTTCTGGGGGGCAGCCTTGCGGGATCTGCGAGCCCGACTCCAGGAAACTATGTAGTGGACCATCCGGCATTGGAGTGACAAGATGGTCTTACAGCTGAGCCACAGGATGGAACAACAACAGGGGCCCACGATAGACCTGGAACTGGGAGTGTTGATGGAGCTAGAAGCCGAGCACTCGGTAGCCGGAGATGCTGCCCTACAGATCCACTGCAAGTTGCTACAGCTGGAGCAGAGGCAATCCAGGCCGATAACTAGAACCCATTTCCGGAGGGCCCCGAGCCAGAGCCAGAGCATGACACTGCTGACACAGAGCCTGACTAGGAGGAGGCCGCCAAACCGACCTAATAGTAGAGAGGAATTTTTTAAAGAAAGCTCTACCAGCCAGACGAGTTCCAGGGAAAAGGGCTAAGAGGAAGGAGCAGTCCGTGGCACAGAGGCATCTGGTCCCCACGAGCCATGGTGGGCCGATCGCCTAGAACCACCAAAAGACCGGGCCAGTATGGAGATGAGGCGGTTTAGATACTGGCCTCCAGCCCCGACCCGGCACTCCTGGCAACCTGTCGGGAGACCACAATTCCAGGATGACGAAGCGGAACGGCAGAGGCGATGAGAAGAATGGTGGGCTAATGAAATGGAGACCTGCCAGGCTTGTGCCATTGCCAGGACCCAACCACCGCTTCCACTGGATCAAAGAAGGAAAGGTACTGTGACGGCGTTTCATCTTGTCACCGGGTACAGCTTTGCCCGGGAGGTAGGCCTCTATGAAGAGGTCTTTGTGGGGAGAGGAGAGGTCGAACCCCACCTCCCGAAAAGCCACCCAGATCGTGACCGGTATCGGGGGGATAAGATCTCTTGTGAATGCCATGCTGGACCCCAGGGTTGGTGTGCTATACCGGTCAATAAGGATGACTTGTTACCATAACCCGTTACCGTATTGTTTATAGTTAAATGTGTGATTTCCCCTGATTGAACCTAAAGAGACTTACATGGACTTAAATGTGAACTTTTGTTTTCGGAGTGGACTAGACTGGTTATTGTTTAAATGCAACGTTTAAGAGATGGTACCTTCTGCAAAGAAAGAAAAAATAATCGTATTGCTTTTGTTATTTTCATGTTTAGTTGTAACTTGGTTAATATGCTAATAAAAAGTTAAGCTCAAACCCAGTTTGTGTGTTGTAATGTTTAACCAAGGGGATGTGTGGCGCCCCTCTGGTGGGACACCACAGGGAGGTACTGCACCCCAAACAGAAGGTGTAGTGCTTCCGTAGTTGTGGATGAAGAGGAAAATACAGAGTCTTCACCTAAAACACGCTCATAGGACACCTTAGCACAGGGGACTGGTATTCAGTAGGTTCTAGGGGGGTGGAGTCTAGAAGAGCAGGAAGACGTGAGTGACAATTACAGGCAGTCAGTCAGATGGTGACAAAAGAGCAGAGAGCACAGACACAGGTGTCCCTGCGGTCGTGACAGGAGGGCACCTCTAAGGAGAGAGGTGACCCAGACAAAGAAGGGGACACTCCAGCACTGGTTGGAGTCGGCTGGAGAGTCCAGGTCAACACCGGTAAAAACGGATCGGGGCGGTTAGTTCACGGTTCATCCCAAACCGCAGACCAGCAGGCTGTGGGCCTAAAATTAGGAGCCACAGCACCACAAGACTAAATCCAACCTCTGTTCCAAAGTGGGTCCAAGACACTAACAAGGGAAAGGACTAAATACCGGTGATGGGATGGATTGTCTACTGGAATGGAGTCAGAAGTACATTTTGGTAACAGACCTGGGGACCGGTGATCGGCTTTTTAGTGTGGTTGACAGGAGAGCTAAAGCAAACACCAACCAAGAAAGATATTATAGAGACACCTCTGACAAACTCTGGAAAAGCCTCCAAAATCAGCGGCTACAACCCCCGGTGAATCAGACTGTACTGTGTACCTTATCTACCTGGTACCAGTAAAAAGCTGTTTGAGCTAATCTGGTCTCTTCCTGCTCTCCTCCATCTGTTTCCTGGTCTCCTCCCTCCACTCTCTTCCCTCTTCTCACTGCTCTCCAGGCTCCCGTCTTGTGCCCCGCTCGCCTTCTCTCCCCGCTCTCCAGCCTCCAATCCCGACTCTTGTCCCTCCTCCCTCTGCTCTCCTCCCACTGCTCACCTCCTTTCACCACCCCTCCTTCATATTCTCCAGTGCCTGCTCTCCTCCTGTCCTCTGCCGGGTGCCTGACCACTGGCTCTGCCCCACTCCTCTCAGCCTTATCCCCTGCATGGCCCCTGCATGGAGGAGATGAGGCTGAGAGGAGCGATCTGACAGCCAGGGACAGCGATCTGTCTGGTCGCTGTTACTGGCTCTGTGTCGCCCTCTAAGTGTTGTGATGTTACCAATCACAGCACTTAGAGTCCGGGGAGTCAGAGCGCAGGATCACTCACCTCTCCCCGTAGTGATCGGCTCATCATAATGTAATTGCGATGGGCCGATCACCATGGTAACCTGAGGTTGCCATGGCGACATCCTGGTAACCTGACCCAAGCCTCAGAGATCATGTGATCTCTGGGACTTGTGTTTGGCAGCACTGACAGCTGCACTCTATGACAGATCATTGCCATACAGTGCAGCATAAGTGTGACCACAGAGACTGCAGCTAAATGACCCTTGATCCCTCTCTGTAGTCTCTGTAGGTGACCGACTGTCATGGGACCATCGTTGTGGACTATGTCAGAGGGCATGTTTCGGGTAATAAAGATGAAGTCCAAATATGTGTTTGTGCTTTTTTTATAATAAAATGATTTTTTCACGGTGTGGGGCCTTATTTACCATTGACTAATGGCCGGATCTAACAATGGCCTGACTTTATGGACCCGGGCTTAGTGCCAGCTGCCAATACAAAGCTGGCGTTAAAACCGTCATTACCCAGTTTGCCACCAGCACCAGGGCAACTGGAAGAGTCTTGGTACAGCGCCAGGAAATAGAGCTTCTAATGAATGAGCCATTTCCTGGGGCGGCTGCAGGCTGCAATTTGCTGCGTGGGGGTCCCAGAACGATTGCGCCTCTCCACACTGTGGATTCCAGCCCCCAGCTGCCTAGTTGTACCTGGCTGGAAACTAAAAATACGGCAAAGCCCACGTCATTTTTGTAAAAAATTATTTGAAGAAATAATTAGAAAAAAAGTGTTCTGCTGTATTTTGGTTACCAGCCAGGTACAATTGAGCAGCTGGGGGTGGGTGGCAGCCCATAGCTGCCTAGTTTTACCTGGCTGGAAACTAAAAATACGGTGAAGCCCACGTCATTTTTTTTTTTATTATTTCAAGAATTAAAAAGAAAGGACTCTGCTGTATTTTGATTACTAGCCAGGTAAAATTAGGCAGCTGGGGGTGGGTGGCAACCTGTACTCTGCCTGTGGTACCTGTGCTGGTGACCAAAAATACAGCAGAGCCCCATATCATCAGTGCAGAATCTCACTGGGGAGCTCCATTGTTTAGGCACACCAGGGAATCTCCAAATGCGGCATGGTGTTTACTAACGATTTCAGCTATTTTTCCGCTTTGAGCAACAAATGGCGCTCCTTCCCTTCAAAGCCTTGACGTGCATCCAAACAGTTTTTTCCACAACATATGAGGAATCTGTGTACTCAGGAGAAATTGCCCAACAAATTTTAGGATCCATTTGCTCCTGTTTCCCTTGTGAAAATGCAAAATTTGAGAGTAAAGCAACATTTTTGTTGGAAAAAGTAAACTGTTAATTTTTTCCTTCCACATTGCTTTAGTTCATTGCTTTAGTTTAGCACCTGAAGGGTTAATACTGTTCATGAATGTGGATTTAAGTAGTCTGAGGGGTGCATCGGCCCCTCAAAGTGACTTCAAATGTGATCTCGTCACGAAAAAAAAAGCTTTGTAAATTTTGTTGGAAAAATGAGAAATTGCTGATGAACTTTGAACCCTTATAACTTCCTAACAAAGAAAAATGTTGTTTCCAAAATTGTGCTGATGTAAAGTAGACATGCTGGAAATGTTATTTATTAACTATTTTGTGTCGCATAACTCTCTGGTTTAACAGAATAAAAAATCAAACTTGAAAATTTAAAAATTTTCTAATTTTTTTTACCAAAGTTTATGATTTTTTCACAAATAAACACAAAAAATATCATCCTAAATTTAGCACTAACAGGAAGCCTAATATGTCACAAAAAAAATCTCAGAATCGCTAGGATCCGTTGAAGCATTCCAGAGTTATTACCTCATAAAGGGACACTGAATTGCAAAAAATTGTCTGGTCATTAAGGCCGGGTTCACACCACGGCAGCATCAGGTCCGGCTCCTGGGTTGTTCCGGTGCAATCCGGTGGAATAGACCCCATGTTTGGGGGCGCCAGATCACACCGACCAGGAAGATCCATGAGGATCCAAGTGTCTCAGATTTTTCCATCCAGACACAAAAATGTTGCATGCAACGTTTTTGTGTCCCGGAGGAATATCCAAATACACTCGGATCCTTCCGGACAGATGGAAGCCGGATGGCAGATAGCTGCCATCTGGCTCAATCCGGCCCCATAGCATACTATGGGGTCGAAATCAGAACCGGACAGCCCCAGATCGGATCATGCCGTGGTGTGAACCTGGCCTAATGCTGCACAGTGACTTGTCCATAAGGGATTAATGCAACCTTAGGTGGAGGATATTAATATAATCTCAGAAGGTTTTACTTTACCTCTTTCTGCTTTATCAGGAAAGAATCTATAAGACTCCTCTGGTCATTTTCATCCAGTTTTTCCTTTGTTTCGGTGAAGGTCTCTCTAACAAATGCATCAAATTCTTCAGCATTTTTTCGGATGGTTCTGTGACTTCCTGGAATCCAGCTCATAACAGATGGAAACGCGTTGTACAACTATGGAGGGAAGTGTGAGTAAAGTCATTACGTATGTGTGTAGTGTGGGACTGGGGAGCCAAAAATAACATTGATTCAGGGATCCACTAGCTACATGCAATTATCACCTGACCTTTGTTCACTTTCATTTTAATTTTGAATATTTGCCTTATTTTGGTGAAGGGATGTTGACTGTCAATGTTGGTGCTAACAAAATAGTGAGTGCAGCTCAGGAGTAGGGTAAAAGGATGTAGCTCAGGATCAGAACAGGATAAAAAATGTAATACTATATACTAGTGCATCTCAATGAATTAGAATATTATCAAAAATCATTATATTGCCATATTCCAGGCCATTTCTGGGAGCCCTGAAACGCGTTGACTAACAAATCAATATTTTATTCACCCTTTGATGTCTTGTGGAATACAGCAGCACGTTTCTAACCCTTCATCCTCCCTATTAATTTTCTGAGATAATGACCTTTAGGTTTTCATTGGCTGTAAGCCATAATCATCAACATTAACAGAAATAAACACTTGAAATAGATCCCTTTGCGTGTAATGACTCTATATAATATGTGTTTCACTTTATGTATTGAATTACTGGAATAAATTAACTTTTTTATGATATTCAATACATGAGATGACCTGTATGTACACAGTGACTCACCACAGAATAGTGATTGCAGCTCTGAGTATAATACAGGAGTAACTCAGGATCAGTATGTAATGTATGTACACAGTGATGCACTAGAAGAATAGTGAGTGCAGCTCTGGAGTATAATACAGGAGGTAACTCAGGATCAGTACAGGATCAGTATGTAATGTATGTACACAGTGACTGCACTAGCAAATAGTGAGTGCAGCTCTGGAGTATAATACAGGAGGTAACTCAGGATCAGTAATGTAATGTATGTACACAGTGACTGCATAGCAGAATAGTGAGTGCAGCTCTGGCAGTATAAAACAGAATCCAAATCCAAAATACAATGTGAAGTCTGCTTTCATTGTCTAGACCCCTACTGTATTAGAGTTCCCCACATATGTTGACATTACTAGAGGGATAAGTTCTCACCGACATATGATACTTGATCACAGATGCTACAACTTACAGTATCAAAATATCATATCACTGCTAGAGATGATTGAACTTTTCCCGAACATGTTCTCCAATTTCAAAATTGGCGTGAACCTTGAGGATTCGTTTCGGGACCGGAAACGTCAGCAATTTACAAAAAAAAACAGCAAACGTGGCTTTGTTCGTTTACTGATCGGATAAAGAGAAGCATTACTGCATTTAAGCAAGGCTTTTCTTCTACCTTCTGAGAGTGTAGGATAGTGGGCTGGACATGGTTGATGACGGGAAAGGGGGTGGGGAGAGGTCAGAGGAACGTCAGACTCCATTTTTTCCTCCAGCATTTTTTGTGTTCATGTTTCGAGTCAGCAGCAATCAGGGCACGTAAAACATCCAGAAGATGAAGACACAAGGGCTTGTGTCATCGGCTGGCTTGTTTCTTCAGCTGGCTAAGTCACATGTCCCTTGGGATGTAAGAAGCGTCCATTTGCCGTCGACACCATTTTCAGAGTGTTACTTCTAGGGACAGTGCTGCTGCCACTCTGTGCTGCTCCATCCATGCTACATAAAAAGAGAGCTAGTTACTCGTTCCTTTTTAGAGAAAATAGGAGGGCGAGAGGGTCCATACAGACATAGGCATTTTTAGCTGAGATCAGGTGTGATTACCAAATCTGTGTGTGTAGCTAAAGCTGTGCTTTTTGTATATAGCACAGGATTGCTAGATCATAGTGTTTCCCCTAAAAAGGCTGGGATTGGCCTCAAAACAGTGATTGCCAAATCCTTCAGTTTGTACTGAAAAGGCATTTTGTTTTGCCTCAGGGCAGTGATTGTAAAATCCTTCACTTTTCCCTAAAAAAAGGCTGTTTGGCCTCCAACCAGAGATTTCCAAATCCTTCACTTTCCCCTAAAAAGGCTTTCATGTGCCTCAAAGCAGTGATTTTAATTCCTTTAGTTTCTACTAAAAAAGGAATTTTTTGCCTCAAAGCAGTGATTGCAAAATCCTTCACTTTTTGCTAAAAAGGTTGTCTTTGGACTCAAAGCAGTGATTGCCAAATCCTTCAATTTCCTGTAAAAAGGCATTTTTTTTGCCTCTAACCAGTTACCATATCCTTCACTTCCCCCTAAAAATCTTTTTTCGTCCCAAAGCAGTGATTTCAATATCTTCATTTTCTACTAAAAATGCATTTTTGCCTCAGCAGTGATTTCAAATCCTTCACTTTCCCCTAAAAAGGCTTTTTTTGCCTTAAAGCAGTGATTTCAGATCCTTCATTTTCTACTAAAAAGGCATTTTTTTTGTCTCTAACAGTGATTGCAAAATCCTTCACTTTCCTCTAAAAAAGCTGTGTTTGGCCTCAAAGCAGTGAACATTCCAGCCTTTAACAAATGGACTAAATTTAACAATTGGATTCATGATTCACTACATGGACACAGTTCCCACCTCCACATGAAGCTCTTCGGATCCCTAAAAGACCACTTCCACCTAATCTGCATTTGTAACAAAAACCTAAATTTGATTTCCTTGGCTCATTGGTAGGAGACATCTCCGCATCTCTCCCTTGTCCTGATGTAACATCTATTTGAATGTTGTGATTCTCTCTCAATAATTCATTTGTAATATTGCCTGACGAAGGAACCATTGGGCTCTGAATGTTTGCAAACATATTTTTTTGGTTAGCCAATAAAGGTATCATCACCTAAAATAATTTTGTGATTTTTAGGGCATAAGTATTTACATAAACCTACTAAAGACACCCCCGCCCCCTTTTGCTAGGATTTAAAATCAGTAGAACGCCATATATCTTTAGGATATTATTAAGTAGTGCCTTGAAACACGTAAACCATAAATTGTGGGTTCCTAACCAATGCCATGTGAATTTTCTGCACTTTTGTCTTCTTCCTATTCCTGTATCAGTGGAGACTAAAGGGTTGAAGACACACTGCCATTGGAAAGAAAATTTCAATTGGGAATCCTGGATAGTGATTTTATTCTAATGTTTTGGAGAAAAACTTCATCAGATATAAAAACCTCATATCCTAAACCTGTATATCCTAAATACATGAAATAATGTTTAGCCTTTTAGAAATGTTGGATCTTCCCCCTTTTTTGGATGTTTTCATTATATTGGACCTGTTGATCTACACCACTCAGGGGACAGGAGAACATGACTTGTATTATATATTAAACACAATGTATAAGCAACGCACTTACCAAAGCCATGGGGCTACCGGCAAGCCTTACATTTTCTAACATTATTGTCAAAAGTCTCTGTAGTTTTGGATCATCATAGTCAAAGCGATGGCCGAGTAGTATGGTAACAATAACATTGGCAATGGCAGCAGTCAGTATTGATTCGTTGTCAAAGGGTTCACCTAAAGTAATGATAAAAATATGGTAAACTAATGGTTACCAAACTAAAGGATCAATATATTGACCAAACTGAAGATGATTATTATTTATATTTATAGAATCATTAATAGCATGTTGTATGCTCCAGTAAAAAATTCCATGGAAGAGCTCGTAGTATTTCTTTTCATTCATTGGATTTCCTTGGGCCAAGGCAGGACCTGGTTCCGTGCTCCGTGGGGATTGTCAGGAGAAAGCGTATTTGTTCCCCTAGAAAACCATTAGGAGTTCTGTCTCCTACAGACCAGTTAGATGTTCCTAATAAACTCCTTACCTGCATTAAAGACAGCAGTCTTAAATTGGCACCTGTTTAAAAAACATTCAGTCAGATTCTAACCTCAACAACATGGGCAAGACCAAAGAGCTTTCTAAGGATGTCAGGGAAAAGATCCCAGACCTGCACAAGGCTGGAATGGGCTACAAAACCATGAATAAGACAAAGCTGGGTGAGAAGGAGACAACTGTTGGTGTAATAGTAAAAAAATGGAAGAAATACAAAATTAGGTCAATCCACATCTGGGGCTCCATGCAAAATCTCACCTTGTGGGGTATCGAGGATCATGAGGAAGGTGAGAGATCAGCCTGAAATTGCACAGGTGGAACTTATTAATGAACTCAAGGCAGCTGGGTCCACTGTCACCAAGAAAACCAAGAGTAGAGTGTATTTGAAATATGGCACCATAGCGCACAACGCTATCCTGATTGTTCAACGGTGAACGCGGGTGGCTAATCAGCATAGCGGCGCACGCTATGGCGCCATATTTCAAATACAATGAGTACAGTGTATTTAAAATATGGCACCAAGGCGCGCCGCTATGCTGATTGGTCGCCCGCGTTCAGCGCCGACCAATCAGGATAGCGGCCGAGCCATGGCGCCATATTTCAAATACACTGTACTCAGTGTATTTTAAATATGCGCCACGGCTCGCGTCGCTATTCTGATTGGTCGGCGCTGAACGCGGCGGCCAATCAGAATAGCGGCGCTCGACACGACGCCATATTTAAAATCTGAAGTCATGGGTGGATTTTACATATGGCGCTGTGGCGAACGCCGCTATGCTGATTGGTTGCCGCGTTCACCGCCAACCAATCAGAGGAGCGCCATTTAAACCGCGTGCCGCTTCTCTCATTGGTCACCGCGTTCAGCACCGACCAATCAGAATAGGGCACGCGCCATGGCTCCATATTTCAAAATACAATATGGCGCCATGGCGCGAGCCGCTCCTCTGATTGGTCGACGCTGAATGCGCCAACCAATCAGAGGAGCGGCATTTAAACCGCGCACCCTTCTCTCATTGGTCACCGCGTTCATCACCAACCAATCAGAATAGCGGCGCACGCCATGGCACGATATTTCAAATACAATATGGCGCCATGGCGCGAGCCCTCCTCTGATTGGTTGCCGCAGTCAGCGTCGACCAATCAGAGGATCGCATTCAAACCGAGCGCCAAGCCACGCTACTTCTCTGATTGGTCGCCGTGGCACGCGGTTTGAATGCCGGGAAGGGCATGACGCGGTCATCTCCCGCCTGGCTTGCGCGGACCTCCGTGCCGCAGGTAGCCGCGGCTGAGCTCCGGTTAGCGGCTCGCCAGCCGGGAGACGACCGTCATGTATACCTGCGGCAGGCTGGAAATTGGCGCGAAATTCGAATGTTCAGCACGCGCTATTTGCATACTCTGAGCTCATTGGCCAATGAGCTGCCTCTGTATGGCACGCGATTTCGGCGACAGACACACTCAAAAAACCCTTAGACAATTATATAGTAGATGTTGGAGGCAGCAATGCACAACTAGGATGGAAAAATATAGAGTAGGACCACCCTAATTTGAGATTGCCTTGACATTTGGCGGAGTGGCTCAAAAAGATTGATCAATTTTTTGACAAATATCTCAATTTTTATATTATACAGTTTGGATGTAATATGTGCATTTGCACAATTTATATTGCAAGTTCTTTCTGGTGGTGCTGGCTTTTTTGCTGATTTTTGTTATTGGTTTGTGGCTGACCCCCACTTTCCTTTCACGCCGGATCTTGCTTGTTTTCCATCTTTATTGTTAGTGTTTTTTTTGGTAACTGTTCACATTAAATATTGTAGTCAATTGATATTGTAGTGGAGCACCATCACATGTAAGCTGTAGCATATTAATATTTATTATTAACCTTTGTAGTTTTTAAATGCTTGCATTAAACAATTGGCTTCCTCATTAATCTTGTCTTCTGTGGTTCTTGTCCCAATACCGAAGTCACGAAAGGTAGAAAGAGTGAACTGTCTCATGTCTTTCCAGTTATGTCCATTAGAGAAGATAACACCTGAGGAATGGACATAGTAAACAGATACTTTAGCTTTTTATAATTAACCAACTCTAGAGTATATAATATTACATTGTTTAAAAGAAATGGATATGTTAGGCCAGGAGTCTCAACTAAACAGGAAAAACCAGGACAGTAAGTATTCAGCAAAAGGGGAAGCACCTGATTGGAATGTAAAGCAGAGATTTCACATACTACGCTCATGGAAAAACAAATATGATTAACTTTTCAGAGACACAGTGAAAAACCGAAAAGAGCTGAGAAATCAGGAAATCTTTATTATTTCTGCAATTTTCTTTAGCTTCTGACAAGTCCTCCTGAAATAAGTCTTAACAGTTTTAAAAACAAGATGGAGATTTTGGGCTCTGATCTGTGCAGCTAATCTTATCAGAGCCACCAGCCTCTGGATTTACAGTGGTGTGAAAAGGCGTTTGACCCTTTCTGATTTCTTATTACGGTATTTTGCATGTTTTTAACATTTAAATGTTTCAGAACACCAAACAAAAGTAAATATTAGACACAGATAACACGAGTAATCACATAAAGCAGTTTTTTAAATGAAGATCTTCATTATTAAGGGAAAGATAAATTCAAACCTACAGGGCCCTGTGTGAAAAAGTGATTGCCACCCCCCCAAAACCTAAAACATAATTTAACTTTGGTTTATCACATCTTTGGGAAGATGAGTTACATTTAACTAGCCACACCCAGGCCTGATTACTGCCACACCTGTTCTCAATCAAGAAATCACTTTAAAATAGAATCTGCCTGAAAAAGTGAAGTAGATCAAAAGATCCTTTAAAAACTAACGAGTCATGCCGTGATCCTTAGAAATATTAGGAACAAATGTGGAATGAAAGTAATTGAGATCTATCAGCCTGGCAAAGGTTATGAGGTCATGTCTGAAGCTTTGGACCTCCAGTGAACACCAGTGAGAGGCATTATCACAAATGGTGAAAACATGGAACAGCGGTGAACCTTACCTGGGGTGGATCAAAATTACCCCAAGAGCGCAATGACCACTCATCCAAGAGGTCAAAAAGATTCCACAACAACATCCAGAGATTTGCAGGCCTCACTTGCCTCAGTTAAGGTCAGTGTTCATGATTCCACTATAAGAAATAGACTGGGCAAAATAGACCGCATGGCAAAGATCCAAGACGAAAGCCACTGATGAGCAAAAAGAATGTAAAGGGTCCTCTCAGTTTTGCCAGAAAACATCTTAAAGATCCCAAAGACTTTTGGGAGAATATTCTATGGATGACAAAAGTTAACTTTTTGGAAGGTGACTGTTTCATTACATCTGGTGCAGAAGTTACATAGCATTTCAGAAAAGGAACGTCATATCAACAGAAAAACATGGCGGTGGTAGTGTGATGGTCTGGGGCTGTTTGCTGCTTCAGGACCTGGAAAACTTGCTTTCGTAAATGAAACATGAATTCTGCTGTCTAACATAAAATCCTGAAAAATGTCTGGCCCTCTGTTATAAACTCAACTGAAACACACTGGGTTATGCAGCAGGAAATGATCCAAAACACATCAGCAAGTCAGCTATGGACTGGTTAAAGGGAACCTGTCACCTAATGTAGCCCTCCTAACCTATGAATACCTGTCCCGTGCAGCCTCAAAGAACTTTATCAACCATCCTGTCTGACCTTTTATAGTGATCTACAAGTGCAATAAAGCATTTTGTAAATTACTGAATCCATGTCGGATGGTGTTCCTACAGGGGTCTTTGACGAGAAGGCAGGGTCCCCCCGCCTCACTGCTAAAATTACTCCCAAAGGCGGCATTCTTCTTTCCGAAGCTCGGGCACGATTCAAACTACAAGCCCATTTCGTCAACGCTATGATGCGTCACATGATGCCGACCCCGCGTCACTTCCGCCCTTCGTATAGCTGGGTGTACAAATAAGCACACAGGCCACCTTCAGAGCATGCGCAGATGGCATGCTGAAGGCGGCCTGTGCGCTTAGTACACCCAGCGATACGACGGGGAAGTCATGCGAGGCCGGCATCACGTTCCCGGTGTTGAGCAAACCTGAGTTTGGGTGCTTTAGGTTTGTAAATCACTGGAGCGAGCATCGCTATGGTCGGGTAATGTTTGTGCTTGGCCCAATGTGAGCTGTATACAGTGTTTAAATCAGCTGAAACTGGGCTAAAAAGCACAGTTTTGAGGTGTGGTGTGTTTCCAAAATTAACCCACCCTCACATCCTTGGAAGTGTTTTACTCAGGGCTGGCTGTATTTGGAGGAGAGCTGAACTGTTAATAAATGACTTCCATTGAGGTTCGGATTATGTTCAGGATCGTAGACAGTGACCAGGCTTTGGAAGAGCCTGGTAAAGTGCATGGAAATGGTGCTACAATGAATGTGCCATTTTGCAGGGCAGCTGCAGGCTGCTATTCTTTAGTGTTGGTGAGCTAAAATAATGGGCCCTCACCCCGCTGATAATACAAGCCCTCAGCTGACTAGTTTTACCTTGGCTGGCAATTAAAAATAGGGTGGAGCCCATGCACTTTTTTCTTGCAGCCAAGATAAAGTTACGCAGATGAGGGTGGCAGCTCACAGCTGTCAGCTTACACTGGGCTTGACTTAAAAATACTATGAAGCTCCATGCATTTATTTATTTAACACCCTATGAAGGCAACCAAGCACAATCACCGTACAGATTGTGGAAATGAGGTCTGACTACAACAGCCAATCACAGAGGATCTCACAGAGCTTGAACGTCTGTGATTGGCTGTTTGTCCAACAGTACAGTCACTATGAAAGTAGCTCCATAGGCGACGCCGGAAGTGATTCAGCGGGAGACTGAGCTGACCTGAAAGTTATTTAGAAGGCGCGCGGAAGACTGGATGCCTGGGGAGTAGCAGCAGGAGTCTGGTAAGCCTGATCTACCTGTTCTATCTATTTCACTAGGTTCTGTCACAGCAGTATGGCAGAACAGTACACAGACTGTCTACATCATATCTGCCTACTGTTCCCATGCAGTTTGAGCACTGTTTCACCAATCTCTGCATTTTTACAGCCCTCCCAGACCCCTTTTTGGCTGCGCTGCCTGAACATGAATTTCAAAAGATTCCCTAGTGGTGATGGAGGAGTGAAGCCGGCATATTACATGATTTTTCTCTGCTGCTCCTGATTCTACTGCCCAGCCGCTGGTCCTTGAACATCGTGTGGAGGACATAAGCAACGTCATCCACCTTTATCACAATATATGACATTTGAAAGGATTGGGGCAGTGCTGAGTGTCATCTGGATTTGGCCATTGAACAAGACCACTCAAACTACATGTAGGGGAAACATTGATAATATACTTTTTCAGAGGTACCTGTAAGGGTATAAAGAGGTTATAGCAACCCCATTTACACTCATATAAGTAGGTAGTATAAGTATAGGTAGTAGCCATGGGACATCTAATATATAAAGCTGAATGTGTGTATGTGTCTGTGTGTGTATGTATATTCTGGATTGGCATCTACACTGTCGCAACTACAGCCACAAACTTTTGCACAGTCACATGTCTGGACCCCAAGAGCGTCATAGGCTTTTTTGTGAGGCAAAATTTTAAGCCCGCGCATTCCAATTTACCAAACAATTTTGGCCCTATCTACATAATGGTGACAAAGTGACAGTTACCAGTTGACAGTTGTGAATGAGAGGGGCTTAATGACAGCACCAAAGACTAATAGCATATACCAGCATATAGTCACTACGGTGAGGCCCTGACATGGAATATTCACCACGCACAGGGACATGTATACACACCACAGGCACACAAAGAGTAACAGCTAAGGTGGAGCCCCAATATTGGACACTCACCCCGCACCCGAACACAAACACACACACCACAAAGAGACACACACAACACAGAGACACACACCGCACAGACACTCCCCCACAGGGACACTCACATACACACCCTATAAGGACACATGCACTCACCCCACAGGGACACACACACCACAGGGACATACACGCATACACACCCCACAGGGACACAGAGACAGACACACACCCCACAAGAACACACAGACCCCAAAGGGATGGAGACACACCACAGAGACATCCCTCCCCCCAAAAGGACACACACCACAGGGATACCCCTCCCCCCAAAAGGACACACAGCACAGGGTCCCCCCCCAGGGACACACGCACACCACTGGGACACACACACACACCCCAGGGAAACACACATCCCAGGGACACACACACCACACAGACACAGATGTGCACATATGACCTCACACAACTCACCTCATACGTCTGGTATCTTTAATTTCCAAAAATAAACATCTGATTAAAAATAGCCAATGTGCAACACATGTGCCATATAGGGAATTAAGGCAGATGTCAGTCACATGAGCTGTCTATTATGTGTATGTGTGAGGTAATATATACTGCCCGGCCGGGGGAGGGTTTACTGTTGGCTGGAGATTTATTAGGCTGCCTATAGCAATCAATCACAGCTCAGCTTCTATTTTCCTACAGGTCATTAATATGACATATTCAAATTCTATTTTGTTATAGCTAACAGCAGTTATTTATTAACCCGGGAGTAGCCGGGTAGTACAGCTAGTAAGGTATAAAACTGGTGACAGGTTCCCTTTAAATTTCAAAAAGGGCAACATTTGCCAAAGAAAGCAAATCGTTCCTCATCCTTTATTAATTTTTCTAATTCTTTATATCATTTAACTTAATCTTACCATATCCTCTTGTAAAATCATAGAAAGCAGGCATGAACGGTCTGTCTGAAAATACCTCCGCCTGGGTGACAAGAGCTTCTTTCACTACGTCGTATCCACACAGCACAATCATCTTCTGGGCTCCAATCTTTATACTGTACACAGGACCATACATCCTCGCCAGCTGCAAAATACAAACCAAAATATGCTAAATAAAGTTAAACCTAGATACAGGAGCTAGCTACAGGGGATTTTGTGGATGTTTAGTTGCTGCTTGAAAGCCTAGGGGGTGTGCCGTGTGTGACTCCATCCGCTGGGTTTTGTGACACTCTACTTGGAATCTAGGATAGGCCTAGCGCTAACTTAGACCCACTGTCGAAGGTTGTGGTAAAAGGAAATGCTACGTGGTCAGGTTGACCCTTTTTCAGGATGTTTATTAAATGAACTCAGTTAAAAAACACTTAAAACAACTTAAAATATTTGTGCAAAGTTTAAAAAATACAAACAATATGATAAAATATATTTTAGGTTTTTTATCTTTTGTCTTTAATCTTTGTAGTGTGGTGGTATTTTCTAGATTTATGATATATATTAGTACCACTTATTGACTTACGATAAATGTAAATGCTTGTTGTCCATAAACGCGATCTATATGTTGCGTTTGGGTGACCTTTAAAAAAGGAGGAAACGAGCGCCCAATGAGTTGGGTTAGATTTTTATGGATGGGGTACTCTACCTTTAGAGGTTATGGTTGTGTGTATCTTGGTAAGTGAACAAGGGCCTGATGTTCTTCTTGGCTTATGGTGGCTCAAACAATGTGATACTAGGAAAAAGTATAGATGCAGATTTAAACTTGGATTACTCACAGGTAGAGTTTCAGTTAGATGCTCATTGTATCATCTTGAATAAATACAATATCTGGTGTGTTCATATATCAGACAAAAGGGGAGGGTTGGTTCTCTCGATCTTTCCTTGGTGGTGTCTGACTGTGGAGTTGTATTATGGCAGAAACTGGGAGATGTGTATCTGTTAGTGGATAAGAATTTACTTCTTATCTGTTCCAGCCTAGAGGTGTGTGTATCACCTTACATTTAGGTACATGGTCCTTCCCGCCTCCTGCTTGTGTGTGTGTCTGTGTGTGGAGCTAAAGAGGAGAACAGGCCCACACAACACGAGGTGGAACACACAGGCAGGAGGCGGGGATGACCAGGCTGGCAGTGAGCACAGTTTAATCAGATAAGCCTCTCGGACCGCTTAACTCTTAACTTTCCGAAGTGTTTTTTTACAGCTTATAGGGGGGTGTACAGACATGGTACGCACCACAAGGCTCCTTCAAAGATGCTACTTTATTTCGGACGTGTTTCGGTGCCGTACCAAGCACCTTCCTCAGGGAAACCTAAAAAAGGGGTCTGTGGCTTGAGGAATAGGCTGAAATTGGTTGGAAAGTGATGAAACAGAATGGGAAGAGCCTGGTGAATCTGCCAGCAGGCATTTCTGACTCACATATGGTTTGTGGGAATAGCTTTGTTGCAGGATTACGCCACTATTACAGATACACAAAAACAACTACCAAATCTAACCTAAATCACATTTAAGAGGCTAAAAGGGTTCACAAACAGATTTTCATGCAAAATCACTTGTATACAAGGCTAAATAAACCAGAGAAACAAAAATATATCGCTTTTGGCGTTTGTTCACACGTACTTTTGTAGCTTTTTTCACCTTTTACAAGTGGGAGGGCCCTGAATCACACATTTTGTATGTCCCACTGTCATACATCATTTTATTTATCTTTTCCACAGCACTTTACAAGGCCAGCTACAACGTGCCAATAGGTATATTGATCTTTGACCTCAGAGGCCTCAGGAGGTCCTGTAACATATGTGTTTTGGAGGGCCAGCTCTTACTTAGACATTTGGGGGGGTCCCTCCACCATTGAGACTCAGATAGCAGAATACATATTTTTAGACATTTGGGCGGTTCCTCCCCCATTGAGACTAAGATAGCAGAATACATATTCCATAGCATTTTAAAATGTGTCCATTGTAGTGTTGGGCAAAACACTCCTCCTTCTCCTTCTCTTCCTCCTCCTCCACCTCCATTACATTTTGCGGCCCTTAATTCAATTGTTCAGAGGGCCTGCAGTAAGCAGGAAACCAGAGATTGCTGAGGACCCAGAGACTGTGTAAACTGTTCAAGATCACCCCCACTGTGGCCCAAGTCAAGGCATGAGGGCGTTCAGCCGCTGTCTGTAAATCTATTACTGAAAGTCCTTCAGAGAAAAACATTGTAATCTGTAGCATCTGCCATACCAAGATGAGAAGAGATCAGGGCAAAAGCAACCTGGGCACCGCAAGTATACGTAACCACAAGTACCCCAGTAGGTGGGTGGCACACTAGAGTACCAAATCTGTGTCTGCAGGTCACACCACTGCTTTGTTGCCTGTGCTTTGTGCTTGACAATCTGTTACCTATCAAGCAGGCACTCATAGCTCCTGCCCACAAGTTGTAGTTGAAAAGAGAAAGCAAACATCAACCTCATCCACTTAGTTGTCCAAGCGAAGCGTCAAGTTGTCCGTAGTAGAGAGCTTGGAAAGGAAGCTTAAATAAGCAGCCACGTACCCATAGGCACAAATACTAAACTCTCACATTGCCAAATTGCTATATGTGGAGATGTTGGCATTCAGGCTTGTGGGAACAGAATGCTTACATGATCTCTTTCTTGTGGCAGCCCCAAGAAGCTCGTTTTAGAGCTGCCACTATTTTAGATGGTGTGCTGTCCACGACTTAAATGAAGCATATATGATACAATTTCAACAGTCCAGTCACGTGACATGTTGTCCTGGACAGTGAGGGATGAAACATTTCTCTGACAACACACTGGGTGAACTTGGTGGAGAGTGTGACAGTATAATAGCATGGGGCGTCACATCACACATCCTACACATGCCAACAGTAGTCGGCCCATCTTCCATCATGGTTTCCTTCTACTCGTATGCCAGTTACTGTCTCTCCTCCTCATCCTTCATGTCATTCTGCAGCCCTCAAATCAACTGTTCACAGGGCCTGCAAACCTGAGTTTGGTGAGGTCCAAGAGGTGGCCCTGTAACACATGTTTGAGAGGGCCCTCCTCTATTCATTGAGTGATGAATCCACTGCCTTAACAATAACACAGCATAAGCAAAGCTGTGGTTGCTGGCACTGAAGCTCATCTCATCTGTACATTATGGAGGACCCTTCTCTATTCATTTGGGAGGGCCCTCTATATATTTTGGAGGGCCCTTCTTTTTCATTACAGAGGGCTCCTTTATACATTACGGAGGGCCCTCCTCTCTACTTTGGGAAGGGTCCTTCACAGTCTGTTATCCATGAAGCAGGCGCTCCTCCTCCTGCCTTGGAGTTGCGGTTGCACAGAAACAGCAACCAACATCAACCATTTCCACTTTTTTTTGTCCCAGCAAAGTGTGTTGTTGTCCCAGATCTTGGAAGGAAGTGTAAATAAACAAGCACTCCCCCACAGGCCAAAACAATACACGCTCACATTGCCAAATTGCTAGCCATGCAGATGTTTTCCTTTTGGCTTGTGGGAACGTGGTCTGTCCATGATCTCTTGGCTGTGGATGCCCCAGGATACTGGTTTCCTAGCCAGTGCACCACTACTGTACCCGGTGTTCTGACCCCACTTTACAGAAGCATGTGTTAAACTATATCAACCATGCTGTCAGCAACACCGTAACAGGGATGGTTCAGGTAGCAAACAGACACGTAGAGATGTTATTGTTGACAGTCAAAGACAATAAATTCCTTTGACGGCACACTCGATGAATCTGGCGGAGGGTGGGACAGAGTGGGACAGCCTGGGACATCACGCATCACACATCCTACTCACAACAAGGATAGTCGGGCCAACTTCATCATGGTTTCAATCTACTTGAATTCCAGTTACTGCTTCCTCTCCACCTCCTCTTCCTCCTCCTTCCTGTCATTCTGAAACCCTCAAATTAATTGTTCACAGGGCCTGCAAACCTGAGATGGTGCTCCCTCTTGCCTGACATAGCCTGCCCTGCTAAAGACTATGCTGTATGCAGGGTGGATAATAGCAGGGTGAGCTATGTATCTGATGTCACGGGCAGAAGGCGGCAAAGAGAGGGAGGAGGCAGGGAGGACCCCGTGAACAGCGAGGATGGAGAAATTAGTAAGTCCCTCCAGACTCCTTATCTCAAAACTTTCTAAAGTGTTTTTTACAGGTTGCAGGGGGGGTAGAGACATGGGAGACCCCTTCCCTGAATGCAGCATGAATGTTGCACATTACAAAACAACGCTTAAAAACTCGTATGGTTAGCAAAGTGGGTTTCCCATAGAAATTATTAAAAGGAGTTTTCCAAGCACTTTTAAAGCGCTTTCTAGAATGTTAAGCAAGAAATTTAGCTTTAGCCGAGTGAATAATCATAACAATATTCTTCAGATCTTACCTCTTGAAATGATAAGTAAGGTTTTTGAGCATCTAGGATGGGAATATTTCCAATTATTGGCCAAGGCTTTGGACCAGGAGGATAATTCGGATGATCACGTTCCTTCTGTTTATATATAACTGTTACCAAAAAAATGCATGTTACAATGGACAAAAGAACAGTGACTGGATCAAGAGGCAACATGTCTTCAGAAGAACCTGTAGAGGAGAAACGAGAGTCTTACATTATAGAGAAATATATATAGGACCTGTACCTTCCTAATTACTGATAACTACTAGGGATGCGTGAACCCGAACTGTAAAGTTCAGGGTTCGTACCCAACACCTAGTGTTCGAGCACAAACCTGAACACGGACTTCTCTGTGTTACAGTTTGGGTTAAAGTTTGGCAGGGGGGGAGGCTGTAAAAATAAACAAAATAGTGATTAAACATCAGTTCATATTTACTGGGTCCAGGCGCACTTTAACTTTGGGCCGCTCATTAACTTCCTGATTATTCACTGGTGAGGGGCGCAACAGCCAATCACAGACACTGTCAACCAGTGGCGTAACCAGAGTCTGGCGGGCCCCAGTGCAAAATTTAAACCTGGGCCCCTCCCTCTCATGCACATATGCTGGTCAGATGAATGGGCCTCTTGTAACGTTTTAAATCCTCTAAAGACTCACAAATTGACCCTCTCTCCCTTCAATATGCATTAATGTCCCTCATCATGTAATAAATGGTCCTCCTCCTGAAATATGGCCCTTATCGTGGTATATATGGCCCCATCCTGGTTTATATGGTCCTCCTCCTCCTGTCAACATAGTCGCCCAATTATTATAATGTATCCCCATATTTCTCCATATACTACAATGTACCCCCATAGTCCTCTATGTATTATAATGCACACCATGCCGCAATATGGCTTCCATATCGCTGGCGATTTGACGTGAGCATGCACGTTTCGGGCACTTTTTTCAGAACGCTGTGGAGCTGTCACACGTAGCGATTTCGTGTGCGATCTCCGGCGATACTGCGTTCCGGAAATCGCCTGCAGAAGACCGGAAGCGATTTTCCTTTCCCACATCGCCACGTCACACACCACAACCCAATCAGCGATGTGTGTGTAGAGTTTGCTTACATGATCTCTTTCCTGTGGCTGCCCCAAGAAACACGGGCTCAGAAAACAGCGGGATTGATTCCAGAATGTCTGAGCTCGCTTTCTACATCGCTATCGCCCTGTCACACGCTACGATGCGCTGAAATCGCTTGGTGGATATCGCCTGATTTCACTGCAGTGCAATCAGGCGACACTCCACCAGCGATTTCTCGCATTAGAATCGCCCAGTCACACGCCACTATGCACATGCGATATGGTTTCCACATCGCCGAATTCAGGAATTGCCAGCGATCTCACCAGCGATATAGCGGCGTGTGACAGTACCTTCAAAGAGTCAATCCCTGGCCCTTTACCCAACCCTTTTCAATGCCCTGGTAAAAGTGTTAAGGCCATCAATTTGAGATGGCATCAAATATGCCTCTATTTATCTGTCTGCTTTCCAAAATAATAAGTTTTAAAATATTACGTGGTAAACGCATGGAGGATAAATCAGTCTGACACAAGGTGGAATACATCACAGAATTAGTGAGGGAACTGCCCCAAAGTCACTTATGATTGGATACAAGATGTCTAAGCATCATAAATTATGCATGAAATACATAATTGTTCATATAAGAATGTTCTGATGATATCCATATATTGCTCCACACCTTTCTCCTAGCTAGATGCCTAGAACCAGTGGTCAGCTAAATTCCTCTTTTCTGGATGAATTAAGAAATACCTATTACTTAGGAAAAGGGGAAAAATGCTTATAATAATACTGAGAGTCCTCAGTGGTTGATACCTTTTAATGGCTAACTTAAAGATGGTAAGCAAAGCAAACTTTCGGGACACTATGGCCTCTTCATCAGGCTAATAATGTCACAATTTCTGAAGACACACACCTATATACATAAGCATGCATGCATGCAGTAAATACGACAGGCGACGTAAAGCAGAGTCAGGCTTGGGAGGGGGAGAGGAGCTGGGGAGGTACAATCAAAATTCCGAGATAATACAATCTGTTCCTCTTATCTTGGAATTTTGATTTTACCTCCCCATCTCCTCTCCGCCTCCCAAGCCTGACTCTGCTTTCCGTCACCTGTCGTATTTACTGCATGCATGCATGCTTATGTATATAGGTGTGTGTCTTCAGAATTTGTGTCATTATCAGCCTGATGAAGGGGCTATACAGTAGTGTCCTGAAAGCTTGCTTTGCTTTTTCTTACCATCTTGTCAGTTCGCCATTAAAATGTATCAACCACTGAGGACTCTCAGACTCTAATATTTTTGTAAGTGATGAAACAGAATGGGAAGAGGCTGGAGAATCTGCCTGCAGGCATTTCTGACTCACATATGGTTTGTGGGACTAAGTTTGACGAAGGATTATGCCACTTTTACAGATTCACAAGAACAACTACCAAACCTCACCTAAATTGGATTTTACAGGCCAAAAATGATAAGAAATAGCTTTTCCTGCGTAATCACTTGTGAATAAGGTTAAATAAACCTGAGGAAAAACATATATCCTTTAAATTGACAGCATGATTCTCCAGGTCAGTATAAGGACCTAGATGCCAAATGTGTGCCACGGTGTTGAAAAAAATTCAGAGGTGGGTCAAGGCTGCGGGACCGGAGCTGGCGGGTGTCGCGGTCATGTGCTCTGGCAGCTGCCATTTTCTGGGTTCCTGCAGGCACTGGCAAGCTCCGCCCCGGACTCTACCATCCAGGACTTCAAGAAAATGGTCGCAGAGGCAGCACACGTGCAGATTAAGATCCACGTCCATTTTCTGAAAGTCCTGGGTGGTAGAGGCAGAGTCGCAGCTTTCCAATGCCTGCAGGAACCCAAAAAATGTCAGCTACCAGCACAGATCCCCACAACACAGCCCCAGCTCCGGTCCCGCAGCCTTGTCCCACTGCCCACATCCTCCGGCGACCCTGCCTCTTGCGCCTTCGCTCAACCGCCGCAACCCCCCCTCAGTAAGCCATGGTGTGTTCAAGATGGGGAGCCATGTACAAGGATGGGGGACATATATTACAGAATGTGGGTCAATGTACAAGCATATGGGACATACATAGCAGGATAGGGACATATCTACTAGGATGGGGGGCCATGTACAAGGATGACGGACATATACTGTATACCAGGATGGGGTCATATGTACCAGGATGGGTATGTATATACCATGAAAGAGGACATATATGCGAGGATAGGGGACATTTATGCCAAAATGAGGAACATATATACTGATTGTAAGATGAACACTGGCATTATAAGACGGACCCATTTAACATTAAAAATGTGTTTTTTTCCGCTTTTTATTGACCAAATTTGGGGTGCGTCTTATAAAGCAAAAAAGATGATAGGTCTGTCTGTTGCTGCTAATATCCATATCCTCAATAGGAAGCAAGAGTCTAAAGTAAATGTAAAGATAATATTGTTTTAACAGAGGTTACACATTTCCATTAGGTGTGTCCAACTCTTTGGATTACAACCAATTACAAATAGAGATTCTGATCCCAATTATATGCATAATTGTTCGCTAAGCTGCCTAAAGGAGTTTTCACAAGAGCAAAGTTCATTTTAATCAATAGATCTTGAAATAATAATAATAATAATTCGCCAATGACATGGTCTTATCATTACAAAAAAAGGTGGGGGAACAAGAGGCGCAATAGTGCCCTATCACTAGTGACACTCAGATGTGAGTGGTGTAATGCAGTTACACTCACCTATTCTAGTTGTGAGACCCACAACTGGTTTAACAGCATATCACAGTATCAGCTGCTGCAGGACCTCCACCGACCACTCCAACGTGGAAAAACTGCCAGAAAATATGGGAAGCAAGGTGTACCACGGTCCACGCTGCTGAGTCCACAAAATCACCTGGGATGCAAGATGTTGTAGCAGTATACTTCTTTATTCCTTCCTACGCATTTCGGCGCCCTTCCTGGCACCTTCCAGGAAGGTGTGCCCTTCCTGGCACTTAGGAACCGTGCGGACCATGGTACACCTTGCTTCCTATATTTTATGGTCTTATCATACCACATGTCCTGCGCTGAGATAATCTTATATGTGTCCCTGCTGTGTACTGTGTAATGGATGTGTCTGACTGTACAGGGACATGGTCTGATTATACCACATGTCCTGTGCTGAGATAATCTTATATATGTGTCCCTGCTATGCACTGTGTAATGGATGTGTCTGACCGTATAGGGACATGGTCTGATCATACCACATCTTCTGTGCTGAGATAATCTTATAAATGTGTCGAGCCCAGGCTTTGGGGTACTCGGGTATCAGGCGGCAAAGGGTTAAATGCTGTGTCATGGGGAATGGCGGCCGCGCCTGACCCCGTGTCCTGGGCCTATCTTTAAAAGGGGGAATTATATACAGGGGATTATGTACAAGTTTATAGTTGTCGTGACTCCACCTGCAGTACCTAGTGAGATGTCACCAGCGCCGCTACAGTCCTCTGGAGGTCGGTGTGTTGCAGCTGAGATGTCCTCCACAGACAGGACTGGGACATCCGGGGCAGCGATTCTGTGAAAGGAATGAGTTCATGCAGAAGAAGATGCAGCAGAGTCAAAGTCACTTCACCGGGTACTTTACTGGAACTTTTGCAGAGTCATTACAGTCCTCAGTGCAGTAAGATGTTACATGACAAGTGGCTACTGGTGGCTGCAAGTGGATCTCAGGTAGATGGACGGAACCCCCAGTGTGTGCCTTTCTTGTTCCTTTTCTTCCCTGCTTCCCAGTAGCTGTGTGAAGCCTGACCTCATATAGTGTAGATCTGACCTCCTGCTGTCTCTCTTTCCTTCCCTTGCTCCCGTCGGGTAACCTTCTGTTGAACACTGCAGCTCTTTGGGCACTGCGGCTCTTTGCACAGTGGCTTGCCAGCTGTGTCTGGTTCCCTCTTATGGTTGCTTGGGAATCAGAGCTGTATCTAGAGATACCCCCGTGCTGCGGATTTTCTGCAGACCGTGAAGGTTCCTACAGGTGCGGGCTTCCTTTACCCGGTTTCCTTCCATGAGTGAGCTCCCTCCGAGCTCCCTTCTCTGCTCTGTGTCTGGGATCTGTTGTGGTTGTCCCTGGGTCCCTCAGCTGAGGAGACCCTCCTTCCTGCCGCGGGCTCTCTGCCTGGATCTCCACTAACTCTCCAACCCGGAGGTCGAGACCTGAAGTCTAAAAGGCCTCCGGCCACAGACAAAAGACCGACAGTCTAAGACCTCCTTTCTCCCCCTGGGGGTGACTATATACAGTCCCGGGTTGCCTCCCACTGCATGATCTAATGTGGGATGTGGGTTTAGGGTCCCGCTTACCATCCTGAAATCCACTTGCAGCTGGGATGACTACACCTCTTTTATGGGTGTTGTACCCCCCGTGGCACCTACATAGTGGGGCGCCACATATGTGTCCCTGCTATTTACTGTGTAATGGATGTGTCTGACCGTACAGGGACATGGTCTGATTATACCACATCTCCTATGCTGAGATAATCTTATATATGTGTCCCTGCTGTGAACTGTACACAGTACAAAGAAGGGACACATATATAAGATTATCTCAGCACAGAAGATGTGGTATGATCAGACAATGCACCTGTACTGTCAGACACCTCCATTACACAGTACATAGCAGGGACACATATATAAGATTATCTCAGCACAGGAGATGTGGTATAATCAGACCGGTTCCCTGAAAAATGCCCACAGGAAAAATGCCCACAGGAAAATTGCCCACATGAAAATTGCCCACAGGAAAAATGCCCACAGGAAAATTGCCCACATGAAAATTGCCCACAGGAAAAATGCCCACACGGAAAATTGCCCACACGGAAAAAATGCCCCACACGGAAAATTGCCCACATGGAAAATTGCCCACACGGAAAATTGCCCACACGGAAAAATGCCCACACGGAAAATTGCCCACACAGAAAATTGCCCACAGGAAAATTGCCCACATGGAAAATTGCCCACAGGAAAATTGCCCACATGGAAAATTGCCCACATGGAAAATTGCCCACACGGAAAATTGCCCACATGGAAAATTGCCCACAGGAAAATTGCCCACATGGAAAATTGCCCACATGGAAAATTGCCCACAGGAAAATTGCCCACATGGAAAATTGCCCACATGGAAAATTGCCCACACGGAAAATTGCCCACATGGAAAATTGCCCACAGGAAAATTGCCCACATGGAAAATTGCCCACAGGAAAATTGCCCACATGGAAAATTGCCCACAGGAAAATTGCCCACATGGAAAATTGCCCACATGGAAAATTGCCCACATGGAAAATTGCCCACAGGAAAATTGCCCACATGGAAAATTGCCCACATGGAAAATTGCCCACACGGAAAATTGCCCACATGGAAAATTGCCCACAGGAAAATTGCCCACAGGAAAATTGCCCACATGGAAAATTGCCCACAGGAAAATTGCCCACATGGAAAATTGCCCACATGGAAAATTGCCCACACGGAAAATTGCCCACATGGAAAATTGCCCACACGGAAAATTGCCCACATGGAAAATTGCCCACATGGAAAATTGCCCACAGGAAAATTGCCCACATGGAAAATTGCCCACAGGAAAATTGCCCACATGGAAAATTGCCCACAGGAAAATTGCCCACATGGAAAATTGCCCACATGGAAAATTGCCCACACGGAAAATTGCCCACATGGAAAATTGCCCACACGGAAAATTGCCCACATGGAAAATTGCCCACAGGAAAATTGCCCACATGGAAAATTGCCCACAGGAAAATTGCCCACATGGAAAATTGCCCACAGGAAAATTGCCCACATGGAAAATTGCCCACACAGAAAATTGCCCACAGGAAAATTGCCCACATGGAAAATTGCCCACAGGAAAATTGCCCACATGGAAAATTGCCCACAGGAAAATTGCCCACAGGAAAATTGCCCACACAGAAAATTGCCCACAGGAAAATTGCCCACATGGAAAATTGCCCACAGGAAAATTGCCCACATGGAAAATTGCCCACAGGAAAATTGCCCACATGGAAAATTGCCCACACAGAAAATTGCCCACAGGAAAATTGCCCACATGGAAAATTGCCCACAGGAAAATTGCCCACATGGAAAATTGCCCACAGGAAAATTGCCCACAGGAAAATTGCCCACACAGAAAATTGCCCACAGGAAAATTGCCCACATGGAAAATTGCCCACAGGAAAATTGCCCACATGGAAAATTGCCCACATGGAAAATTGCCCACACGGAAAATTGCCCACATGGAAAATTGCCCACAGGAAAATTGCCCACAGGAAAATTGCCCACATGGAAAATTGCCCACAGGAAAATTGCCCACATGGAAAATTGCCCACATGGAAAATTGCCCACACGGAAAATTGCCCACATGGAAAATTGCCCACACGGAAAATTGCCCACATGGAAAATTGCCCACTGGAAAATTGCCCACAGGAAAATTGCCCACAGGAAAATTGCCCACATGGAAATTTGCCCACATGGAAAATTGCCCACACAGAAAACTGCCATTTGCAGCATCACAAAGTTTCAGATCTCTGATATTTGAGGTGCAGGTGAGGATTCCCATGATCTGTGATCATCTTGTGAATTACAGTGACCTAGTGCAGAAATGCTGAAGATCTGTGGTTTGTAGCAGTCTATCATTATCTGCAATAGATAGATCCAGTCTGCTCTCATCTCTCAGTGATTCTGCCTTACTCCTCCCTCCCACCAGCCTAAAACAGAACTGAACCAGCAGCAGATTCAGAGGAGCCATCACTGTTATCTGTACCCACAGGAGTATCACTGGATTATCTGTGGAGTTACATGGGACTGCAGGTCTAATACATTATCATCTTAGTTTACTAAACTGAAGTTATTGTTGTTATTAGACTTCCTTAATAAACTGTTGTGGGCAATTTTCTATGTGGGCAATTTCTGCCGACTTTCTTCTTTGCTGCACAGCATCTCACCTATAACTCTATACCATTCTTCTGCCTGCAGAACATCTCACCTATAGGGTACAGGCACACTAAAGGCCCCGTTACACATAGTGATGTTTCAACGATCCCACCAGTAATCCCACCTGACCGGGATCGCTGGAACATGGCTATGTGATCGCTGGTCTGCAGTCACACTGGGTGATCCACATACCGATGTTGCGTCCCTGACGCTCACTGGGATCGCTCAACGTCTCGGGCGCAGAATGGGGATCGCTGGTCGTTCCCCAGTCACACATGCCGATGGATGCTGGACAGTGGGAGACCAACGATGGGAAAATGGTCCCGGCCATTCCGCAGCGACTAGCAATCAGCGAGCTCATCGTTGATTGCTGCCGCATGTCACTCGCAGCGACTTCGCTAGCGATGTCGCTGCAACGTCACAAAACCTGTGACATTGCAGAGATATCGTTAGCGATATCGCTGTGTGTGACGCGGCCTTAAGGTATGCATTATCAGAGCGATTTTGATGATTGACAGTTGTGCGAGTGCTTTCCGTATGGTCATGCGACTGTGGTACGAGTGTGATGCAATTATGCATTTTTTCATCAGCTACAATAAATGTGTGACATCCATGTGACCTATACCTCTATACTATCCCCCTGCCCTGCAGAGCATCTCACCTACACCTCCATACTATTCCCTTGTATTGCATGACATCTCACCTATACCTCTATACTATCCCACTGCCCTGCAGAGCATGTCACCTTACACCTATACTGTTCCCTTTTCTGCAGAGCATCTCACCTACACCTCTATGCTATCCCCCTGCCCTGCAGAGCATCTCACCTATAATTCTTTATTATTCTACCCTGCAGAGCATGTCACCTACACCTATACTGTTCCCTGTTCTGCAGAGCATCTCACCTACACCTCTATACTATCCCCTGCTCTGAAGAGCATCTCACCTATAATTCTTTATTATCCTACCCCGTAAAGCATCTCACCTACAATTCTATGTTATTCTCCTGCCCTGCAGAGCATCTCACTTACACCTCTTTACCATCCCCCATCTGGCAGAGCATCTTACCTACACCTCTATACTATCCCCCAGTTCTGCAGAGCATCTCACCTACACCTCTATACCATCCCCCATCTGGCAGAGCATCTCATCTACACTTCTATACTATCCCACAGTTCTACAGAGCATCTCACCTACACCTCTATATCATCCCTGTTTTGCAGAGTATCTCACCTACACCTCTATACCATCCCCGTCTTGCAGAGCATCTCACCTACACATCTATACCATCCCCGTTTTGCAGAGTATCTCACCTACACCTTTATACCATCCCCGTCTTGCAGAGCATCTCACCTGCACCTCTATACCATCCCCGTCTTGCAGAGCATCTCACTTACACCTCTATACCATCCCTGTCTTGCAGAGTATCTCACCTACACCTCTATACCATCCCCGTCTTGCAGAGCATCTCACCTGCACCTCTATACCATCCGCAGTCTTGCAAAGCATCTCACTTACACCTCTATACCATTCCTCGTCTTGCAGAGCATATAACCTAAAATTCTGTATTATTCTCCAGCCCTGTTTTCCTGTTGGCATTCATCTCTGTGGGCATTTTCTACATATCAGGTGAACATCCTCACCTTACACCTCAAATATCAGAGATCTGAAACTTTGTGATACTGCAATTAGCAATTTTCTGTGTGGGCAATTTTCCGTGTGGGCAATTTTCCATGTGGGCATTTTTCCTGTGGGCAATTTTCATGTGGGCAATTTTCCTGTGGGCATTTTTCCTGTGGGCATTTTTCTGGTCACCAATCAGACCATGTCCCTGTACTGTCAGACACATCCATTACACAGTACATAGGGACACATATATAAGATTATCGCAGCACAGGAGATGTGGTATGATCAGATCACGTCTCTGTACAGTCAGACACATTCATTACACAGTACAAAGCAGGGACACATATATAAGTTTATCGCAGCACAGGAGATGTGGTGTGATCAGACCATGTCCCTGTACGGTAAGACACATCCATTACACAGTACATAGCAGGCACACATACAGTGCCTACAAGTAGTCTTCAACCCCCTGCAGATTTAGCTGGTTGACACATGCAGAATTAACTTGGCATTGTGACATTTGGACTGTAGATCAGCCTGGAAGTGGGAAATGCACTGCAGCCAAAAAGAATTTATTTTATTTTATTTTTTTTTTAAAGCGTTAAAAGTTAATTCAGAGGGTCATTTATTATTCAACCCCTCAAACCACCAGCATTCTGTTTGGTCCCCCTAAAGTATTAAGAAGTAGTTCAGGCACAAAGAACAATGAGCCTCACATGTGTGGATTAATTATCTCTTTTGCCAGCCTTTTCTGACTATTTAAGACCCTCCCCAAACTTGTGAACAGCACTCCTACATGGTCAACATGGGAAAGACAAAGGAGCATTCCAAGGCCATCAGAGACAAGATCGTGGAGGGTCACAAGGCTGGCAAGGGGTACAAAACCCTTTTCAAGGAGTTGAGCCTACCTATCTCCACTGTTGGGAACATCATCCGGAAGTGGAAGGCTTATGGAACTGCTGTTAGCCTTCCACGGCCTGGACAGCCTTTGAACGTTTCCTCCCGTGCCGAGGCTAGGCTTGTCCGAAGAGTCAAGGCTAACCCAAGGACAACAAGGAAGGAGCTCCGGGAAGATCTCATGGCAGTGGGGACATTGGTTTCAGTCAATACCATAAGTAACGTACTCAACCGCAATGGTCTCCGTTCCAGACGAGCCCGTAAGGTTCCTTTACTTTCAAAGCGTCATGTCAAGGCTCATCTACAGTCTGCTCATGATCACTTGGAGGACTCTGAGACAGACTGGTTCAAGGTTCTATGGTCTGATGAGACCAAGATCGAGACGTGACGTTTGGAGACTGACTGGGACTGCATACGACCCCAAGAATGCCATCCCTACAGTCAAGCATGGTGGTGGCAGCATCATGCTGTGGGGCTGTTTCTCAGCCAAGGGGCCTGGCCATCTGGTCCGCATCCATGGGAAGATGGATAGCACGGCCTACCTGGAGATTTTGGCCAAGAAACTCCACTCCTCCATCAGGGATCTTAAGATGGGTCGTAATTTCATCTTCCAACAAGACAACGACCCAAAGCACACAGCCAAGAAAGCCAAGGCCTGGTTCAAGAGGGAAAAAATCAAGGTGTTGGAGTGGCCTAGTCAGTCTCCTGACCTTAACCCAATTGAAAACTTGTGGAAGGAGCTCAAGATTAAAGTCCACATGAGACACCCAAAGAACGTAGATAACTTGGAGAAGATCTGCATGGAGGAGTGGGCCAAGATAACTCCAGAGACCTGTGCCGGCCTGATCAGGTCTTATAAAAGACGATTATTAGCTGTAATTGCAAACAAGGGTTATTCCACAAAATATTAAACATAGGGGTTGAATAATTATTGACCCACACTTTTATGTTTAAAATTTATTAAAATTCAACTGAGCAACATAACTTTTTGGTTTGTAAGATTTATGCTTCTGTTAATAAATCCTACTCTCGTTTGCAGTTTGAAGGCTCTAACTTATTTGCATCTTATCAAACCACCTAAATCAGCAGGGGGTTGAAGACTACTTGTAGGCACTGTATATAAGATTATCTCAACACAGGAGATGTGGTATGATCAGACCAGGTCCCTGTATGGTCAGACACATCCATTACACAGTACATAGCAGGGACACATATATAAGATTATCTCAGCACAGAAGATGTGGTATGATCAGACCAGGTCCCTGTATGGTCAGACACATCCATTACACAGTACATAGCAGGGACACATATATAAGATTATCTCAGCACAGGAGATGTGGTATGATCAGACCAGGTCCCTGTACGGTCAGACACATCCATTACACAGTACATAGCAGGGACACATATATAAGATTATCTCAGCACAGAAGATGTGGTATGATCAGACCAGGTCCCTGTATGGTCAGACACCTCCATTACACAGTACATAGCAGGGACACATATATAAGAATATCTCAGCACTGGAACATTTTTATTAAACATCCAACTGTGGAAATTATTATTGTTCTAAAATCTATGGATTAAAATGAACTTTAAAATTAACTACATTCATGGGAAAAAAATCTATATTATTCAGCACACTCCACAAGGAGACCTTTGGAATTCACCCTTCACACATCAATATCACAATAAGGATACGTCTAGCCAGACATATTCAGTACTTATTTACCTACAGATATAAGTATACTTCATTAGGCACACTCCTGGCGCATATCCTTCTAATTAACCCTGCTGACATATATCCAGACAGGAGAACACGCTTGCTCCCAACCCCTCCGATTCATGCGTACATAGCCCTATATATACGTAGATATAGCCATATATATACCTACATACTGTAAGTGCTATCCAGGAGCACCGCCTCACTTACAATTACATGCATAACATGTTTTTCCTTTAGTGTAACTTTATCATCTAAAATGATCCTAGAAAAATGTAAATCAGATAGAATAATATAAAACAGCAAAAGAGAGGTAGAGAGAGCTAAGCCTGACATACACATCAGAGTCATCTCAGCCAACTCTTCCATACACAGGAGCACTTGGCAGCTGAGCATTCTCCTATTTTCTCTCAGAAAACAAACTGGTGGTTTGTAGGGTCTTACCCAAAAGCATGTCAGACCTCATCTTCCAGTTTCCTATAGAAAAAGATTGCAGTGGAAGTAGCCTATTCTTAAACTGGACTAACTTTAATGTACAGTATATACAGTTGAAACCAGAGGTTTACATACACTATATAGAAAGACACATATGCATTTTTTTCTCCCTATTTGACATTAAATCAGAATAAACCTTTTCTGTTTCAGGTCAACTATTATTACCATAATCCTATATAATCATTTACCTAAGCCAGCTTCCGTCACTATGTAACGTTTATGACGTCACATCCGACAGAAGCTGGCTTAGACACCCAACCAACATGGCCGCCGCCCTTTCCCAGTAGCGGGACTGTCACTGCCCCACTACCGACATTGGAACCCAGTGCTCTACCCACCACGCTCCTGTGCTCTGCCCTCCACGCTAAGATCATACTCACCACCCCTCCACAGCCACGCCGGCCATCCGATCGCACCTGTCCTCTTCTCCGCGACGCCTCCGACTTCCCGCCCGCCATCTTGGTTTCGGCCTGTCCAGAACAGCGACATGCAAGATGGCGACCAGGAAGTCTCGCCTCACGAGACTGGTCTATATCTCTAGAAGGATCTATAAGACTACTAAAAATGCTTGATTCACCACTGCTGTATATCTATAAGGACCAATAAGACCATAATACACCTTAGATTCAACACTGCTGAATCTCTATACCGACCTATACCACTATAATATGCTATTTTGTATTTAACCCTTCCCACCTACTCTATAAGGACATCATACTGTATATATTTATTACTAAGGACACAACTATATGTTATTAAGCAAACTACTGCACAAGCCCTTTGGATTTAACCCTTCTCACTAAAATAAGGATATAAGGATAAGGCTATGTGCACTTTATTTGGATTTTATTTGGTGTCTGCACATAACTCTATATTATTCAGCACACTCCACAAGGAGACCTTTGGAATTCACCCTTCACACATCAATATCACGATAAGGATACGTCTAGCCAGACATATTCAGTACTTATTTACCTACAGATATAAGTATACTTCATTAGGCACACTCCTGGCGCATATCCTTCTAATTAACCCTGCTGACATATATCCAGACAGGAGAACACGCTTGCTCCCAACCCCTCCGATTCATGCGTACATAGCCCTATATATACGTAGATATAGCCCTATATATACCTACATACTGTAAGTGCTATCCAGGAGCACCGCCTCACTTACAATTTTAGTACATAACTACATACCTACTTCTACATTCTTTCTGTTTTCAGTACTCCTGCTTCTCTTCTCCCACGCCTCTAACCCCCCCACCCAACAGTATCACTCACAACTATCTGCTCTAACACTTCCTTATCACTCCCAACATGGGTCGTAACAAAAAGTATGCCAATGACACAGACAGGAAAGCTGCTTTGGCAGTATGTCAAAGAAAACGCCGTGCTAACGAGCCCCCTGAGGAAAATAAGCATTGTCTTGACACCATGAAGGCTTATTGTCAACATCGCCTCACCCACGAGTCACCTACATCTAAATCTATTCGATTAGCACAAGCTGCCTTTTCATGCTGTCTCCACCGGCAACATACATCTGCTTCCTCGACATTGATAGTACCCTCACCACTCGATGCTTCCACTTCTGCATGTGCCACTTCATCCTCTACCCCATTAAGCTACATCCATCCACATAACTCTACTCCTCCCTAGCAATACCAGTTGTCCTCAATACAGACGCACACTTTCTTCACACTCAAGCTCATAGTCTACGCTATAATCAAGTACCACCACAACCCACACGACTAATATACATCGGTCTCCACAATAGTCCCACTCACTAAGTAGCACATACACTTCCACTACATGGTAAACATTTCACTCATGATGAAAGTACTATTATGGAACACAGCTGTGGTGACATGAACCATGTATGTCAATATTGCTAAGCTGAAAAACCTATTGATAACCATTATACTCTCTGCTGTCATAAAGGTAAAGTCCATGTACCTAGACTACAATATCCTGATGTCTTTACATGTTTGCTCAAAGGAGGAAATGAATTTAGCAAAAATTTCATGGACAATATTAGAAGCATTAACAGTTCCTTTGCTTTTGCCTCCATGGGCGCCAATATTTCCCCACTCCCTGGATATGACCCATACTGTTTCCGCCTACATGGACAAATCTATCATAGAACGGGAACACTACATTCTTTTGACGACCAAGCGCCTACTTATGCCCAACTTTACATACTCGATCCCGCTAGCACTAACGAACAACACTTACAATATAAGGAAAATCAAAACTGTCATCCTACATTGATGAACATTATTGCCCTTCAAATACAAACTATCAATCCTTTTGTGGCAGCTTATCAAATGTTACGCGATCTGGAAGAACAAGAAAAAATTAAAGCTCTACAAAATGGAACTGTCATGCCCAACATCACTATGGCTATTAAACAAGATCGTACTCAAGACCCTCGACGTTACAATAATCCCACTGTCAGTGAAGTCGCAGTCATCTTTCAAAATGACAATGGTGAGCCCCCCTTCAATAGAGATATCTTAATTCATTTAAAACCTGATCCACAGAACCAGCTAGCTCCAAAAACACAACAAATTAGCATTCTACATAGCAATTTAGATGCCCTGCTGTATCCCATATTTTTCCCTTATGGAGACCAAGGATGGCATGATGGACTCAAACAACAAGGAAATAGCTTACGCCGCATCGCACAACTCCAGTACTATTATTATATGTTATCTGTCATGGCCCCTTTACACGCCGCTACCGAGAGGTAGAAACCGGCAGGTATCAGAGACAATTGTACCTGATACCTTGTAAATACCGCGCAGTAGCGGCGTGTAATTCAGGTTGAAAGACAGGTATCCAAAGAGACAGGGATCAACAACCTGAATTACACGCCGCTACTGCGCAGTGTTTACAAGGTATCAGGTACAATTGTCTCTGATACCTGCCAGTTTCTACCTTTCGGTAGCGGCGTGTAAAGTGGCCATCAGAGATTACTTTAACCCACTCCTCAATGGTGGTAAGCTAACACAGCAATATTTAGTAGCTGCATATGTGAAAATCGAGGCTAATCGCCTACATTACATCCGAAAGCACCAAAAAGATTTAAAAGTGGAGGATTATTGCCTCCTTCAAGAACATTTCGTCAAACAGTCTATTCAAAAGGGCATTCCTATTGGGGAAACTGTCATTTTACCATCTTCTTTTGAAGGCAGTCCCAGAAATATGCAACAACGCTACCAGGATGCTATGGCTACTGTGACAAAGTATGGTCGACCATGGCAGCATGTTGAACACAGACCTGACTTGGTTGCACGCATCTTTAAAATTAAACTGGAATCCCTATTAAAAGACATTACCAGTGGATTATTTGGAAATGTCACCGCAATGGTCCATGTCATTGAATTTCAAAAGCGTGGTCTCCCACATGCACATATTTTAATTATTCTTGATAGCCTTTCTAAATTAAGGACTGAACAGGATATAGACAATATCGTATGGGCTGAAATTCCCGATGAAACATCCTACCCTCAGCTCCATACCATTGTTCTTCAACACATGATTCATGGTCCCTGTGGACAACACAATCCTAATTCTCCCTGTATGGATCTTGGAAAATGTACCAAAGGTTTCCCTAAACAACCACAAGAATATACCATCAAAGAAAAGGACGGCTATCCCACTTACCGCAGAACCATTGGCAAAACATATCTACACAAGTCTAAGACTATTGACAATTCATGGGTAGTTCCATATAACCCCTTTTTACTAAAAAAATACAAGTGTCATATCAATGTCGAAATATGTGCTTCCATTCAAAGTGTTAAGTGCTTATTTAAATATGTTTACAAGGGCCATGACAAAGCCAATCTTCAAATTGCCCAACATCACATCACACATGATGAAACCAACCAATTTGTCGATGCCAGATATGTTAGTGCACCGGAAGCTGCATGGAGAATATTTGCTTATCCTATGCATAAACAATCTCATGCCATCATTTGCCTAGTTGTACATCTGCCTAATTCTCAGCCACTCTATTTTAATGACGATGACTCTGCAGACAACATCCAACAAAAACTCACTACCAATTCAACACTTATGGCATATTTCAACCTTAATAAGATTGACCTAAATGCACATAACTATTTTTACTGTGAAATTCCCGAACATTAAGTTTGGAAACAAGGCACATGGGAACAGAGAAAACGAGGAGGTCTAGCTGTTATAGGCAGAATATATACTGTTAGTGTAAAAGAGCAAGAACGATACTATTTACGTTTATTGTTACTGCATGTAAAAGCTGCTACAAGTTTTGACAGCATTAAAACCGTCAATGGAGTCACGCTTTCAACTTTTAAGGATGCTGCATTAGCACTAGGATTATTAATTGATGATAGTGTGAGGTGAAATACTTTAATAGATGCCTGCATTCTTAACATGCCTTCACAACTTCGCAACATGTTTGCTTTCATCTGTATTTTTGTCCCTCCCACAAATCCACTTGAATTGTGGAATGAATTTAAAGAACATATTTTAGACTACTGTCATGCATGCCACAGCGACATTGAAGAGTGTATCGATTGTGAAGGATATGCTATGAAAGATATCCAAGATGTGCTCATACTCCATGGCAAATCTTTTGCAGATTTCAATTTACCATCCCCAGCAAAAAAAAAAAAAATCTTCACTAATATGATAAGGACCATGAATTAACAAAAGCCGCAGAGATGAAAGAGACTCTTAATCAGGAGCAACGTTTTGCCTATGATGTCATTACTGAAGCTTTACAAGACAGCAGTTTAACACCGAAGTGCTTTTTTCTTGACGGACCTGGTGGCAGTGGAAAAACCTACCTATACCAACTACTTAGTCATTCTCTAAGGGGACAAGGAGACATTGTCTCACCTGCAGCCACTACAGGAATAGCGGCTAACTTGCTACAAGGAGGCCGAACTATCCACTCTCTGTATGGCATACCAATTCCTATCACCGAAACATCCGTTTCCAGGATAAAAAAACGATACCAATGCTGGAAAGCATTTAGAAACAACAAAACATTTTATTATTGATGAGTGCACAATAGTACAAAAACATGCCTTGAATGTCATAGAGAGACTTCTACGGGACATCATGACAACAAATGTTGTGACAAAAATAAAACACCGTTTGAAGGTAAAGTTATTGTTCTTGGAGGAGACTTCAGACAATGCCTTCCTGTCATCGCTCATGGAATAAGAACAGTCATTGTAGATTCCTCCATTAAATATTCACACTAGGGATGAGCGCGTACCTAAATATTCGTGCTCGCTATACTCGGTACGAGTATGTACCGATACTCGCTACTCATTGCGAGTATAGTGAATACGAATACTTTTGCAGTGTATCTATAGATACACTGCGAAAGTAGCCTAAAAGTAATTAAAAGTTGTTAAAACATGATAAACTTACATACTCACCTTCCGACGACTGCACCGGGACCGGCAGAGAAGACATCCGATCGCTGGAAAAGGACCTGTCACTACCAGCCAATCAGATGGGCAGTTACAATCTGGCCAATCAGATGGCGCCACGTCACAGCTACATCATCGCTAGCGGCCACCTGATTGGCCAGTTTGCAAGGTCCTGATAGTACATCTAGAACCTTGCAAATTGGCCAATCAGGTGGCCGCTAGCGATCACGTGGTTGTGACGTGGCGCCATCTGATTGGCCAGATCACCATCCCGGTGCAGGCGTCGGAAGGTGAGTATGTAAGTTCATTATTTTTTAACAACTTTTAATTACTTTTAGGCTACTTTCGCAGTGTATCTATAGATACACTGCGAAAGTATTAGGACTACTCGCTACTCCCGAGTACACATACAGTGCCTACAAGTAGTATTCAACCCCCTGCAGATTTAGCTGGTTGACACATGCGGAATTAACTTGGCATTGTGACATTTGGACTGTAGATCAGCCTGGAAGTGAGAAATGCAGTGCCACAAAAATTTTTTTTTAAATTTATTTATTTATTTTTTTAAAGCGTTAAAAGTTAATTCAGGGGTTCATTTATTATTCAACCCCTCAAACCACCAGAATTCTGTTTGGTCCCCCTAAAGTATTAAGAAGTAGTTCAGGCACAAATAACAATGAGCTTCACATGTGTGGATTAATTATCTCTTTTGCCAGCCTTTTCTGACTATTTAACTGACACATTAAGTATAAGGCTGGGGTCACACATAGAAATCCGTTTTTGGAAGTGATTTCCATGACCAATCCGTTTTTTATAGGCTGCTTTTTGAGTCTCCTGCACCTCTGAACGTTTTTGGACTTAGTCATTTTTTGACCAAAATTAAACGGATCCGTTTTTTCATAGGGCCCATGTTAAAAATTTTTTTTTTTTTTTAAACGGACTCCAAAAACGTTGCTAGCAACGGTTTTGTCTCAAAAACGGACCTAGCAATGTTTTTAGGTGCAGAAAAAAACGGACAGGTTGTTTATTACATCCAATCCGTTTTTCTATCAGTTTTTGGACTTAGAAAAAAAAAATGCCAAAAATGAAGCCAAAAACAGACCAAGGGCTTATGTGTGACCCTAGCCTAAGACGGGAGATATTTATCATCCAAATTGTGAATTTTGGTAATATGAACTCGGATGTAAAGCTCCAGCATCATAGCTGCTGAGAAATGTTATTTACTCTTATAACAGGGTCGGGTTTTTGTGAACAGCTAAAGAGATGGGTGGGATGGCTGTTCACCACATCTCCATCTCAAGGGGTGCTGCTCTTAGTGTCATACAACACATCCTTAACTTCACATCACCATCCTCCCAATGCGATAGCATCAGGCCTTAATCTAGTTTCTAATATTTGCCAAATTGCCAGAATAATGAGAAAGAGAATGTTTTAAGTCATTTTTGTTACTTTCTGCAAAGTCACAAATTTACATACACTAAGATTATTGTGCCTTTAAACAATTTGGGACAGCCCATATGATGTCATGTGTTTCGAAGCGTCTGATAGGTTTATTGACAACATATGAGTTAATTAGAGACACATCTGGGGATGCATTTTAATGTACACCTGAAACACCCTGCTTCTTTGTGTAGAGTGTAAAGAAATCAGCCAAGTCTTGTGTAGAGTCTAAAGAAATCAGCCAAAATATCAGGCAGAGAATGTAAAGTCTAAAGAAATCAGCCAATATATCAGGAAGAGAACTGTGGACTTGCACAAGTCTATATCATCCTTGGGTACAATTTCCAGATACCTGAAGGTGCCTCGTTCATCTGTACAAACAATTATAAGGAAGTACAAACAAGATGGGAATATCCAGCCATTATACTGCTCAGGAAGGAGATGGGTTCTGGGTCCTAGAGATGAATGTGCTTTGGTCCAATATGTGCATATCAACCAAAGAACAAAAGCACAAGACATTGTGAAGATGATGACGGAAGCTGATAAGGTTGTGTCATTATCCACAGTGAAATGAGTACTGTATCAACATGGGCTGAAACGCCACTCTGCCAGAAAGAAGCAATTATTCCAAAAGAAAATAAAAAGCCAGATTAATGTTTGCAAATGCACACTGTAACAAACACTTGGAGACATGTCTTGTGGTCTGCCAAAACTAAAATTTAACTGTTTGGCCATATTGCCTATCTTTACATTTGGAGGAAAAATGGAGAAGCTTGGAAGCCTAAGAACACCATCTCAACTGTGAAACACGGGGATGGCAGCATCATGATGTGGGGTTGTTTTGCTGCAGGAGGGACTGGTGCACTTCACAAAATAAATGGCATCATGAAGAAAGAAAATTATGTGTCAATACTGAAGCAATATCTCAAGACATCATTCAGGAAGTTAAAGCTTATGCAGAAATGGGTCTTCCAAATGACCCGAAGCATACTGCCAAACTGCTTACAAAGTGGTTTAAGGATAACAAAGGCAATGTTTTGGAGAGGCCATCACTACGCCCTGATCTCATTCCTATTGAAAATACAAGATGGGCCATTTATATGGATAAAGTTGGATCCAAAGTGTCCGACTTCAAAATGGCCATCATGGTCACCACCCATGTGGAAAGGTTTCCCCCTCCCATATACTAGTATGCCACAAACAGGAAGTTGATATCACCAACCATTCCTATTTTATTTAGGCGCACTCATCTAAATGGCCCACCCCTATATATGGGCAAAGCTGAAAAAGCTGCGAGCAATGTGACCTACAAACATGTCTCAGTTACACCTGTTCTGCCACAAGGAATTGGCCCAAATTCCTACGAACTATTGTGAGAAGCTTGTGGAAGGATCCAAAATGTTTCACCTAAGTCATACAGTTTAACCTTCCTGGTGGTATGATTATGTCAGGAATTTTTTACTAAATGCGGTACCATTTTTTTGGTAAAAAATTTCTGGGCAGAAATTTTATACTTTTTTATTATGGGCCGAAATGTTATACTTTTTTTTTTCCCGCCCAGTTCCGCCTCCAATGAGCCACTGCGGCTCACAGAGACGGAACCAGGAAGTCATATGGAGGCATCCGAGAGGGCTCCCACCGGCGATCACTGCGGTGACATCGCTGGATCACCAGGAGAAGGTAAGGAGACTGCGCTGCCATTTACCCCGAGCGTCAGGGGCGGACCTACCGTGGTGCAGCTGGTTCAGCTGCACCAGGGCCCCGACTGGGTAGGTGGCCCCTCAAGAATCAGTAGGGGGCCCCCGTGACCCTGTGACAGAGGAGAGGAGGGTAACTGAGGGAAACATCCTGCTTCCCTTGGGTGTTCCCGCCCCACCTCTCGTCTGCAGCCCAGGCTCCCAGACCTTCCAGCCCCAGGTGGTAGCACCCCCCTGCTCCTCTGGCCTAGTAGGTCCCTCACCTGGCTGACTGTATAGTATAGCCCATTGTACAGCCTCTAGCCCAGCAGAGCCTCACCTGGCTGACTGTATAGTATAGCCCATTGTACAGCCTGTAGCCCAGCAGGGCTTCACCTGGCTGACTGTATAGTATAGCGCATTGTACAGCCTCTAGCCCAGCAGGGCCTTACCTGGGAGCTCAGGTAGCGCTTCAGGCACTCCTCACACACCCTTTCTTGCAGCAGGGCAGAGGCTTGATGGACTTGTCCTCCAGACACACCCAGCAGCTCATCATCAGCCTGTGGCCGCTATCGGCCAGACTAGTGATCAGGAAGGGGGCCAGCTCGAGCTCCAGACTGGCCGGGCTCAGGGGCAGCTCTTCGGTGATCCGCACTGAGCTCTGCCGGATGCTGTCCGACAGGGGGCACTGCAGCTCGGGGTTGGCGGGGGGCCCCGGGGACAGCTCTCCAGACAGGTCGCTCTCTACGCAGTACACGGTGCACAGGTCGCCGCATCTCTTCCGGGGCTTGTGGCGAACAGAACTGGCGGCCGTGTCCCCTCCCCCCCCGGGTTCTCACAATGAGCTGCGCCACTGCCCGCGGGTAAACCCAAGCGTGACTCGGGGTTACCGCTTCTGGCAGTGAAAGTTAACCCCAAGTTACACTCGGGAATACCGCTAGGCAGGTTAAGGGCAATGGTACCAAATACTAATGCAATGTATGTACATTTTTAACTTTGCAGAACTAATAAAAATGGCTTAAAACTTTCTCTCTCATTATTCTGGCATTTGACAAATATTAATAATTATGGTAATCCTAATTGACCTAAAACTGGAAATGTCTAGTCTCATTTAATGTCAGGTACTGAGAAAAACATGCAGATGTGTCTTTTTTTTAGTGTATGGAAACTAATGGCTTCAACTGTATCTGTATCTGCTGACATAATCAAGTGTAACTCTCAGGTTATACAAGAAGTCAGGGAAAAAAAAGAAAAACTCACCGCAGTCCTGATACAAGAATCAGTAGTTTCCGAAGCTCCTATAAAATTCAGCACTGGGAATGGAGAACTGGGAACTGGTCTCTGACACTTAACTGCATGACTGCATGACTTACTCAATCGAACTGGAAACCTGCCCAGTCTGTCAGGGAGATTCTTAAGAAAGATATGAACATAGATTAACCTTGCTTGACTTCAGGCAGCTTCTATTCTGATTCCAACATTCCACCCATGCTCTGCCCTGCTTTGTACAGGAGCATCTCATTAAATTAGAATATAATCAAAAAGGTCATTTATTTCAGTAATTCAATATAAAAAGTGAAACCCATATATTATATAGAGTCATTACACACTGAGGGATTGATTTCATGTGTTTATTTCAGTTAATGTTGATGATTATGGCTTACAGCCAATGAAAACCCAAAGGTCATTGTCCCAGTAAATTAAAGTAGGGAGGATGAAGGGTTAAAACCACGCTACCGTATTCCACGAGGCATCAAAGAGTGAATGTGATATTGGTTTATTAGTCAATGTATTTCAGGGCTCCCTGAAATGCTCTTAAAGGAAATCTGTAAGGCGAAAAATCCATATGTAACTGGCATCATTTTCTAATTCCTTTCTCTAAGCTATCTCTATATTCATGTATTTCTATTATTTATGCTTCCCTCCTATCCTCTGTAAACTTCAAAATAAAAGATTAGTTCTCTCTTTCAATCACAGTGCTGCCCACTCCCCAAGGAATGAATATTCATGCTTCATTACACTGTCCTGTGATCAGTCTGTTGTGTGACTCATTCACTGCAGACAGAGAAGGGAGGGGGGAGGAGGAGTGATCTTTGCTGCAGTTCTTCATGTCATTGTGTGTATCTGAGGCATATGTGTAGTGTGACCAGTCTGAGATAGTTCTATGGCCGGCTTCAGACTGCGTGTCTGATCCGATCCGTAGCTGTCCGCTTGAAGCAGACAGCCGCGGACCGGATCAGCACACAGGACTGGGGGCTATTATGCCCTCCGATCCTGTGTGCAGCCGCACGCAGCTGAACCAGCTGACAAGTCAGGACTGCGGCGCCCGCGGTCCTCACCTATTAGCAGCAGGAACTGCGTGCGGCTGCACACAGGATCGGAGGGCATAATAGCCCTCAGTCCTGTGTGCTGATCCGGTCCGCGGCTGTCTGCTTCAAGCGGACAGCTACGGATCGGATCAGACACGCAGTCTGAAGCCAGCCTATGCGATTATAAAAACATTTAATCATTTGCTCAGCAGATACACACATTACTTGTCTTCAGGAAAACCAACATTCTTATAATAGACATCTTACAGATAGCAGACAGTGCAGGACAAAAGGGGAGGGACAGAACACAAGCTTGGGTGGGTGTGAATATTTAAATAACACTTCTGCAGCAGCTGGACTAATCGACTGGTAATATAATGGAGAGGACTAATGCTGGAGCTCCCTGCAGGGTCTGACAATGATGATAGCATGGAAACTACAAAGTGTACAGTAATGATTTTACATGTTTTTAAAAGGTCTGCCTAGGCACTATTTAAGGGTAATAATAGTAACTAACAAATGACCTGACAGTGTCCCTTTAAATATGGAAATATGATATTGATGTGTCCTGAGGAAGGGGTCAGGGAGCCCTGAATCACCTTGACTAATAAATCAATATTATATTCACCTTTTGATGTCTCATGGAATACGGCAGCGTGTCTTTCAACCCTTCATCCTCCCTACGTTAATTTTCTGAGATAATGACCTTTGGGTTTTCATTGGATGTAAGCCATAATCATCAACATTGACAGAAATAAACACATGAAATAGATCCCTCTGTAATGACTCTATATAATATACGTGTTTCACTTTATGTATTGAATTACTGATATATATGATCTTTTTGATGATGTTCTAATTCATTGAGATGCACTTGTAGAATAATTATGGTTTGAGAATATGGTTATTGATCCTTGTTTATCTGTGAATGGATTTTGTATCCAGTGTATGTGAATGGGAAGACTCTCTTTTTCAGCACGCATTAAATTTGAGCTAGAGAATATAGGAAGTAATGATGGATGTACAGTCATGGCCAAAAGTATTGACACCCCTGCAATTCTGTCAGATAATACTCAGTTTCTTCCTGAAAATGATTGCAATCACAAATTCTTTGGTATTATTATCTTCATTTAATTTGTCTTCAATGGAAAAACACAAAAGAGAATGAAGCAAAAAGCAAAACATTGATCATTTCACACAAAACTCCAAAAATGGGCCAGACAAAAGTATTAGCACCCTCAGCCTAATACTTGGTTGCACAACCTTTAGCCAAACTAACTGCGATCAACCGCTTCCGGTAACCATCAATGAGTTTCTTACAATGCTCTGCTGGAATTTTAGACCATTCTTCTTTGGCAAACTGCTCCAGGTCCCCGATATTTGAAGGGTGCCTTCTCCAAACTGCCATTTTTAGATGTCTCCACAGGTGTTCTATGGGATTCAGGTCTGGACTCATTGCTGGCCACCTTAGAAGTCTCCAGTGCTTTCTCTCAAACCATTTTCTAGTGCTTTTTGAAGTGTGTTTTGGGTCATTGTCCTGCTGGAAGACCCATGACCTCTGAGGGAGACCCAGCTTTCTCACACTGGGCCCTACATTATGCTGCAAAATTTGTTGATAGTCTTCAGACTTCATAATGCCATGCACACGGTCAAGCAGTCCAGTGCCAGAGGCAGCAAAGCAACCCCAAGACATCAGGGAACCTCCGCCATGTTTGACTGTAGGGACCGTGTTCTTTTCTTTGAATGCCTCTTTTTTTTCTCCTGTAAACTCTATGTTGATGCCTTTGCCCATAAAGCTCTACTTTTGTCTCATCTGACCAGAGAACATTCTTCCAAAACGTTTCAGACTATCTCAGGTAAGTTTTGGCAAACTCCAGCCTGGCTTTTTTATGTCTCGGGGTAAGAAGTGGGGTCTTCCTGGGTCTCCTACCATACAGTCCTTTTTCATTCAGACGCCGACGGATAGTACGTGTTGACATTGTTGTACCCTCGGACTGCAGGGCAGCTTGAACTTGTTTGGATGTTAGTCGAGGTTCTTTATCCACCATCCGCACAATCCTGCGTTAAAATCTCTTGTCAATTTTTCTTTTCCGTCTACATCTAGGGAGATTAGCCACAGTGCCATGGGCTTTAAACTTCTTGATGATGCTGCGCATGGTAGACACAGGAACATTCAGGTCTTTGGAGATGGACTTGTAGCCTTGAGATTGCTCATGCTTCCTCACAATTTGGTTTCTCAAGTCCTCAGACAGTTCTTTGGTCTTCTTTCTTTTCTCCATGCCCAATATGGTACACACAAGGACACAGGACAGAGGTTGAGTCAACTTTAATCCATGTCAACTGGCTGCAAGTGTGATTTTGTTATGGCCAACACCTGTTAGGTGCCACAGGTAAATTACAGGTGCTGTTAATTACACAAATTAGAGAACCATCACATGATTTTTCTGAGGGTGCCAATACTTTTGTCCACCCCCTTTTTTATGTTTGGTGTGGAACTATATCTAGTTTGGCTTTAGGACAATTCTTTTTGTGTTTTTTTCATTGAAGACAAATTAAGTGAAGATAATAATACCAAAGAATTTGTGATTGCAATCATTTTCAGGAAGAAACTGAGTATTATCTGACAGTATTGCAGGGGTGTCAATACTTTTGGCCAACACTGTACGTGTGTGTGGAGCACACACCGATAACTACATTAGCAAGCTGGTAGGCCTTAGCAGCCACATACCACCATACACTGCAGCAGCAGGCTCAATGTGATGGTGTGTTGCCGCCAACACACCAGGGCTCGTCTGGGAGCTGGAGATGGTGGGGTGGTGTGGTGCTCTCAGGGATCCAGGGCTGCAGCCATGTCTTTTGGGCCTGCTGGGGAGGGAGTGGCTGGGCCCTCCGGGGCTGGGACTGGTGGAGTCACAGGTGGTGAGGGAGTGGTTGGGCCCTCCGGGGCTGGTGGAGTCCCGGGTGGTGAGGGCCTGGCTGGGCCATCTGGGGCCGGGGCTGGTGGAGTCCCAGGTGGTGAGGGACTGGCTGGGCCCTCCGGGGCAGGTGGTGGGGGTGTCCCTGATGTCGTTGGGGACTGTGGAGTTCTCGTTATCTGTAATATCAAACATGATAACATAGCAATTTTCGAAAAGGCAGACAACATAGGGCAAACACCTTGAGTGTGTATGAATGTCAGGACAGTGTGAATGATACGGTGAAAGGTTATGGTCGGCGCATACCCTATGTTGAGGGCACAATCTCGTTTGGAACATGAGTCCAACACCAGTGCCCTCATATTTTGAATGTTAGATGACCCTTGGCTTAGCATGGTAGGTAATTGAGTTTTGCACACAAGAGCAGGCAGTAAGCTACAGGTGTTTGCATCATGGGGGCCCAGACATAGCGATGAGATTGTATTCAGTGTTCTGTATTGTGATGATTGTGTTGAACAACTGTATGTGTCACAGGTCACACATATGTGCTGCAAGGTGTCATGTGGGTGTGGAACATTGCATTAATATGTTGTTGTCACCTTTGCAGTGAGGACACAACTATTTTTGCCACAACACACATCAAGGACCACTATAGCCGTCACCATTTGTATGACAAATGAGTGTTTCATACACCTTCATGTTGCAGTGTAACCTACATGCAGATGCACATTGGTGACAGCTCCACATGGTGTCTTAGGCCACATTATGTGGCATGGCACAATACCACATGATGTTTGTGTAGTGTTTGTAGTATTTAGGTTGCCATGTGTGTGTTTGGCATTACCACCTACTCACCACGCAGCTTGGCAATCCTGACACGAATCTCTACAATGCGCTCTGGGGTCTTGTGCTTTAGATCTGCCACTTTCTTCTGGATCTGCTTGCAGGTCCTCTCCACCCCTTGTCTGTTGATCAGGGCCCGCTGGATCCTCCGGAGTATGCTGAGTTTGCGCAGCCTTGGGTGCTGGTGACGCTGGTGACACCTGTAGTCATGGCGGTCACATATGTCTATGAGGAGCATTAGCTCCGCCGGACCCCATTTGGCAGCTCACTGTGCGGCGGCCAAGACTGTTCTCCTATGTGCAGGGGAGGGGCAGGCACTCGGCAGGCAGGGAGTAACCAAAACAAACGTCATGACATCATCACGCACACTAGCGCCAACAAACAACGTTGAGGTCGCTAACAAGGTCGCCGTCCACGGAGCAGTAGTAGCGTAATATAGCCATCTGAGTCACCACATTAACAAACGATTGCAGTGCATTTCCCATGGCACCCATGTGCGATGCGTAACCCAACATCGGCACTGTCATGTGTGCCAGTATTGGTGGACACAGTGAAACTTCAAATACACGTACCCACAATAGCTTGCGCTATTGAATGTGCGCGTAATTGGACTGAATTAGTGGATGGTTGAGTAGGTGAAGATGTGTGTGGTGCTGAAGTGACAGCTCTCCAAATATGGCGTCCTGTGAAGGGACAGCCAATTGAAACACAGTAGCCACCACCAATCATCGCTGACGGGGCACGGACTCCAGCACGCTGTGGCACGCCTCCGGGAAATCAATAGGCGACACGGATTCCAATCCTATTGCCCGTTCACACGCCAAAAGCAGGGAATTTTGCTTTCATGATTGCCTCTGATTTTGGAGCAGTGCTGTGAAATCAGAACCAGACGCAATCTTTTTTATCGCCGCTGAATTCCCCAATTACACAACTGGGAGGCAATTTCACGGCGATGGTGTCGGGGCAACAGATTGCCGGTCAAATTTCTCGCCGCGGTTGCGGCGTGTAAAGCTACCCTACCAGGTTACAGTAGTGGCTTATAGATGGCACACAGCATATCTCCACTTGTCTATTCCGGATGAAAGGACCCAACGAAAAGCATTAAGACAGCTTTTTCATCCCATACAAGAAGGGAAAGGACATCATTTATTAAATCCTTTTAAAAACAAAAGTTAAAAAACAATTTAGTTAGAAATCTAATTATATATATATAGGTTTTAGGTTCAAAAACGTGGAATTCTAGGTAGTGGCTACTAAAGAAAAGGGGCAAAGCTTACATTTTCATTGAGACCTCGAGGTGCCATTGTGTCAAGTGCCACAATCCACCTCATCAGTCTTAGTGATGGTATTGTGAAAAGCTGATCTGTTGGGTACATATTAAAATACAGTACTGTATATATAACAATCAATTGAAATAATACAATAAAAATTCAATGAAAAACTCTTTGTCTTGTTTGTTTATAAATCACATGTAAAAAAACGGGAAAAAAACGTCTTTGCCTAAAAAGATGGCCTTTTTTTAGCCCTTTGTAGTCATTTTAATATGGAATTCCCTTTCTAAAGCTTTTCTCAAGCTTGTTTGATATTTTTATCAATTATTTTGTTCATATGTTTTATTAAAAGGAATGTAAAATCCATTGTAAAATTCATCATAAAGTTTGACACATCCTATACTAATTTCCCTTCCTATTAATTTTAGCATTCCCATACTTTGAGGAGCTATATATCTCAAGGTACCTTTACACGCCGCAACTATCACCTGTGATCGGTATGAACCGAACATGCGCGTGCACGTTTTTAACGGTTCATACCGATCGCCGATGCTGCATGTACATGCCGCAATTGCACCCTCAACCTAAGGGAACGTGGTTCCCCGGAAGTTGAGACTGATCCTGCGGGAAACATCCGGTTGAATTCCGTTGCCGCTTTACACGCTGTAACCACTAAGGGAATGTGGGCGTACCTTTGCAGCGCCGCAAGGACAGAGGCGTGACAGAGTTGTGTATTCCGCGCCCCAAACAGGCTGATTAGACAATGGAATAGCGTCATGATTGGCCAGCCTACGCAGAAAGGCTGGCTAATACATGATACCATTGCAATTGTGTAGTGTGAATGGTCAGCTCTTCAAATATGGCACCCTGTGAAGGGACAGCCAATGGAAACACAGTAGCCCCCACCAATCATCGCTGATGGGGCGCGGTATCCAGCACGCTGTGGCACGCCAAGTCACTAGGCTACGCTGATTCGAGCCAGATACCACGTTTATACGCCACAAGCAGGGGAATTCACCTTCTGGGTTGACTCTGATTTGAGGACAAGGCTCTAAAATTGCAACCGGGCTCAACTTCGAAAATCATGAGCAAGTTGAACATTTACACGCCGCAATTTCGTTACAAATTCATAGCAACTGTGATGAAAATCCTGATTGCATAGCAGTTGATTCACTGCAGTTGCGGCGTGTAAAGGTACCTTCAAAGTTACAAATCACAGTGATTAATACCCTCTATAGAACTTATTACCAAAGATCTACAGGAGCATATGTTTCAAGGGCAGAATTTTCATATTAGTACTGTTAGAGATCTTGTCAGGAATCAAATTGAACAGGCTTCGTTAGTCATCTCTATTGTTGCTCTATATGTTTTCCAATTGGTCATGGAGTCCATCTGGATGTAGGAAACGCAGGTGATACATCCAGTAGGACTCCTTTCTATTGAATACTTGAATGCGGTTTGGAACACTGTTCGGAATATTCCACAGGACTCAGCTGTATGCCAAACTTTCCTACATGTTTCTGGAGTAGATGCCGCCATAGACTTTGGGTAAGTAAACCTACTTTGGCTTTGTACCCGTGACCATTTAGTCAGGTTTGAACCATTTGTGTGGTTCGACCGACATATTCCAGGCCACATTTGCAGGAGATAACATATATGACAACATTTGTTTGGCTTGTCATGTATTGTTTGATGGTGATTACTTATCTTGTACTATGTGAGATAATGGATTTCTACTCTTTTATTATAGTTTTGCAACACTAAAGGTGGGGTCACACGTGGCGATGTCGCCCGCGACATCGCCGAAAAGTGACATCACAGCAATGTCGCGGGCGATATTGCAAGTGCGTCGCGCTGTGTGACAGCGCGACGCAACTGCAAATTATCGCTGGTCGCAGGTTGACAGGTTTATGAACATGTTCATAAACCTGTCAACCTGTGACCAGCGATTAGGCTGGATCGCGCCGTCTGACACTGTTGGCGGCGCGATCCAGCCTATATCGCAGTGTTGTTAAGGATCGCTCGCTGGGCTGAGCCCAGCCCAGCGAGCGACGGCTCCGCCCACATCGCCGCCGCGTCACCGGCAACGTCGTGCCGTGTGACAGCTGGCCTGCGATGTCGGAAGCGAGCGGGCACCTGCACATCGCTTCCGACATCGCAGGCCAGATCGCCACGATGACCCCACCTTAAGGCTATGGGCTCATGGTTCGGAGGAGCTGAGTGTTGGACGCAGCAACATTAGACCAGAGGGAACCCGTGAGTGGCAGCAGGGAGACCACAGCAGCCCTGTACTCACCATGTGCGGCGGGTGCTGGGCGGCTTTTCCCTGCAGCCGCTTCCAACGGAATGCCAGCAACCCGCACCACAGCTAAAACAAGCATGGGATTCCTTAAAATCTCATCCACTATGCTGATATTGTACTACGCAGCATTTTGGACGCAGCGGCAAGAGATTTCTTTTTTTTGCATTTAAATACTCCGGGTAGGGTATCTAGTGTGTGTTTTGTGCTGTTGGGATGAGATGAATGTACTTTTATGTGGCTTGGTGCGATAATGTTTCTGATAGTTTTTGCCCTTCTGAAGGTGATCCTCGGTTTATTGGGTATAATCCCCCTCAGAAGGGGATCCTCTTGTTCTACTTTCTTGTTTTTAATTTTTATTTTGCATTGATAGTAGGAAGTAGGTGTTAACGGATATTAGCATTATCATAGTGCACACTACCATAAATGGAAAAATAACATCCCATGATTTCTAAGGCCTCATTCACACAGTGCATATTTTGCGTGCGCTTTTCCCCCCAAAGCGCACCTGCGTCTGCATTTCACAGCAAAGTGAATGGACTTTCACTTTTGCCGTTCACACGCAGCGCAATTTTCGGCTGCGCTTTTATGAGAGAAAGTGCGCGTAAAAAGAATGAACAAGTTCATTCTTTCCACCTTTTTGCGAGCGCTTTCTCCCAAAGGCTCCATGATAACTGCTGGAATTACGCATCGCCGTTCAGATGATGCGTAATTGCAGCGGGAATACGCCGGCGCCGATGTCACAGAGGCAAGGAAGAATCCTGTTCCTCCTCCCCTGTGTGACATCTGTCACAGCCCCCATTTGATTTCACAGTGCATTATACACTGCAAAATCAAATGTAAAAGAATGTCAAATGTATTATTATTATTATTTATTTATATAGCGCCATTAGGTTCCATGGCGCTTTACATGAGGATACAGGAGACAAGCACAATTACAATAACTCTAGACAATCAGGACATACAGGTACAGGAGGGGAGGGGACCCTGTCCACAAGGGCTCACAGTCTACAAGGGGCGGGTGGGGATACAGTATGTATTAAAAATAATAAATAATAAAAATAAAGATTGTTATACTTACCCTCCGCCGAGTGCTCGGTAACCGGGAGCCGGGAGCAGCAGCAGGCATTGACCTGCTAGGACCTTGCATGATGTCACAATGACATCGGTGCTGTGATTGGCCCACTCGCGGTCATGTGATATGCGCGTCACATATGACATGACCATGAGCGGACCAATCACAGCGTCGAACACCGATGTCATTCTGACATCATGCAAGGTCCTAGCAGGTCAATGCCTGCTGCTGCTTCCGGCTCCCAGTTAGTGAGCACCCGGCGGAGGGTAAGTATAACAATCTTTATTATTTTTAATACATTTGGCTGAATTTTACATTTGATTTCACAGTGTATAATGCACTGCGAAATCAAATGGGGCTGAGACAGATGTCACACAGGGGAGGAGGAACAGGATTCTTCTTGCCCTCTGTGACATCACTGAAGGAGTAGCTCCGTAAAAAACACGTAGTGTGTGAATGCACCCGCATATTTTTACGGGGCTTTTTTGCGCTTTTTTGCGCGGGTCAAAATGCAGGAAAAAACGACCGTGCAAAAAAGCGCAAAAAAAGCGCTGTGTGTGAACACAGCCTAACAGAGAAAATATGAAAATTCTGCCCTTGAAACATATTCTCCGGTAGATCTTTGGTAATAAGTTCTATAGAGGGTAATAATCCCTGTGGTTTGTAACCAGTGCAACTAACTTTTAGATATATGGCTCCTCAAAGTATGGGAAACCATACCAGGGAAATTAGTACAATGCTAAGACTAATAGGAAGAGAAATTGGTATAGGATGTGTCAAACGGGTCAATGGAGGGCATGGCTTGTGGAGCAATGGAGTAGATGTGTATTACCTGAGCTCCCGTGACTGGAACAACGCGAAAGAACTACCGTTCCCAAATTCAAGCGGCTATTGGACTTCCAGATGTCATCTGAATCGTTTTGAGACCACTCCTGGCTTTTTGGAGTGAAAAATCACCAAATAACATTGTGTGAAAATTACCGGTCATAGGTGGGAACACCACAGGGTGCCATTTTGTGTGGCAAGGGTGTGAAATAAATCGGACAAAACTACCTTCTATATTTGGATTCAATCTCTGAAGGAAATTCCCCATAAAATGTGTGTTTTAGTACCAGAGATTGCTGTTATCCAGCTTGAGGACTCATGATTTAGACCACGATCTCCCCCTCAGACAGAAGCTTACAACTTCGGGACGCCATATTGGTGACATACCTGTTGAAGCAATATTACTGCAGGCTCTGGGAGACACTGGAAACTGTTACCCCTAATATACAATATCCACAACTGTCCTACAATATATACAATATATCTCCAATATACACCATCTCCTGGATCATAGAGCAGTCTTGGTGAATTCATCATATTGAGCCTGCCATATTGTGCCTTTGATCTTGTGAGGACTTGAACATGAGTGACTATTGTGAGAGACATTGAGACATCTTTACTGGGCATGGTTGATGATATACATAAATGAGAAAAGCCTTTCAGGATAAATATTCTGAATTTGTATGAATAAGTCACTCTTCTCACTTGTTCCTGCCTGCATGGATGGCTTAAGACTGGACTAAATGACAACGCCACAGTATGTCTGGTGGAAGAGAGGGAAAAGGGCGCACCGATCTAAATGTAGGTGTACGGTCAGATCATAGGTAGGTGTGAGGGTACCTTTACACATCGCAACATTGCATGCAATTTCACTTGCAACTTACTGGTTGCAGTGAAATCATGGACACATTGTTCCATTTGTACACAGCAACAAAATCGAACCATGTGTCCATGATTTCACTGCAACCAGTAAGTTGCAAGTGAAATTGCATGCAATGTTGCGACGTGTAAAGGTACCTTAAGTTGCACTCACCTTTGTCAGACCTTGTTCACTTGCTTCTAGGTCGCTTAGGACCACAAGATATCCGGAGATGGTCTTCCTTTTTGAGCAGTAGGCTGCAGATCCCTGGTGGCTATTGTTTAACTCAGAGTTACCATAGGGAGAATATCCAAATAAAATTTCCTCCATGTACGTGTTTTTGGAGAAATAATAAGGAATCATACAGGATAACACTATAGCTTGTATCTACAAGTTATTCGGGAGTGCAAACAGCCTGGAGGAAATTTTATTACAGAATTACAGTGGCGCTATAATCACTGCGTAATAATACACAGCGATATCCCCGAAGTAAGTGCAAGGGAAGTAACCCACGCTCTGAGATTACTATGTGATCAAGTGGGGTCAATGGGTCCCCTATGAACCCAAGCGCCACAGAGTGGATCCCACACATGAAGATTTATATACTTACACAGGGTGGACAGCGGCGGTGATCGGTGTGATCTATATCTGAGTAGAGCGGTGATCGGTGTGATCTATATCTGAGTAGAGCGGTGATCGGTGTGATCTATACCTGAGTAGAGCGGTGATCGGTGTGATCTATACCTGAGTAGAGCGGTGATCGGTGTGATCTATACCTGAGTAGAGCGGTGATCGGTGTGATCTATATCTGAGTAGAGCGGTGATCGGTGTGATCTATATCTGAGTAGAGCGGTGATCGGTGTGATCTATATCTGAGTAGAGCGGTGATCGGTGTGATCTATACCTGAGTAGAGCGGTGATCGGTGTGATCTATATCTGAGTAGAGCGGTGATCGGTGTGATCTATATCTGAGTAGAGCGGTGATCGGTGTGATCTATATCTGAGTAGAGCGGTGATCGGTGTGATCTATATCTGAGTAGAGCGGTGATCGGTGTGATCTATACCTGAGTAGAGCGGTGATCGGTGTGATCTATATCTGAGTAGAGCGGTGATCAGTGTGATCTATATCTGAGTAGAGCGATCTCTGAAAGAGGAGGGAGGGAGATCTCACACAGGGATCTTTCACTCACTCCCTCTGTCTCCTTGTCTGCTCTCCTAACATGATTAGTCACATGAATAGACGAGGGAGAGTTAACTCCTCACAGCCTAAGGTCATCACAGAAGATACTGTTATAAACACATTAACTGGTTATCCCAGTTAAAAGAATCCCAATGTAATGGGTGCAGAGTTGATTATGTAACAATGCAGTTATATAATTGAATTTATGCTAGCTATTTCAAAGCCTTAGTGAATTAATCTTAAAGGGAACCTGTCAACTAGGTAAAGCCCCCCAGGCTATCATTACCTGTCCCTGCACCTTCCTATTAATACTCTAACTATCCCTTTCTATTCTATATGTGTGATGGAAGTGTGTAATAAAATATATTTATAACTTACTAAGGCGTATGTTAATGAACCAGGGGTCTACCATTGCTAGCCCCCTGGGTGTCCTCCTTTGTCCCTCTCGCCGCCTCCTGCGGTCTTTTTCATGCCCTGATGGGCGTGATATTGAAATCAAATTGTGCACCCCCCAGCCTGCCTCTCCGCTCTGCAGCCTTTCTGGTATGACGCCGAACGCATCATTTCCAGAACTGCGGGGCCCCATAGAAATCTGATGTTTACCTTAGCAGTGGCTCCACTGTGGAGCCGCTGTTAAGGTAAACATCAGGTTTCTACGGGTCCCCACAGGTTTCTATGGGGACGCAATGCTTACCTTAGCAGCGGCTCCACAGTGGAGTGACGCCATTAATTCAACGGAAGGATACAGCAATGCATCCTGCCATTCCGGCAGAGGAAAGATTGGCAGTCACGCTGAGATTTCTGGCCACCGGACGTTCACTGCAAGACTTGCATTTTGCTTCTGCCATTTCAAGGCCCCTGCTCAGCGCTCTAATCCCGGAGACATGTGATGTGATTTTCCGCAGCCTACCGTCCAACATGCAGTTTCCCAGCACGGAGGAGGATTGGAAAAAGATTGCCTCTGATTTTGAGTAGCAGTGGCAGTTCCCGAACTGTGGTGGGGCTTTGGACGGGAAACATGTCCGGATCACTCAACCACCGAACAGTGGATCCTATTTCTATAACTACAAGGGCTATTTCAGCCTCATCCTGATGGCCCTTGTTAACGCCAATTACGAATTTATATATGTAAATGTTGGCATGAACGGCAGGGTTTCGGATGGTGGGGTTTTAGAGCACACACTTTTTGGTGACCGATTGCAGAACGGTAATCTGCACTTGCCTCCCAACTCGGAGACTACAGCTAACCTCAATTTTGTTTTTCTCGGCGATGAAGCATTCCCGCTTCATCCCAATCTTATGAAACCGTTCCCCCAAAAAACTCTTAACCCGGAAAGACGAATTTTCAATTACCGTTTGTCAAGGGCACGTCGGGTTGTTGAAAATGCCTTTGGTATCATGGCCAATCGTTTCAGAGTTTTTCACACGCCTATTAACATGAAGCTGGAATCAATAGACTCAGTTGTTTTGGTGTGTTGCATTCTACACAACTTTCTTTGTCGGCACAATGCAATAGAGTACTGTCCGCCTTAGATAATGTTGGATACATAGAGATTAGGGACAAATACACGCATAGTTTTATTGGCCAATACAATACCCCATTTACGCAATAAAGAGATAATTGACTGACCTAGAAAATGTTATCTAGGGAACATGTTTTCAACCTTATGGAGAGGAATCTGCCTGCTGCCATAAGAAGAGAGATAAGCTGATGAGGAGACTTATAGCCGCAATGCTCCTCTGGAAGACGTTAAGAAGCGCATAAAACCGGATATTACAGTACCTTGTTACTACTGTATACTGTTAATAATTTATAACTTTATGTGTTTATGGTTGAAAAAGTTGACTAAACCAGCATTTAAATAATTATATATATTCTGCTTAATTACATACTTTAGACAAACCATTGTACCATTGTGTAATATTGTGTTGTTTCTCTGTTTTAGTTATTTATTTTGTCTACAAACAATACCATTTTATTACACAGTAATAACTAATATAACTTAAGATACAAATAATTACCAATTCAACAAATAGTCCATAAAAGACAGAGATAAAAATACATATACGGTACTTAATATTTAGTTTTTATGTAAAATTCACATACATACCAGTAGACAGCATGGTGTCTCAAGTGGTTAGCACTGCAGCCTTTGCAGCATTGACATCCTGAGGTCCTGGGTTCAATTCCCACCAAGGACACTAAGGACAACATCTGCTAGGAGTTTGTATGTTCTCCCCGTGTTTGCGTGGGTTTCCTCCAGGCACTCTGGTTTCCTCCCACATACTGATAGGATTGTGAGCTCCAAGAGAGACAGCATTACTGATGAATGTAAAGTGCTATGGAACTAATAGCGCTATATAAATGAATAAATATTATATAGTGTAATATTATTTGACTAGATGGTGGCCCGATTCTAACGCATCGGGTATTCTAGAATATGTATGTAGCTATGGTATATGGCAGTACATGTATAGCAGCACTATAGTATAGGGCGGTACATTACAGTACATGTATAGCAGCACTATGGTATATGGTGGTACATTACAGTACATGTATAGCAGCACTATAGTATATGGCCATACATTACAGTACATGTATAGCAGTGCTATGGTACATGGCGGTATATTATTGCTATACACTACATGTATAGCAGCGCTATGGTATATGGTGATACATTACAGTACATGTATAACAGCACTATAGTATAGGGCGGTACATTACAGTACATGTATAGCAGCGCTATGGTATATGGTGGTACATTACAGTACATGTATAGCAGCACTATAGTATATGGCCGTACATTACCTTACATGTAAAGCAGTGCTATGGTACATGGCAGTACATGTATAGCAGCACTATGGTATATGGCGATACTCCGCTCCCCGCGGCCCCCTGCTCCTCCTCCACAGTAAAAGTAAAAAAATCCTCAGTGAGGATACTCACTTGTCCACCAGCTCGCTCCACCTCCGTCTTCTATGTCCTACAGGCCTTTAGGACCTGTTGTTGTCTGGGAAACTGATCAGCTGAGGGGGGAGGGGGGCAGGATGGAGCCGGGGGAGTAATAACAGCGGGGGCATGATGGTGGCGGGGGGCAGGATGGAGTGAGCGGGGCAGGATGGAGGCGGGGGGAGCAGGATGCAGTCGGGCGAGCAGGATGGAGTCGGGGGAGCAAGAACTGCCGGGGGCAGGATGGAGCCGATGGAGCGAGCGAGGCGGGGGAGCAAGAACAGCGGGGGCAGGATGGTGGGAGCAGGGCAGGATAGAGCCGGGGGAGCAGGATGGTGGCGGGGGGACAGGATGCTGGTGAGCGGGGCAGGATGCTGGTGAGTGGGGCAGGATGCTGGTGAGCGGGGCAGGATGGATGCGAGGGGGCAGGATGGAGCCGGTGGGGCAGGATGGAGCCGGAGGAGCAGGATGGTGGTGAGGGGGGCCCAGGATGCTGGCGAGCGGGGCAGGATGGAGGGAGCGGGGCAGGATGGAGCTGGTGGGGCAGGATGGTGGCGGATGGATGCAAGGTGGCAGGATGGAGTCGGCTGGGCAGGATGGTGGTGCAGGATGGTGGCGGCTGGGGCAGGATGGTGTGAGCAGGGCAGGATGGAGAAGGCGGGGCAGAATGGAGGTGGCAGGGCAGGATGGTGGTGGGGGTGCAGGATAGAGTCGGCAGGGCAGGATGGAGCTGGCGGGGCAGGATGGATGCAGAGGGGCAAGATGGAGCCGGCGGGGCAGGATGGTGACAGGGGGGATCAGGATGGTGGTGGTGGGGGGATCAGGATGGTGGTGGGGGGGGCAGGATGAGTTGCACCAAGTACCTCCAAGGTGCTCGGACTCATCACTAATCATTATCGATGTGACACAAGTATACAGCCCCCTTCAGTGCACAATGTGAGCTTGCACCTCACAGAGAGCAGATTGATTGTTAGGCGTGCATATGCTGTGACGATTTGAAAAAGCCCACCCTCCCGCCCTTTCCCAGAAACACTCGGTTTATAGCCGGATGTCTGTGGGCGGAGCCTATCACTCATTGACTTGCATTGGCCTCGGTGCTCGGTCGAGCACCCGAGCATCTTGAAGTGCTCGACCAGAGCATCGAGCACCCGAGTATTTTAATGCTTGCTCATCACTAGCTATTACATCTCCTCTCCATCAGAGTAGCGGTTGAATACTTCCCCCCAGGTTCATCCACCCACTTCCTCGATCATTTTTCCGCATGGCCGGCGCACTTCATGTCCTCAGAATTACCATCCCTCATTTTGGGAGACTTAACCATTCCCAAAAACAGCCCCATCTCCCCATCTGCATCCCGGCTCCTATCTCTAACCACCTCTCCTGGCCTCTCACAGCTCTCAACCTCTGAGACACAAAAAGACGGTAACACCCTTGACCTGGTCTTTGTCTGGCCCTGCTCAACCTCCTCCATAGATAATTCACCTCTTCCTCTCTCTGACTATAACAGGCTCTCCTTCATGCTTACAAACCCTCGCCCACCACAGCACACCCCTACCTATCACACATCCAGAAATCTATAGGCCATTAACCCTCATGCACTCACAGACTCTCTACACTCATCACTGTCCTCAATCTCCTCATTCTCCTGTCCCAATCTGGTAGTAAATTATTACAATGACACTTAAAATGACACTCTCAGAAACACCCTGGACCAAGTAGCGCCCCTCACGCTCAGAACCTCCAAACACAGAGTGAGCCTTGGCTCACATCGCAAACTTGATTCCTTCAGCGATGCTCTAGGAGTGCTGAACACCTATGGAGGAAAACTCGCTCACCAGAAAACTTTATTCATTACAAATTCATGCTAAAAGCCTACAACTCTGTCCTTCACCTTGCCAAACAGACCTACTTCACCACCCTGATCGCCTCACTATCCAACAATCCAAAAAAACTATTTGACACCTTTCACTCTCTACTTAGTCCTAAAGTGCAGGCCCCCCATCATTGACCTCTGTGCTGATGATCTGGCTTTTTACTTTATGGAGAAATTGTCAACATCCACCAGAAAATCAGCTCCCGGCTTCCAAGCACTGCTACTTCCATTCTTCCCCACATTTCCTCCGGCTCACTCTCCACATTTGACCCAGTCACAGAAGAAGATGTCTCCAGGATCCTCTCTTCCTCTCATCCCACAACATGCACCACTGACCCCATTCTCTCACACCTACTCTAATTTCTCACCACTCACCTAACCAAAATCTTCAACCTCTCCCTCTCATCTGGCATATTCCCTTCCTCCTTCAAACATTCTATCATTACTCCATTATTAAAGAAAACTTCTCTTGACCCATCCTGCACAAATAACTACAGACCAGTCTCGAACCTCCCTTTCATCTCTAAACTCCTGGAGCGCCTGGTCTACTCCCGCCTCACCCGTTACCCCGCCACTCACTCTCTTCTAGATCCACTACAGTCTGGTTTCCGCTCCTTCACTCTACAGAAACCGTCCTCATCAAAGTGACCAATGACCTTCTAATGGCAAAACATAATGGAGAACACTCTCTGCTAATTCTTCTTGACCTCTCTGCAGCTTTTGACACTGTTGACCACCATCTTCTACTCTCTGCTGCACTCCATCAGCATAAATGACATGGCTCTCTCTTCTGGTTTTCTTCCTATCTTTCTGACCATTTTTTCAGTGTATCTTTTGCTGGCTCCACTTCCTCCTCTCTTCCTCCCTCCTAATGGGGACCCTCAGGTTTCAGTCCTTAGCCTTCTTCTTTTTTCTCTCTACACGGCCCCAATTGGACACACCAATTGTCTGGGTGTTATATTTGACACCGATCTCTCCTTCACCTCCTAAATACAATCTCTCGTCCGCTCTTGTCGCTTACACCTGAAGAATATCTCTAGAGTCCGGCCCTTGATGGGCAGGCATTTATTGATCAATACATGCGCTAAGAACCTTATAATAACTGTATTTAAAAAAAATTTTTTGTACATTATGTTGTTCAGTGTTGCAGCTCTGCACCTGTGTCTTAATCCCCTAGGAGGTGCTGTCTGTTTTTTTCATCTATCTATCTATCTATCTATCTATCTATCTATCTATCTATCTATCTATCTATCTATCTATCTATCTATCTAGCACACAGCAGCAGCAGCAGCGTTGGCAGCAGGTAAGTCCCTAAACTGTAACACTGTAAACACAGTGACGGCGGGAAATGGCTGCTTCCTATATGGCAAGGACATGAGACTTTGGCAGCCAATTGCACAATCTTATATATAAAACCCGAAGGCCACTTCCGGCCAATCCGCTCAACTTCCGTGATGGCCTCCGGCCTGTGTAAAAGACCGTAACCGGAAGTACCAGACCCACGAGTCAAAATGGCACAGCGCCTCGCGGTGGGCGCTAAAGCGCCACACACTCGCCGCTATCCCGCCACCGGCCCCGCACAGAGCCCTGTGTGCGCCCACCCACATCCGGGAACCGGCCCGGCCTACAGCCCTGCAGCTCACCGCCCACTCTCCTCCTCCATCAGGGACTGCCATCCCGCCACTGGCTCCGCACACAGCCCGGTGTGCGCCCACCAACATGCGGGAACCGGCCCGGACCGGCCCACTCTCCGGTGTGCGGCCTCCGCCGGCACCGCTCCCAGTCCTGCCGTTCTCTCCACACACCCGCTGACTCTCCTCCATCACGGAGCTAGCCCCGCCCGCACTCCGGGGCCGGCCTCCGGAACCGCCGCCAGCACTGCCGCTGACCGCCGACAGCCCAGTGAGTGTTCAGCCTTCCAGCCTCCGGTCTCCTCTGCCCCCCAGCCTCCGGTCTCCTCTGCCCCCAGCCTCCGCTCTCCTCTGCCCCCCAGCCTCCCCTCTCCTCTGCCCCCCAGCCTCCTCTCTCCTCTGCCCCCCAGCCTCCCCTCTCCTCTGCCCCCCAGCCTCCGCTCTCCTCTGCCCCCCAGCCTCCGCTCTCCTCTGCCCCCAGCCTCTGCTCTCCTCTGCCCCCCAGCCTCCCCTCCTCTGCCCCCCAGCCTCCCCTCTCCTCTGCCCCCCAGCCTCCACTCTCCTCTGCCCCCCAGCCTCCACTCTCCTCTGCCCCCCAGCATCCCCTCTCCTCTGCCCCCCAGCCTCCCCTCTCCTCTGCCCCCAGCCTCCCCTCTCCTCTACCCCCCAGCTTCCGCTCTCCTTTGTCCCCCAGCCTCCGCTCTCCTCTGCCCCCCACCTCCGCTCTCCTCTGCCCCCCAGCCTCCCCTCTCCTCTGCCCCCCAGCCTCCCCTCTCCTCTGCCCCCCAGCCTCCACTCTCCTCTGCCCCCCAGCCTCCGCTCTCCCCCCCTCTTGCCCCCAGCCTCCGCTCTCCTCTGCCCCCCAGCCTCCGCTCTCCTCTGCCCCCAGCCTCCGCTCTCCTCTGCCCCCAGCCTCCGCTCTCTCTCTGCCCTCACCAGCCCTTCCTCTTGCCCTCCAGCCCTCCTCTGCCCTGCAGCCTCCTCTGCCTCCGCTCTCCTCTGCCCTCCAGCCTCCGCTCTCCTCTGCCCTCCAGCCTCCTCTGTCTCGCTCTCCTCTGCCCTCAGCCTCCGCTCTCCTCTGCCCTCCAGCCTCCACTCTCCTCTGCCCTCCAGCCTCCGCTCTCTCTGCCTCCCTCTCCTCTGCCTCCCTCTCCTCTGCCCTCCAGCCTCCTCTGCCCTCCGCTCTCCTCTGCCTCCCCTCTCCTCTGCCTCCCCTCTACTCTCTTGCCTCCGCTCTCCTCTGACCTCCACTCTCCTCTTCCTCCACTCTCCTCTCCTCTGCTCTCCTCAGCCTCCGCTCTCCTCTGCCTCCGCTCTCCTCTGCCTCCCCTTTCCTCTGCCTCCCAGCCTCTGCTCCATCCTCTGCCCTCCAGCCTCCGCTCTCCTCTGCCCTCCAGCCTCCGCTCTCCTCTGCCCTCCAGCCTCCGCTCTCCTCTGCCTCCGCTCTCCTCTGCCTCCCCTCTCCTCTGCCTCCGCTCTCCTCTGCCCTCCAGCCTCCTCTGCCCTCCAGCCTCCTCTGCCCTCCAGCCTCCTCTGCCTCCGCTCTCTCCTCTGCCCTGCAGCCTCCACTCTCCTCTGCCCTCCAGCCTCCTCTGCCTTCGCTCCCCTCTGCCCTCCACCCTCCGCTCTCCTCTGCCCTCTAGCCTCTGCTCTCCTCTGCCTCCCCTCTCCTCTGCCCTCCGCTCTCCTCTGCCCTCCGCTCTCCTCTGCCTCTGCTCTCCTCTGCCTCCGCTCTCCTCTGCCTCCGCTCTCCTCTGCCCTCCAGCCTCCTCTGCCTCTGCTCTCCTCTGCCCTCCAGCCTCCTCTGCCTCCACTCTCCTCTGCCCTCCAGCCTCCGCTCTCCTCTGCCCTCCAGCCTCCGCTCTCCTCTGCCCTCCAGCCTCTGCTCTCCTCTGCCCTCCAGTCTCCGCTCTCCTCTGCCCTCCAGCCTCTGCTCTCCTCTGCCCTCCAGCCTCTGCTCTCCTCTGCCCTCCAGCCTCCGCTCTCCTCTGCCCTCCAGCCTCACCTCTCCTCTGCCCTCCAGCCTCACCTCTCCTCTGCCTCCGCCCCCTCCGTCCTCCACTTCCTCCAGCCTCTGCCCCCTCCAGCCTGTGCCGCACTCACAGCTGACCACTGAGCCACCGCGCTCACTGCTGACCACTGAGCCACCGCACTCACTGCTGACCACTGAGCCACCGCACTCACTGCTGACCACTGAGCCACCGCACTCACTGCTGACCACTGAGCCACCGCACTCACTGCTGACCACTGCGCCACCGCACTCACTGCTGACCACTGCGCCACCGCACTCACTGCTGACCACTGCGCCACCGCACTCACTGCTGACCACTGCGCCACCGCACTCACTGCTGACCACTGCGCCACCGCACTCACTGCTGACCACTGCTCCACCGCACTCACTGCTGACCACTGCGCCACCGCACTCACTGCTGACCACTGCGCCACCGAACTCACTGCTGACCACTGCGCCACCGCACTCACTGCTGACCACTGTGCCACCGCACTCACTGCTGACCACTGCGCCACCGCACTCACTGCTGACCACTGCGCCACCGCACTCACGGCTGACCACTGCGCCACCGCACTCACGGCTGACCACTGCGCCACCGCACTCACGGCTGACCACTGCGCCACCGCACTCACGGCTGACCACTGCGCCACCGCACTCACGGCTGACCACTGTGCCACCGCACTCACTGCTGACCACTGCGCCATTGCACTCACTGCTGACCACTGCGCCACCGCACTCACGGCTGACCACTGCGCCACCGCACTCACTGCCACCAGTTGACCCCATTTTGGAAATTAAGCCATAAGGGATTTATTTAGCGGTGTAGTGTGTAATTTTAACCCACAACTGATTCACAAAATTCTATAATATGGGACTGATTAACTTAAAAATTCACATTTTTTCCAATAAAAGGACATACAAAGAAGGAGCAAATTTTGAAGTGCAGAATTTCCTAGATTTGTTTCAGGGGAACATATCACGTGGGCAGAACCCATTACATGCCAGAAAAGCAGACTCCTCATAAATGACCCCTTTTTACAAAGTATGCCCCACATTAAATTCGTCTAAGAGTGCAGTTAGCATGTGGATGTAAGAAGGTAGTCAGTTTCCTGCATGTGAAGATACAACCATAGTTGTGTAGAGTGAGAAGACTGCAATGTAGAGTGCTATAGGAATTGTTTGTAAGAAATGTTGCCATCTAGTGACCGTTTTAGAATTGCTTATAGAATAGATGACTGCAGTATAATTATTATTGTTATTATTTATTATTAAAGAACAATTTATTCCATGGCATGTTACATGTGAAAAGGGGCATACAAAGATATGTACAATATTCAGGGGTGCATCAAGTCCCCCTGACGCCTGAGCCCTAATATTGAGGAGTGGGGGGGTGCTGGCAGCTCCCGGCCGTGGTGAAGACCGGGGGGGGTTGCTATAGGCTCCCAACACATGTGGAGAGTGGTGGGGGGTTTCTAGAGGCTCCCACCGCTCGCGGAGAGTGGGCAAGTGGGAGGAAGGTTCTGTCACTAGCGACAGCAGGGGGAAAGGGCGGCTGTCTCTTACCGCAGTCGGCGGTGCCCGTCACACAGGAAGCATCTGTGTGGTGCTGGCACCGCCCCCTTCTGCATAGCCGCTCCCCCTGCCTACTTGCCGCCTGAGCATAAGGGCTCACACTGTCCAATGGACGGTGCAGCCCTGACAATATTCATGAAAAATATAAGGCACAGACAAGTACAGGAGGAAAGAGGACTCTGCTCTCGAGGTCTCATGTGGTGCCCCTGAGGATCCAGTCCCCACAGAGGTACTGCACCGTAGCCAGAGGTGTGGTACCCACAATCCCAGGGGACACTACATGGTACCCACACACCTGCATCCACCACTCCAGGCCAGAAAGATGGGGGAAGTAATAAAACCCCCATCTCTGTCTGGAGATGGGGCTAAGATAGGGAAGTGGGTGGAATTGTTGAAAGGGGAGCAATTCAGAGGAGGTGACAGTGAGAACAGATAAAAGGAGGAAAACAACAGGAAATAGTCAGTCAGTCTGAGGAGACAGTCCAGAGGAGTTCAGAGTGAATGGTTGAGCAGCTCCAGTCAGGGAGCTGAGAAGGACGAGGACCAGGGGACTGGAGCCAGAGGAGCTTGTCCCAAAAAGAGATGAATGGTGCCAGGAAGGAGCTCGAGAGAAGGATGCAGTCCCAGAGACACGGGAAGTGAGAAATCCACCTACAGGACTCGCATCCATTGCTGGTCGGAGGCAAATGGAGGGACCAGGGCTGCAGAGGGTTACATGACCCATACTAGCAGAGGAGACTTCAGGCCTCAGTTAGCTGACTGGAGGCTGCAGCATTTCCAGGAGCAGTAGCCAACTTCCACACCATTCACTGCAATAGGGCCAAAGGGGACCAGAGAGAAGAGTTACCCGGTAGGGTCCGAGGCCACTGGTGCAGGACACTGGTGTGAGGCGCAGGGCAGGAGGGTGAGGTCAGTGCAGAGAGAGATGATCCGGGAAAGGTACACAGAATGGGGTGCCGGTCAAGTGTCTACAATCTACCTGGGAGTGACTGGGTCCGTTTCACAGAGGACACAGCACCCGGCTGGATGTTGCGACCAAGAACTTGTGAGTAAATGTGTGAAACTGCACCCTGCTGTGTCCTCCAGTTATTCCGTCGTCATCTGCACTGCACTACCAGCTACTGATAAGACTTCTACACCTCTGCCCTCGCGCACTGATCTACCTACGGGGAGCAACACCATCCCGGCTGCATCACCATCTGCCTCAGAGGTCTGAACTGGGCGAACACAGTAGGTGGCGTGATGACTTCAATCCCCAAAATCATTTTCCCATATTTTTATTGACACCACCAGAGTCATGGAGCCGGGTGAGTCACCGTGACATCCCCAAAGAAATCGGAAGGCCCGGTTCCGAGTACCACAAGGCCTTGGGGGGCGTATCACTCACAGTCTATAATGGATGGATGAGGATACAGTAGATGAGAGAGGACCCTGCCTGCGAGGGCTCACAGTCTACAAGGGATGGGTTAGGATACAATAGGTGAGGAGAGAGGTGTAACAGTGTGTCCCTTCCCCCGGCATGTATTCATGTACTCTATGCAATGTAATATAACAATGTGTCCGTTTCACCAACCTGTGTTCCTGGACTCTTTGTAATGTAATCAAGCCTAGGTCATCTCTTGTACTACATCTAGTGGGGGATTCTGTCGTTGTTCTTCTCAGCTGGGGGTGACTCCAATAAAAAACTAAGACAGGTGAGGAGAGAGGGCCCTTCCTGCGAGGTCTCACAGTCTACAAGGGATGTGTGAGGAGAGAGGACCCTGCTCATGAGGGCTCACAGTCTACAAGGGATGGGTGAGAATACAGTAGGTGAGGAGAGAGGTGTAACATTGTGTCCCTTCCCCCGGCCTGTTTTCATGTACTCTATGCAATGTAATATAATTTGTGTAACAATGTTTCCTTTCCCCCGGCCTGTGTTCGTGGACTCCATGTAATGTAATCAAGCCTAGATCATCTCTTGTACTACACCTAGTGGGGAATTCTGTCTTTATTCTTCTCAGCTGGGGATCATGCTAATAAACAAACTGTAATGGTGCCGTCACACAGCACGATCTGGCCAGCGATGTCGGAAGCGATGCGCGGGTGCCCGCTCGGTTCCGACATCGCTGGCCAGCTGTCACACAGAATCGCTGCGGCCTGCGACACCGCAGCGATGCGGGCAGTGACATCGCTCACTGGGCTGGGCTCAGCCCAGCGAGTGATCCGCAGCAACGCTGCGGTATAGGCTGGATCGCCGCCGACATCGCTCTGGCGGATGTCACACGGCGCGATCCAGCCTTATCGCAGGTCGCAGGTTGACAGGTTTACGGTTCTTCCCGTAAACCTGACAACCTGCGACCAGCGATAAAACGCGGTCGCGGCGCTCGTTTACACAGCGCGACGTCGCTAGCGACATCGCTGATACGTCACTTTTTCGGCGATGTCGCTAGCGACGTCGGCAGGTGTGACGGCACCATAAGACAGAAGGGAGACTGTAGCTTCGGGAACTTCTCAATGTAGCAACATGTTGAAAAGTAGGTGTGAACCCTCCCCAATCATGGGCTGATCCCAGGACACAGAACAATAGACTCATGTTTGACCCAGTCAGGTGTGTAATGAGTCCTGAAGGTGGAGGGTCTGAAGCTGCAGCCAGACCCTCATGCCCTGTGTGGATTTATAAAAGCTGCCACGTGGGATTGTGTTGTGTACCTCATCTGTTCGATCCATTGAACTCTTTAAAGACTATTTTTATATTTCCCTGGCGTCAGAGTACCAGGTGGTGCCCCCGGACTTCCTTCTGCTGTTGTAGCCTCATTACAGGCTCTGCAGAATTACCTTCATTTGTGCAGGTCCATTTCCTTTTTCAAATAAATCTCGTTGGATTGTTCATTGGCCTGGTGTCCCTGGCCGTGAGGGCTCAAAGTCTACAAGGAATGGGTTAGGATACAGTAGGGGAGTCGAGAGGGCCCTGCCTGCGAGGGCTCACAGTCTACAAGGGATGGGCGAGCATATAGTAGGTGAGGAGGGAGTACCCTCCCTATGAGGACTCAGAGACTACAAGGGATGGGTGAGGATACAGAAGTTGAGAGAAGAGGACCCTCCCTAATATGGCTGAAAGTCTATAATGGATGGGTGAGGATACAGTAGTGACTCTGTGCATGAAGGCTCACAGCCTACAAGCGATAAGTTAGGATACTGTAAGGGAGGAGAGAGGACTCTACTAATCACAGTCAACAAGGGATGGGTGAGAATACAGTAGGTGAAGAAAGAGGACCCCACCCATGAGGGCTCACAGTCTACAAGGGATGGGTGAGGATAAAGTGGGGGGAGGAGAGAAGATCCTGCCCACGAGCGCTCAGAGTATACAAAGGATAGGTGAGGATACAGCAGGTGAGGGTAGAGCTGGCCTTGCAGCCTTTTGGTGGACTGAGGCTCATTGCAGGTTGTAGACTTGTCAGGTCTTCAGGTTCCTTTGGAAGGTTTCCACGGTAGTTGAAGTCTGATGTGTTGGGGCAGAGAGATCCAGAGTATGGGTGAGGTACGGGACAAATATTGATATGAGATTGTGGGAAGAGGAGATAAGAAAGGAGCAAAGCAGGAGATCTTGTCAGGATCACAGGTTATGTGTAGGTGAGTACTGGAAGACCATGTTACAGATATAAGGAGGATACAGGTTGTGCATGGCTTTATATATCATGGTTATTTTGAACCGGAGCCTCTGGGCAATGGCAAGCCAGTGAAGGGCTTGGCAGAGAGGAGAGGCCAGGGAATAGCAGGGAGACAGGTGGATTACTCGCGCAGCAGTATATGAAGTGGTTAGGCAGAGAGAATAGCCCATAGGGGTCGCATACAATTGCAAGAAACAAGACCGACTCTATTCTTAGATCTTGAGATAGGGTTTGACTTAGTATAACTTGAACTGAACATTTGGTCTTTACTAACAGGTTACAGTCAGTGGATGAAAACATTAGCTCTGAAGTAGCAGAACAACTGTGGCAGGGTGAAGTACTCTGGCAGAAAGTAATTACTGACAAGAGAGTTGAGAGCTATAGACAAATGGCCCCACTATAAGAAACTGTTCTAGTGGATATACTGCAAGCCGGGTCCCTGATCCTTCCAGGTAAAGGTAAGCACCAACTCCCATGTGGCAGGAATCCAGTTGTTTGTCTGGAACCTTTGGCAGTGACTGCAACATTGAGGCTCTTCGCCGGAATTATGGCATTCCCCTGGTCTTTGTCTCTTAGATGAGAGTCTTTGAGCATACGTTTGATTCCCCACCATAGTTCAAAGACCCCTTGGAGAGCCTTCAGAGACAAAGGAAGCGACGGTAGTCCAATGGGTAGAGAATAAAACTTTAGAGACTTTATTGTTATGTTTCTGAAGATGTATGATGAAGGAACTGTATTAAAGATTTGTGCCTGCTGCCAGACTTGTAAAGTTGATTGTGTTGACCATAAAGAAATGTTGAGAAAAAACTTTGTGCCTCATTCCTTGTCTTTACTGTGGGAAAGGACCTGGGTTGCCTGAGTCATCGGCAACATGCAGCTGCTCAAGGGGTATGATGTGCATGACACAGATTTCCACACCCAGCCATGTCCACACCACCACCAAACACAAAATCCCCCACCCTGTGAAGGTGGATGGGCCTACCAGTCCAAGCCACCCTCACATTGACAGTACATGTGATTGGGCGGTGAAAAAGGAAAAATTACATTTTTACCACTAAAATTTAGTTTTAGCCCCAAGTTTTTATTTTTTTAAGGGCTAATTGGAAAAAGTTGAATGTCCAGGACTATTAAAACTTTACTACATTCTTTCAAAAACAGCGTCATCCCTGTCTACTGGTCACATGTGCTAATACAGCATAGGCCTATTCCCTTCAAATGAGCTGTCACACATGACCTGTACACATGGGTGGTGCTGTTTTTGAAGCAAATCAGGCATGTGTATAGAATTCTGGACAACTCATTTTAAGAGCGCTCTAATGCCATAAATCTAGTTGAGGTACAGTGCAAAGATCAGAAGGGATGGAGCATCATATCATAGTGCAGATTTTGGTGTTATATCTTGTGGGTGTCATGTCACATTTGCGGAGCGCATCATTGTAAAGGTGGTGATTTTGTCACCTGCAGAGGTGATGGATGATTCCAACACCTGTGCGATGCTAGGGAAATCCTGAAAACTTTCACTGTTTTCAGACCTTGAGGAATGTAGTTGACCACCCCTGCTCTAGACGTCTCTGTGGAGGTAACTAGGGGGGAAGAGGAATCCTTGAACACTTTCACCATAATTGTGGCTCTCCTTGGACTCCCTAAGGCTACGTTCACATGCGGCGCAATTGCCACGTATTTTTGCTATTATGCGGCGCTTTTGAGCGCAAGCGTAAAGCAGTGCCAAAGAAAGCAGGAAATGCCTTCCAGCAAAAGCTATGGCTTTTGCTGAAAGGATTGCAGATGCCATGTTTTTCTGTGCATTTTTGCGTGTGCGCTTTCACTGCAAAAGCGCGTGCGCGAAAAGAATTACCATGGCAATTCTTTGCGCTTTTTTCATTGTGCTTTTCCCATAGGCTGCATGATAAAATGGCCTTGGGAAAAGCGTGGCATTTACACAAAAAAGAGCCACTGCAAAAGACGCGGCCAAATACGCCGCGTGTGAACGTAGCCTTAGGCCCTGTGCCCATGGTACATTGTTCGATGCTTTTTTACGCAGATTGAGAATCTGCATCAAAATCTGCATGTCTATCCAGAGGCCAGCAAAATCTAGGACAGGTCAGAAGTCCTGTGACCATGTTGTTTTTTTTTTTTTTGTTTCCTTGCACATGTGGTTCAGGTTTCTTTTTTCTGCCCCAAAATCTGCACCAAATCTGCCTCTCATACACTTTGCTGGCTTTAGTTAGAGTGCAGAGTCTCAAAATATGCCTAAAAAAAAGCATCAAATAATGTTCTGTGGGCACAGGGCCTTCACAGTATATGCTGGGGGTCACAATCACAGACAGCATCCCACATATGTTGTAAGAGCAGGCTTGCAGGCACTGATGAGAGTGTGCCAAGTGGTGCCATCATAAACATTACTGCAGTTCAGACTCGAGGGGTCACAGATTGCCTATCCCACAAGTTTGAACTGTGCTATACTCCCTCATATCACCGCTTCTTACATGCGCTGTCTCCGGATATAAGTGAGATATATCTGCTACTTCTTGCACAATATCACAGCTCTCATAAGACCGCTAGTGTCATGAGCGCTGACACCACTGACGTTATCTATTCAGTGAACATATTACCATTTGGCAAATAGATCAGAACCCAAAAGGTTTGCTCATCTCTAGTGCCAGAACAGCAGAACCCCCTGGGAGTGACTCAATTTTACAAACTACATCTCACACTGAATTCATCTAGGGGTGCAGTGATCATGTTGACACCACAGTTTTGTCACAGAATTTTATACCATTGGGTGGTGAATAAAAAATAATTACTGTATTTTTTTAACTTTAAGACGCACTTTTCCCCAAAAAATGTTAGAAAAAAGTAGGGGATGCATCTTATAATCCGAATATATGGACTGTCAAGCTGTGCTGGGGGAGAGCAGTGGCTCTAAAGCGGGCTGGGTGGAGGCTGGAGGAAGCTGGTGCTGCCTGCAGAGACAGCCCGTGATCACATGGGCATGCTCATTAGGCTCATTTAATATGCACTGCATCCCGAGACGGTTGCAACAGGACCACCTAGTGCACAGAGGGATTTCCACTTCAGATATCCTACACATGCAACACCTTCCACCTCAGACCTGAAGGGGGAGGTCTACTTGCCGCCTTCAGGCAAGGTCCCCTATAAATTCAGGCCCGGGGGAGGAGTTAGGCATTTCAGTACGGAGCAGTACTGAGGAAAACACCTGGTGAACGGAGCCACGCTAGGCCCATACCAGAGGGAAGCCTAGCCAGTGCAGGGGCCCAAGAGTGAGGGTCGGAGGCAAGGCGAGGAACAGAGTGGGGTAGAGGAACCATACCGACTCACCCCAGGAAGCAACCCAGACACCGGAGTCCGAGTCTGCCAGGGACTACTTAGTCCAGCAGAAAACACCAGTCAACCAAGGAAACTTCTGTCTTCTGGGACAATTGTAGCACAGCAACCACGAGAGCCAGGAACTGCAGTAGAGACAGCGGCAGTCAGCAGAGGGTTCTCACTGCCTGCAATACAAGTGAGAGACACAGGAGAGGTCAGCCAAGACTCCAGACAAGCCAGGACTTAAACACACACACAAGGACAAGGAGGCCCCATGGAGATCCTGAAGTGCCACCCGACCACCTGGAGTGTACCCTGGACGTTACCTTGCAACATCAGTAAAAGGTACAGAAGCAACTTCTAGTGTGTGAGTGTCAGTTCTTATGGTCCCTGTGAGGCACCGCCGGCATGGTCCTCATGGCCGGGGCGCGTCACATGCAGGATCGAGGTATGATCCTGTGCACACTGGCCGGTTTGACTGAGAATGCTGTGTGAACCAACTTGTGAACACAGGGTTCATGAGCCTAATGAGCGGCAGTGAGAGTGGGATGAGATTGAGGAAGCCCTAAGGAATGTAAGGGCTGAGTGCTGACAACCCGGAACACAGGGAGTTAACCTGAGCTGTGTGAAAGGCTGATTATCAGCAGCTAAGGGGGTGTGTCCATGTGGGAGTGGCTGGCACGATAAGAGGCTGCCAGCTGAGTGATTACAGATTAGATCCATTTTCAGCCAGACATCAGCCTGAGAGGATGTGGGCTGATTACCAGCCGGAGAGCTGAGCAGAGCCAGTCTGTGTGAGGGACTGGGAATGCAAGTCCATGCCGCCATTTTAAGATGGTGAAGGGAGCATGCTAGCTCCATGCCGGTGCCGAGGTCCGAGGGTGTGAGCACCTGGTGGGGAAGCCGTGGCTGAACCCGGTGGAGACTGGTCCGGGCGTGGTTCCCTCCACGTCCGGGAAAGGAGCCTTGGGGGACGCTTGGTGGACCCGTTATACAGGTAGCGAGACCCGGATCCGTGCCCGGTAAGACAGCGGTTCCCGTGTAACGGAGTGAGCCGTGTGTGAGTAATGCCAGGCGGGCATAGACCGCCTTTGGGTCCGAGTCAGAGTGCTCAGTTAAAGGACCTGATGAAACAATGTGTTTAACTATGTGTATGAGGGCTTAGGTAATGGCCCTGAATGAGAGATGATGACCTATATGTAAGACCCATGTATAATGATGTGGGGAGAGAGTGACCCAGCTAGTATGGATGATGTTGGAGGCGTTCCGTCCTTGGGACGAGAGGGAGGCTTGCCCTGCTGCTTGCAGAGGGTACCCGTCCCTCAACCACGACCTCTAATGGTGTGGGTGTGCCTGTGGTGCCAGACACAGGGGTAATAGGGCTCCTAGTAGGTATCGGATGAGGTTCCCGTGTACTATGGTTTGCCAGTCCCTGTAATGGGCCATGGAGGGGCCACAGTCCATGGATGTGGGCTGTGAGCAGGTGTGTGATCCATGGACGTTTGAATGATGGATCACATACGATGTGTAAGGTCCCGGTCAGGCAGGATTCCTGACTACGGGTGAATGTATATCATCATGCTGGGGTGACTAAAGCCAGGCAGCAGGTACCGCCATTGGGACCCACAGGGCCCGTTGAGGCGTATGTAACGAAGGTCAGAAGCAGGGGTTAAAAGGGCTCCTAGAGTGGGGACACCATGGTTGAACCAGGTGGACTCTGACCGGGACGTAGGCGGAGATGCGTCCAGGAAAGAGCCCTTGGGGATACATGACATACCCGGTACTCAGGTTGCTCAATCCCTGTTATGAACCCGGAGGGGTCATCGTCGTACTGTAACGTATGTGTAGTGTGAGTAGGCCGGAGGCCGTAGCCACCACGGGAGCTGTTAGTAGAGCTCCAATGGGGACAGAGATGGTTACAGGTCCCGGGTTACTATAAGATGTTATGTGCAATATAAGTGTTATGTGATGTTAAATGTAAATGTATGATGTGTTTATGTATGGTGTTTTTAATCAATGTGATATGTGTCAAACATGCTACCCGGGTTCTGTTATTATATGTGAAAAATAAACGGGTAGACATTGGTTAAACTTATAAACACGTGTTGTTGTCGTTTTGCAAGCGGGTTCCCCGGTTGCTACCTCACAGTCCCTGATCCTGTCCAACACATAGACTGTGTCAGCACCCAACCTGCAGAGCCACAACCCTGTGCAAAATCCCTATTCTACATCACTGCCCCAGGGACCCCGCTCCACCTACGGGGAGTGTTATCATATAGCTGCAGCATCACCATCCCTGGAGGTCTAAAAGCAGCGCCGGTATCATTACCAGATACTGTAGGTGGTGGAATAGATGGGAATGGATAGGGAATCAGGAAACAAGATGGTAAGCTGGGCATAGGTGTTCAGGGCAGTTAGTCTGGCCATGGACTTGGAGTCTCTGACTAGTCGTATTTCCGAAGGTTTCTCTGAAGGTGAGGAGGGCCGGGCCGCAACCCTAGCCCTTTGCTCCCAATCAGTCGTTGGCTAAGAGCCACTGACTCACAGTGGCCGGGACTCCGAGGGACAGGCGTTTTATCTTCCTCCTTGTCACGGGAACCGCGCCTGCTGGTAGTGGAGCCCGGTGGTCCAGATTCAATAAAGACGCCATTGGTTGAACAGATTAAGGGGTTAATTGTTTCGTGACGCCACCTATGAGTGTTCCGGTGATGTCCACCGGCGCTGCTTGGGCCTCCGGGGGATGGAATGCAGCAAGATGGAACGCTCCCCACAGGCTGAGCGGTGATCCCCGGAGCCAGGAGCTGCACAAGATGTTGTGAGGCAGCTGCGGTTACTTTCAGTATGCGGATTTAGACAGTTCATAAGAAGGCACGGACACTGTTAGTCTCTGTAACAGGTAGTTTACTGTAACCAGCAGGCAGTGCATGGCATGCAGTTGCGGGTAACAGACGGGGTGGACTTAGCAATGACCAGTGTTTCTCAGAGCTCCGTGGTGTTCCTCCATTCTAAGCTAGTTGTGTTGCCGTGGTTGCCTTGAGGTGCCAGATCGGGTACAAGGAGGCTGCTTCAATTGCCCTACCGGGGAATTCTGGCCGGATTTGTGGGGAGCCTTGGGTCCTTTGGTGGGTACTCCGCTGGCTAGACAACTCAGTGTGTGCGGCGGCGGGGGGTACTCCTGTAGAGTGATCCCTCCACTCCTGGTTTGCATGGCAGTGATAAACGACTCCCAGCTTCGGAACCAGTAATCCTGTTGTAAGTGGATACGGGGATGTTTTGACCCGTATGCATTCGCTCAGAGTCCGGTTGTTGAGGCACCGGAGTAACGGCGCCCAACCAGGGGTGATGGCCAGGGGGCTGCACGGGACTGTGCAGGCCCCCTCTCCTAGGTTGCAGAGCTTGTTCTTTTTGCTCCCTTCTCCTACGTTGCCAATTCAGTTCTCTTCTACACTCTACCACTACACTCCGCCCACCAGGACCTTATTGGCCCTCTATGCTGATGTGCATGTAGGGTATGGATCAGACATGCTGCATCCAGTGCTGTAATTAGATCACCATGCCTGGTTTGGTGACAGGTCCTCTTTAAGGCTGAGGTGGTGGAGAGCAGAAAGCTCAGACACAAATCTCCACCTCTACCTCAACATGCAGAGCCACAGCATAGACTAAAGGAAAAAAAAAGCTAAATTTAATCACAGCAGCAGCAGCACTCAAAGCAGTCAACACATGACACATACTGGTGACTGGTGTTGTTTATGTGGAGCAAAGAAAAAAGGTCGTTCCGCTCACCTTGATTACTCTTCACTTCACCTTCTCATATTAATCGAATGCAAGGAAAAATCCCCGTCTTGGAGGAGGCCAATCTTGCAAAAAGTGGAATCCAGCAGCTCGGATGTTGTTTATGTGAAGCCCACTGGGACGGGGTACTCGGTATCGGACCGGGGTATCACGGGGGTTATCATGGCAGTCCTTGGTCCGGACTGTGTCCCAAGCCCACAGGGAAAAGGGGTTATTTACAGGGATTGACTTGACGCCACCCACAGGTTGTGTGTCGAGCCCACCGGGACGAGGGTACTCGGTACCGGACCGTGTCTGCTATTGGGGAAGTCACGGGTGGTCCTGGTCCGGTCCATGTCCCGGGCCCTGGCAAATAAAAGGGTGTATTTACAGGGGAGAATAGTTTATCGTGACGCCACCCACTATATGCGGCCAGTAAGGGGGCCGCCGCTGCTGCAGAACCTCCGGGGCTGATGTAGTGGCAGCATAGATGGCATAGTTCCTGTGGGTAGAATTGTATTCCCCGGGGCAGTGATGGTATAGTCTATAATGGATATGAATGGTGGAGACGGGGTTAAAGGACACACACTCACGTTTTTTAGTCAAAGGTGCAATTCTCCTTTTCTCCTGGTGCTGCAGCTTCTTCTAATCTGTATGCAGAGCTGGCAGGCTTGTAACTCTGCAGGTGGGAGCTCTCTGTTACTGTATGTAGGGCAAAGGTTGTAATCAATACACAGACTCTCAGTTTTGCTGTTTTCCAAAGCTTTACTGCAGATGTTGTTGCAGGTTATAGTCCACGGAGTCTGTAATGGGGCTAAGCTCTCTTCCCACCCTGTCCGGGTCATCAGCTTCCTCGTGTCGCGCTGTGTGTGTGTGTCCTGGGCTGCTGCTTTTAGCTAAGCTGCTGGGACTTCTCACTCTTTCTCTGTGTTCTGCTGGTACCACTTGGCTAGGCAACTTGAGTCCTCTGTGCTGTGCTGTGCTGTGCTGAGCTGACCCCTCCGTGTTGCTTTGCACTGGTACTATGGGCATCTAGAAATCCCACTGTTCCTGGATTCACTGTGCTGTGGGCGCCAGACACAGTATCGGATCCGGTGTCCGTTCTGTGCGCGCTTCTGGGGCAAGTGAAGGTATCACTCCAGCTCCCAGACGTGTTCCTCAGTCTGTAGTTCTCCTGTTCCTCCGACCCTTGCTAGGTCTGCACTGAGCTAACTCTGCTCTAAGTGTGAAATGATAACTTCGGCACTCAATCGGAGATGAATATTGAAAATAAAGTTCTTTATTGAAAAAAGTTGTGATATTCTTATTACATGGATATATTCTGACGTTTCGGTCACTTTGACCTTGTTCACAGAGAAAGAATATCTATCATAAACCAAAAACAGGTCCACATCTCAAGACAAGGGAGAATTAATCCCGTTCAATTTACTCTTTTATACTTTTTGAAAGGTAATATCATTTGTTCAATTGCTTTATTTTAGAGATGCCCACCATTAATATACATATATTAAATGTAAAAAATAAATTATGGCTTTCATTCTTTCAGGATATACCATAATCTTCCCCACATCAGGGATTATATATCACCTAGTGATACACTCCTTAAATATCAGACAGGTAGTGTGATATATATTATTTATTTACAATGGATAAATAAGATTGATAAAATATTAATCTATACTCTCAATTTACAGTTGACTGATACAAAATGTAGCAGAGCTGTCATTGTTTTCTTTATGAAAAAATTTGTCACAAGGTAAACATGTATATTTTCTTTGGTTGTAGATCTTTTATTATCATGTTTGGCATATACTTCTATGAACCATTGATTTTGCATAGACTTCTATGAGAAAGAGACATCCACATATATGTGTATGAATAAATATACAAAGAATATGAGTTTTTTTACACAGATTTGACATGTGATATTGCCAAGCTATGATGTTAGTCCTCTTTTGAAGCTGATGTTCTAAACCATAATGTTTTATGTGAATGTAAAATCATGTAAAATGATGTATTACTGATTTATTCTGTTTTTGGTTTATGATAGATATTCTTTCTCTGTGAACAAGGTCAAAGTGACCGAAACGTCAGAATATATCCATGTAATAAGAATATCACAACTTTTTTCAATAAAGAACTTTATTTTCAATATTCATCTCCGATTGAGTGCCGAAGTTATCATTTCACATAGATAAAAAAAAAAAAAATTTTTTTCTTCTGAGCACCAAGGCTGAGTTGCGGACCATACTTTCATAGCTATCTGCTCTAAGTGTGCTCTTCACAGTACTGTCCCGTACTGCACTGAGCTCTCCCTCATGAGCAGGAGTATTTAAGGGAGCAGATGGTGCTCCCCCTCCTGGCCCAGAGGTGCTAGTGTTTGTCAGTGTGTAGTGGGGAGAGAACCCATGTGGTGTTATTGTGGCACATTAACCCATGGGGTGCCACATGTGGTCAGTGAGGGGACCACCACTGCTGCTTACTTCTGCCAGGAGGATGGATGGTGCTGCAGATGGATGAGCCCGCCGTGGGTCGGGGCTGCTCCTGACAGGATGTAAAACTGTATAGAACAGTTCAACATGCAGGGAATCACACACGGGAGACTTTAGCAGGGTTCACCAGGTTTTACTTGCAAATTCTTCAGTACGGTACACAGCACAGTTGCTTTACACAGATAACTTTGAATAGTCACTTAACCCTCTGCAGCCAGGTTTCCCTTCTGAGACCCTTCTCTCTCTCTGATACCTTTCAGGCTTTTCTCTAACTTCTCTTCTCCCTGTGTGCAGTATGGTGGCAACTCAGTCCCTTGTTTGGCTTCCCCCTGGTGTGTGGATTGCAAGCCTGGTTCCTATGTGTTGCTGAACCTCCCACACCTGCGTTGGGAGATCAGATATAGAATCTGAACTCCCTGTCGGTGTGTCTGTGATCCGTCAAATAGCTTCGGTCACCTCAGAGCTGACTCTCTGGTGCCAGCCTAGCTTTGGGTGTCCCTATGTTGCAGGGGATCACCAGGCTCTTTTCTACCTGTGTAACTACCGTGTACGTCAGGGGATCCTTCCTGCCAGTGGTCCTCTGTCACCGCTGCTGGTTTCCTCAGACCCAACTGCACTTGTCTGGTCTTTCCCCTTTCCTTTGTTCCCGGGCTGTGGAGCGGGCTTTCTCTCCAAGGGACTGTGCCTCGCCAATGCACCGCTGTTGCCGGGTTTCAGCTTGGTGCAAATTTTGAATGCAAGCGGCTGTTTTGCAGCCTCCGGTGGCCACCAATAAGCGCTCTGGCGCTCACGCGCAATTTTGGCGTCAGACAGACACTATTAGGAGATTATATAGTAGATGTAGGTGATTCTGTGGTTGAGAAGGTTACTCCTTCCCATGAAAATTTTTGTCACATGGATGTACATATTTATTGGCAGTCCCCTTTTGCACCATATACCTGTTCCTATACCTGGTTACCTTGCCTCACATGGAGATAACTCTACCTGCATAGTGCTTTCTAGTAAGATATGGACACATTTGGTGATTAAGTGGTACTTTCACTTGTGACGCCCCACTATGTAGGTGCCACAAAAGGGGTACTACACCCAGAAAAGCGGTGTAGTCACTCCACTGCAAGTGGAACTATGGCCAGTAAGTGGAACCCTAGAGCTCGCATCCACTCACTAGTCAGTAGGTGGGAGGGACCCCGGGAGGGTATATAGTGACCTCTGGGGGAAACTAGTGAGTAGTTGGAGTTAGTTAGTGAGGAGTTAAAGCCAGGCAGCCGGCCTGGAGGGAGCAAGGAGGGTCTCCTCGGCTGAGGAGCCCAGGAAAGGAAAGATAGAAGAGATCCCAGGAACAGAAGAAAGCAGAGAGAGGGAAACTCAAAGGCCGGAGTTTGTCTCTAGTGGGTAATACAGTAACCAAGAGTTTGCCCCAGGGAAGGAACAGGGTACCGAAGTCCGCACCTGTGAGTTCTTTAAGGCTCACAGACAATCCGAAGAACAGGGGTATCTTTATGTACGCCTCTAACTCCCAAAGATCCCAGAAAGGGGGAGCCAGGAGTAGCAGGAAACTGCGAGGAGCCCAAAAGAATGTTCACCCGACGGGTAGAAGGGAGAGGAGAATAAAGAACAGCAAGAGGTCGGACTTGTCTTTTAGAAGTCAGACTTCACCGGCACTGGGAGGCAAGGGATAGAAGGAACAGGAACGTCACACACAGTGAGGGATCCATCTATCAGCCAGAAATTCCACTTGCAGCACCCGTAGCATTTGTCGTTATTCCATCTACTGCACTGAAAGACTGTAATGCTGATTTAAAGTTTTCCAGTAAAGTACCCGGTGAAGTGAGTTATCGCCTCTGCTGCATTCTTTCCGGTATAAACTGTTTCCTTACAGAAACGCTGCCCCGGCGGTCCAGTCCTGCCTGCGGGGGACTACATGATCCAAGCCGCACTACCATCGACCACCGGAGGACTATGGCAGCGCTGGTGAGCATCACTAGATACTGCAGGTGGAGTCACGAACGTGTATATACTTTATTTTCAAACCCCTTATTCATTGACCACCAGGGCCACGGCCTCGGGCAGCCACCCGTGACATCCCAGGCTGCAAACGCCTGAGAGCTGAGTACCCGACCCTGGGGTGCGTCACACTCATAAGATTATTAATTTGAGAGAGAATTTTTGACTGTGTTCTTGACTTATTTTTTTAAATTGCCCATTGACATTACAACCTACCTGTGTGATTTTGTTGTCTAAGACCACTTACCATTGTCATCATCCACAGCATCTCTTTATTTAATCACCTTAACGAGTGATTTTTGATCGATTTTAATGTGGTTTGCATAAATCATAATAAAGATTATATTCTTCCTAAGGTGAACACTCTTTTTCTTATATTACAGTACATTGTTTTATTTTCCTTGGCTGACTGAGGTGTCTCCCTGGCGGCTTCTTTTTGCCACCCCCTGCTGCGCACCTGATACCAGCAATCATTTATACCTCTTCCAGATGCATGTACAGTTGATGTCCTGACAGCTATCACTTCTAGGTCAGGGCCAGTGGCATAACTTCAGGCCTCAGGGCCCCGATGCGAGAGCTCCAACGGGGCCCCCAATTATTGCAAATCTTTAGTAGTATTAGTCTTTATCTATGGGCCAAAGGGACATTTAGGGCCCCCCTAGGCTGCAGAGCCCGGGTGCGGTTGCAACCCCTGCACCTATTGTAGTTACGCCCCCTGGTCAGAGCAATGATAGCAGCATAATCAGATCATCTGATCATGCTGCTGATGTTACAGATGCAAACAATGTTGGTAGTAAGTGCTCTCATGGAGGTGAAGATTTTGAAGATTTATTGAAATATGTGGAATGTGAGTACAGTATGGGTAGTAAGGTGGGATGAATGAAGACACACTATGGGGAGTGAGAAAGGGAAATTTGAGGATAAAGTATAGTGAACTAGGGGAGAAATTTGAGGATACAGTATAGGAAGCAATGAGGGATAGGTGGAAATACAATCTGGTGAGAAAAAGGGGAGAAATTTGAGTACACTATGAGGATTGAGGAGGGATGGGTGCAGACATAGTATAGGGAATGAGGGGTATGTATGAGGAAATAGTATGAGAGAACATACAGGTGCAGATATTATGGGGAGTAAAGGGTGATGGAGAAATTTGAGGATGCAGTATGGGAAGGGGGATGGGATGGCGTGCAATTAGTATGGTGAGTGAGGGTGGAGCGAAAAACTTGAGAACAAAGTATGGGGAGGAAAGGCATGAGTGCAGACAAAGTATATGTAGAGCAAGGGTGTGTGTACACAGTATGGGGAAAGAGGATGGGTATATAAGGAAACAATGTGAAGCGAGGGGAGAATGTATGCATACACAGTATGGAGAACGAACAGGATTGGATAGATGGGGACACTGTATGGGGAGATGCATAAGAAGAAGGTATGGAGAGCAAAGGGGTAAATATTTGAAGAATCAGTATAGTTAGCAGGGGCACGTGAATGGAGACAGTATGAGGGAGGTAGAAATGTGAGTGGAGACTAATGAGGTGAATAGTTGAAGAGACTGTATGGGGGTAGAAAAGTATGAGGGGAACAGATTAAAAACAGAGTATTTTGGGTTAGGCGGTAAAGAGATGGGGTAGCATGGTGGGACAGTTTAAGGGCACAGACAGGTGGGTAGAGTATGTGAGATGGGGGAGTGTGATGATGGAGCACAGTGTAGAGACTGTGTAGTATAGGGGGGGCACAGTGTAAGAGGACAGTATGAAAACTAGAGATTCAATTATTCAATCAAAGCCATCCTAAAGTATTTATCCTCCAAATGCTAGGCTCTAAGGTCTATATTCATGAAGGCTGGAGTTGCTCATGTGGTGCAGTGAGAGGCACCTAATTCATTAAGAAGTCCATGCACCTCGCTACAAATCTTACTCCAGCCACACCCCAGTTTTGGAACAACTCTGTCCACCTTGGTGGAGACACTTAAAACTGGAGGGAAAAGAAGGCGCTATATTTTTACGCAATCCATATTACACAAAATTGTTGCAACTTTTTTAAGCGTTTTATGGCCACAATTCTGGGGTAAACGCTGTGATGAATCGGAGCCCGAGATTTCAATATTAGTTTTTAATCATACATTATTAACCGGGGGGCTTGAAAATTATATGCAGCATAATGGATAAGTACATATCATACTTATTATGATTATTATTATTTTTATGTACACGGGGCAACCACAAAGTGTAAAAACATTTCAAAACTGTCCATTAGTTGCGAGGAATTGCACAGATCTCATGTTCCTGGGGGCGTAAGGTGAAGCCAATGGAAGGAGTGAGATCCAGCTTTGCCCCTGGAGGAGCCTTAAATGTGAAGTTCTGCAGCAGCTTTGTGAAGAAGAGGAAAAGCTCCATTTTACCCATGTTCTTTCCAGCACAACCTCTCTTCCCTACAAAAAGAAAGAGAAAGAAAACATTATTTTACTTTATTATGAAATCTGGTTCCAGAAAGCTCCAGCAGTTGAGGTGTTGACTATATTTATGTCTGATGATGATACTCACCAGCAGAAAATGGTAAAAAAGCCTCATTTTTGATGAAATTTCCATCCGAATCAAGAAAATGTTGAGGGTAAAACTCGTCAGGTTTCTTGAAGTACTTGTCATCTCGTAGGACAGATGTCAATGATGGAATGATGTAAGACCCCTGGAAAGATTAATGAAAGCCAGATGACAGAGGTCCAACAAAACACAATGAGTTTTTTATGGCAAAACTCCCATTAATAATACAGTGGCTTCAAAAAGTATTCATACCCCGTTAGCGTTTCTACATTCTTTCACATTACACCCACAAACTTAAATGTATTTTACTGGGGTTTTTTCAATATACCAACATAAAGTAGCAAATATTTGTGAAGTGTAAAGGAATTAATACATGATTTTCTAAATATGTAAAAAAATATACAGTACAGACCACAAGTTTGGACACACCTTCTCATTCAAAGATTTTTCTGTATTTTCATGACTATGAAAATTGTAGATTCACACTGAAGGCATCAAAACTATTAATTAACACATGTGGAATTATATACTTAACAAAAAAGTGTGAAACAACTGAAAATAAGTCTTATATTATAGATTCTTCAAAGTAGCCACCTTTTGCTTTGATTACTGCTTTGCACACTCTTGGCATTCTCTTGATGAGCTTCAAGAGGTAGTCACCGGAAATGATTTGCACTTCACAGGTGTGCCCTGTCAGGGTTAATAAGTGGGATTTCTTGCCTTATAATGGGATTGGGACCATCAGTTGTGTTGTGCAGAAGTCTGGTGGATACACAACTGATCGTCCTACTGAATAGACTGTTAGAATTTGTATTATGGCAAGAAAAAAACAGCTAAGTAAAGAAAAACGAGTGGCCATCATTACTTTAAGAAATGAAGGTCAGTCGGTCCAAACAATTGGGAAAACTTTAAAGTGTCCCCAAGTGAAGTTGCAAAAACCATCAAGTGCTACAAAGAAACTGGCTCACATGAGGAACCGCCCCAGGAAAAGAAGACCAAGAGTCACCTCTGCTGCGGAGGATAAGTTCATCAGAGTCACCAGCCTCAGAAATCGCAGGTTAACAGCAGCTCAGATTAGAGTCCAGGTCAATGCCACACAGAGTTCTAGCAGCAGACACATCTCTACAACAACTGTTAAGAGGAGACTTTGTGCAGCAGGCCTTCATGGTTGAATAGCTGCTAGGAAACCACTGCTAAGGACAGGCAACAAGCAGAAGAGACTTGTTTGGGCTAAACAACACAAGGAATGGACATTAGACCAGTGGAAATCTGTGCTTTGGTCTGATGAGTCCAAATTTGAGATCTTTGGTTCCAACCACCGTGTCTTTGTGCGACGCAGAAAAGGTGAATGGATGGACACTACATGCCTGGTTCCCACTGTGAAGTATATAGGAGGAGGTGTGATGGTGTGGGGCTGCTTTGCTGCTTTGAAGCTCATCAAGAGAATGCCAAGAGTGAGCAAAGCAGTAATCACAGCAAAAGGTGGCTACTTTGAAGAACCTAGAATATAAGACATACGGTATTTTCAGTTGTTTCACACTTTTTTGTTAAGTATATAATTCCATATGTGTTAATTTATAGTTAAGATTCCTTCAGTGTGAATCTACAATTTTCAAAGACATGAAAATACAGAAAAATCTTTGAATGAGAAGGTGTGTCCAAACTTTTGGTCTGTACTGTAAATCTTAAAATTACTATGTGCATTTGTATTCAGCCCCCTGTAGTCTGATACCTCTAAATAAAATCCTGAGTGGCCAATTGCCTACATGAGTCACCTAATTACTAAATTGAGTCTACCTGTCTGTTATTTACTCTCAGTATAACTACAGCAGTTCTGTGAAGACCTGAGATTTATTTTTATCATGAAAACCAAGGAACACACCAGACAAGTTAGGGATCAAGTTAAGGAAAAGAGTATAGCAGGGTTAAATTATAAAAAAAATACCCAATCTTCCAACATCTCACAGAGCACTGTTCAATCCATCATCCAAAAATGGAAGGAGTATGGCACAACTGGAAACCTGGCAAGACATGGCCATCCACCAAAACAGACATCCCAAGCAAAGGAAATACTATATAGAGAAGCAGCCAGTGGTCAGTAAAAGAGCTGCAGAGATGCATAGCTCAGAGGGTAGATTTTGGTAGTGAGGAGGTTTGTTCCGTTCTCTCCAGATGACGTGCCGCTTAGGTAAACAGGTTTAGAGCTAGCAATTATGCCCGCTGGCTGGATAATAAATCATGTTACTGACGTGCCATATGCACGGGAAGAAACTGGTTATATATCAATCCCTGGCACTTCTCCAGTACTCAAGGTATTCAGACAGAATATACATGTCCAGTTAATGATAGTAATATAAGGAGTCTTGTTGCAAGAAGTATATGTAAGAAAGTTATGTGACCCAGTTGTTGCCCCACTAAGGTGTAGAGGGGGCCGACACAGTTTGATGTTTATTTGTTTTATCTGTTTGGTGACCACCATTCCAGTCCCAGTCCTCAGACCAACTCTGACTGACTGACAAGTACTGAGTAGATGTGTATTTTTGCTTACAGTTATCAGGTCAATTTTCTAATTTGGAAACCCCTAGCAAAAAGGTATTGACACCCTTAGTGTCCCCCCCCGAAAATTGTCCTTATATAGGAGGTAATATGGCGGCTACAGGAGCCGTTGTGAAGCATGTCTGGATTGTTGGACATTCATATATCTATTGGGCAGAGAAGAGGGCCCACGGACGTCTGTATTCAGAAAATGTATTTTTTTCCCAAGGAATTTATCCATATACGGTGGTACGGAATTTGGGCTTAACTGTTCCACACGTGGTGTGTCCAGGGGCCGCCTTAGGGTAAATACAATGGTTATTGTTCTGCATACTAAGTAAGCTTTAGTCATTTCACAACATATACCTTTAGAGTTTTTATTATCCCTGTGTAGAAAAATGATGGTTATTAAGAGTGTTCAGAATAAACTTTAATGCCCGGCTCACTGAAGGTATCCCAGTTGACTCCCCTTTATACAACCCTGCTGACAGTGGTAGTCTTGAAGGGGTGGACAGTTATAGCCAAGATAGAAGCATAGAGACTTGGGTTTAAGCTATAATATGGATGTTAATCAGTCAATGTCCAGATCCACAGGTTTACAAACAGAACTCCTAATTGGAATATATGGGAGTATATAGAGAACAGACAAAATATATTAATTTACATTGTGCTTGAATCATTGCTTTCGTTTTTCCTTTGGAAAGATTGTTTATAATAGCGCGGAGTCAATGTAATGCAGGAATGTTTGTGTGAAAGTTTTAATCACAGCAGCAGGGAGGGATTGAGCTGGCAGCTACTGATTGTTATAAGTTATTGAGTCAGACTTCTGAAATTGGATGGAGTTTAAGAATATAATGATAATTGTAATGTTTGCATTGTGATTGGGAATCACAGACTGAAGTCATTTCGCTTTAAATACGGGAACGCAGGCTGTCAGTACAGGTATGAGGACAGGTGATCTCTCCAGGAAGGAGGGAAGACTGGTGTACCGTGCTGGGATAGAGACACCGGTATATAGTGATTGAAGATGTTGCGTCTTTTCAAGGAAAACACATTAATATAGTCCGTGAAAGAGAAGGGAGAAAGTATGTTAAAAAAATGCAAACAAACAGTTAGAAGGCTGTGAGTGGTGCACATAAGTGTTGAATGAAGCTGTAATCGGGGCCCCTGTGTATACTGTATGTATGTTGAGATGTGAGATATAATGTCAGGGTTGACTGTATGTTTTGACGTTGTGTAGCACGCGTGATGTGAAGCAGGTGTGTAGTTATACATGTTGCCAAACAATTCCCTAGAGAGAGAACGCTACCTTGTAATGTGTGTATGTTTCCCCGTTAGAAGGTTAGAATTGTACCTCTCATCAGTTACTATAGGGGAGGGGGGGAAAGTCTGCGTTTTGTGCCTTTCATTTTTACATGCAGTAATGAGGAATCATCTCTTTAACATTCTGCATGAGGAGGCAGGAATTTTTGGAATTTCTTTTCATTTTTGGCTGTGAACATCAAGCATCATAATTGTTTACTGTGTATTTAGTTGGAAGCTAGTAATATTGCCTATTGTTGGACGCAATAATAGGGATTATTCTATTTTATTGAGTCATACTGACACCCTGTCTTCTTGTTTGTGTTGTGTTAATATTTTTTTAGACACTATGATAATTATTCGGGATAATTTTTGTATGTTTCTGTCTACATTTTACGGAGGAACAATAGTTTTTAGAAGAAGCATAGAGAACAGATGATAATACTTAGTATATGTGTGTTAAATCTTCAGATTCTAATCCCATTGTTTTCTAAAGTAGTTTTTTATTGTTATGGCGCTGGCTCCAGGTGGGGGATGGACTTGTTTTCAGATTCAGATAGAAAACCTCAGCTCAGAGTGTTCCCCCATCTTAGGGTGCTTTCACATAACGATTTTCGCATTTCCGATGCTGTCCTAAAAAAATCGGACAGCATCGGACCGATTTTCGGACTCCATGTATCCCTATGGGGATCGGACCGAATCGGATGTGCACTAAATGCCATCCGATTTGGTCCGATCCGATTCTGTCCGATTTTATTATCGGTGCTAAAATCGGAGCCTGCTCCGATTTTAGCACCGAAAATAAAATCTGACAGAATCGGATCGGACCAAATCGGATGGCATTTAGTGCACATCCGATTAGGTCCGATCCCTATAACATGGGGCCCTATGGAGAAGGGTCCGAGGAAACATCTATGTCTCCTCGGACCCCGTTTTACTGTACTGAGCATGCTCAGTACAGTAAAACTGCTCCTAACTAGGAGCACAAGTGTTAAAAAAAAAAATAAAGGTTATTCTCACCTCCCCCGAGCCCCCGCCGTCTTCCGCCATCTTCCTCTAGGTTCCCGGTGGCTCTCGCAGGCTGCCGGTGTCAGCAGAGGTGTACCTCTGCTGTTCAGGACCTGCGGTGATGTCACAGTCATGTGACCGCGAGTTCACCATGGTGAACCCGCGGTCACGTGACTGAGACATCATCGCAGGTCCTGTGTACAGCAGAGGTACACCTCTGCTGACACCGGCAGCCTGCGAGAGCCACCGGGAACCTAGAGGAAGATGGCGGAAGACGGCGGGGGCTCGGGGAGAGGTGAGAATAAACTTTTTTTTTTTTTTTCTTTTTTTGCAGCCCGGCGCCGATTTTATGCCGGAATAGGCACCCGATTCCAGGCATCAGAAGGGAGCCGATGCTGTCCGATTTATATCGGACAGCATCGGCTCCCTGAAAATCGGTATGTGAAAGTAGCCTTAGGAATGTAAGACTCAGAGGAAGTTTTGCCCATCAGAACTCCCTGTGGCAGCCATTTTACCAGTTTATATATCCAGTTATGATTATACAAGAATAATGTATATATATCTTTACTCGTTACTCTGATACCTTCTGATTCCCTCATGCGGAGGGGGGATGGAGACATATGTGAAGAAATATATGGGGTTTTTGGTTAAGCATCATACAGTTATAGTTATAAATATAGCGCCAATGGAGACATTTATAACAGAATTTAAATGGGTTTTTGGTTAAGCATAAAACAGTCATAGTTTATAGCTATCAATATAATTAGTAGAGAATTGTAATAAGAATTCTGTTGAATAAGTATTTTTTCTGATTTTTGAAGCTAATACGAATTCTTCAGTGTTTTATTTCAGATGTACGTATAGGAGAGATGATCTTACACTGAACACCGGTAGGATCCTCGCATGAGGTCATCAGAGCAATTGATTCTGAGTTCTTGCACTTTTTCATGAGCAGGTGGAGCTTCTTCTAAGTACAATTCTTACAAAAACGGTAAGCATGCAAAATGCAGAATTGGTAAATCACGGTGAGGTAGACACCATGTTGCCAGTCTAGGATGGTATAATCATGCTGACAGTCACTACAGGTGACTCCTACAGGTAGAGGGCAAGGTACAATTCGAAGTTAAAATAACGTTAGTCTAGGTAAATGGCGGGAGGTCATCCATCCCAGCCTTGTTACGTCTGGCTGCCTAAGCACCCCTTCGGTATCGGACAGAACTAAATAAATACTAAAAGAAAAAAGGGAGTTGTGCTGAAGGATGGGAAAAAGGACAGGCCATGATGACGTCTCTCTTCAACAAAAGTTAGAATAGTCTTTGCTTGGCCCCACATACACCTTGACCGGTCATGAGTATAGTCAGATGAATACTGCCTGGTTCGCTCCTGGTTACAGGTAAGGCCTTATTATTCCTACACACAACACAACTCAGAAATGTAAGAGTTTGAAGCAGCAGCCGCTCCACAAGCCTTAAGAATTGCAAATAGGGTGCGGACAAGGAGAGAAAAGTTATAAACATGTCCTAGTAGGTGTGGATCTCTCTCTCCTATATAAAATACCATAAGATGTCTAATATGTTGGTTAAAAATGTTCTGAAGCAGAGTAAGTAGGTAAATGAGTAAATATACATGTAAAAAAAGGATATGGTAGTTGTATAATAAATAATTGGAAGTTTTCCCAGATATCCAGTTACCTTTTTGACCTGTTTTTCAGGAAAGCAGGGAGACCACTGATGATAAGTATACAGTAATTATATTGTCTAATGTTATACTATATGTTATATTTGTTTGGCTTTACATTGTATCATATTGTTTTATTTGTGCTCTGACCTACCTGCTGAGACCTGTTTCAATTACAGACTATTGACAGTGTATCTACTGACCCTCATATACATATGTTGACTGAGCGATTGCTGTATATGTTTATGGAAGGTAATAGATTAAACAACACTTTACAAACAAACTGAAAAATGTATATAAGATCAGGGATAGGTTAGGGACAGATAGGGTGAGTCGACATGGAGCAGGGGCACCACAGGCGTTTCAAGAGGGTATCGACCTCCGCTGGTTAGGTAGGTTTCCAGCTTTAAGGACATTACTAGGGTACTATTAGGAGTGGGTATATAATTTATACATTGTGTAAATCTTATGTTTTTGTTTCCATGAACTATCTTGGGTGACAATTAATTTTGATCAATAGAAAATGATTTTTGATTGTATATAAGATCCTTCTATAGAAGTTATTTGACATGAACCATAAGTGTATGATTTAGAATTGATGATTTGTTTTTCACGAACGCAAACAATGTAATGTTTCCTGTATATATATAGTATATCTCTTCCTCTTCTCTTAGGGATGATTGTTTTTCATCTATTGGTAAGTCAAGAACTGATACCATATTCTTTTTATATCTCTTTCTTGAAAGATGGTGTGTATACTTAATATTAGATGATAAGATGCTAAAGGGGGGTGACCTATATTCTTAAGGTTATAAGTAAAATGTTGTGATTTGTTTTTGTGTTGCAGGGTATTACTATGTCATAGATAGTTATGAAAATGGTACAAATTTTTATGAGATTATGGTTGAAAATGTTGTCCAGGTAATAGATTCCCCGAGATAGGTTTTTTCTTATGTTTTGACACTTATAAAGGGCTTATCTAACATGTATTTTTTTGAGCTTTCTCTTCCCCTTTAATATGCAGCTACTGTGGATCGAAATCGCTTCCCACAGTCTGGAGATGGAGCGATGGTCAGAAGAAACGTCAGAAATTCTGCGGATGACTGAGACAGCTGAAGAGCTCAAATGGCAGCCCAACTAGATCCAAGATCTACACTACAAGGCAGACGAGCCCAGGAGAACTACCGAATGTCTCTTACTACAGACACTGGCCTATAAGCGATGGATATAAACATCCCAAGGGACACTGACCGTTAGGACACCTTTATTTTTTGAATATCAAGGATTGACTTATTTTAGATAAGACTGAAGCAACATTGACTTGGTACAAGGCCATGTCCTCCTTAATTAGACTGTAATGAGGACCGACTTATGGAGAATGTCAAATACAGTATAATGACTAACAGTTGAGTGATAATTATGACCGGTATTTGATTGCGGCATTCGTATAGTTTCCCTGTTTGCCATGGTTTGTGAGTGTTTGTGTCCATCCGATGGTGTAATGGGCAGACCTTTGTGGGGAATCCAGTGAAGTGGTGTAGGAATTCCGGCTTCGTCAACTAGGGGAGGAGAATGTACCCAACTGAGTAGGTCTGTGTGCACGCACTTTGGTTGGAGCATTCACTCATGACCCCGGGAGAAGGGAACTGTGGGAGCAGCATTCATTTTCATTATATTTAGAACATATTTTAGTAAATATAATCTCCATATTTTTGTGTGTATAACTTTTACTATGTATTTCAGTAGTATTAAATAGAGAGGTGAGACATCATCTTAAATAACAGTTTAGGGTGCGGCAAGACCAGTTACAAAGGCGTTATGATTGTCATTACGGTTAAACGTTATGGTTGTCTCCATATTGGTGAAGACTCCTTTCCCACTTTTATTTACTTCTCCCCCTCTGTCACCTAGGGCAAGGATTTTGGGTAAGATTTTGAATGTCTTCAAACGGGGGAATGTTATGGCAATAAATAGTTAATAATTTTATTGGAATAATTGAAGCCAATTCAGAACCCTTCCAAAAACATGGTTATGTGATCCTTACACTTTCCTCTAGAATTTTCTGTGTTTCTGATTCTGTATAAATGTTTTCATTTAGAGGTAGCCGTATAGAAGCCCTTATGAGATTGTTCTGAACGTCTTGTACGACTTCAAGGCTAGTGTAAGTTAACTAACACACAGAATAAAATGTATATTCAGCATAAAATGACGCAATTATCTAGTCACACACCCCTCTGCACATCCCTTTAAGGATAAGTAATAAAACTGCTAGCTTTTCCTTTAATAAAGGTCTTTGTCATTAGGCTCTACATTGACAACGTGTCAGCGTGGGTTCTTTCGTGACGTGCACACACGTAGACAAAGCATCCAATTTGGCGGCAGACAATTAAGACGACAGCCTCACCCGAAAGGTGTGGGGGGCATCCATTACATGTCTACAGAACAACTATTCGTCATCTACTCCACAAATCGGTCCTTTATGGAAGAGTGGAAAGAAGAAAGCCATTTTTGAAAGCAATAAGCAGTAAGTCCTTTGTGCAGTTTGCAAAAAGCCGTGTAGAGGACAAAGTGATAATGTGGAAGAATGTGCTCTGGTCAGATGTTTTGTGTTAAAAGTCAAATTCTACATGTGGCAGAAAACTAACACTGCGTATCACCCTAAAAACACCATCCTCACCATCACACATGGTGGTGGCAGCAACATGATGTGAGGAGGCTTTTTTCAACAGGTAAGCATCTCCTATGTGTGAGTAAGTGAAAGCAGATAGCCCATAGATGGAATCCAAGTGCTATGTGTATTATTCACATACCCATTGACTTCTGTTGCCACATTTGAACCAACACTCGAAAAGGATGTACCTCCGCAATTTTGCACAGACCGTTTGGTCTACAAAAAGCACTATCATGTGAACAGTCCCAGAGGGCTAACCAGTTTCAAGCTACAGTTGTTCTTTTATCTCCTAAAAGGAGAGAATCCACTTTCGGAGCTGAATCAAACCACTGAAGACTCGTAAGAGGGATTTGCGGGACTGTTCGATGGCAATTATGCATATATTTCATATTCTATAACCATCCAAGTCTGAAACAAAAATAATTTCACTGTTGGACTACCTTAAAGCACCACTCCAGCATTTTATTTTATTCAAAATGTGTATAGATTTATATAGTATATATATTATATAGTATAGCCCATGGTCCAGGGGTTAATAAAGATGCAGTCCTTTTTATTTATATTGTTTTATGGATTTTTCAGAAAAAAATTTGACGTGGGCTTCGCCGTATTTCTGTAACCAGCAGGATCCAGCAGGCAGCGATGGGCTGCCCCCAACCCCTAGGTGCCTATTTGTACCTGGCCGGACAGAAGAATATAGGGGAGCAGGTCCTGTCAGCAGACAGCTGCCGATGCCAGGAGGACACCGGGACCCTGCGGGAGCCTGCCTGCCTCCCTGAAGTTAATTTATTCACTGCTCTGCTGGCACTCCAGCCGGCAGTGGCAGAGTCAGGCTTTCACAGCAGGGTTCACCTGAGGTGAACCCTGAAAGTGAAAGTCATTTGCAGCCTGCTCACTCCCTGTGCATAGACATATATGTCTATGCACAGGGACGTGGCAGTGAAGATCTTGTTTTTGGACTACGTCGGACGGAAGAGGATTTTTGGAATAAAGATGGAGTCCTTAATGTCTTTTGTGTTTTATTTTTAATAAAAAAATTTTCTCTGTGTTGTGTTTTTTTTTCTATTGATTACTGGAAATTCATGGCGGTCATGTCTAATATTGGCGTGACCGCCATAAATTTCGGGCTTAGGGCCAGCTGATAATACAAAGCTGGCCCTAACCCCTTTATTACCCAGTGAGCCACCCGCAACCAGGGCCACTGGAAGAGCGGGGTTCAGCGCCAGAGGATGGCGCTTCAATAAACGCGCCATCTTCTGGGGTGGATGCGGGCTTCAATTTGCAGCGGGGGGTGCCCAGAAAGCTTGGGCCTCCCTGCGCTGCGATTCCAGCCCCCAGCTGCTTAGCTGTACCTGGCTGGACATAGAAATTGCGCGGAGCCCCACGCATTTTTTTTTATTATTTCATGAAAATCATGAAATAATAAAAAAAAAGGACTCCCCTATTTTCTTGTGTCTGGCCAGGTACAAATAGGCACCTTGGGGTTGGGGGCAGCCCCTCACTGCCTGCTGGATCCGTCTGGTTACAGAAATACGGCGAAGCCCACGTCAAATTTCTGACAAATCCATAAAACAATATAAATAAAAAGGACTGTATCTTTATTAACCCCTGGACCATGGGCGAGGGGTTATTAAAGATGCAGTCCCTTTTTTAGGATTGTTTTACTGATTTTTCAGAAAAAAAAATGACATGGACTTCGCCGTATTTCTGTAACCAGCCGGATCCAGCAGGCAGCGACGGGCTGCCCCCAACCCCCAGGTGCCTATTTGTACCTGGCCAGACACAAGAAAATAGGGGAGCCCTTTTTTTTTATTATTTCATGATTTTCATGAAATAATAAAAAAAAAATGCGTGGGGCTCCGCGCAATTTCTACGCCAATATTAGACATGACCGCCATGAATTTCCAGTAATCAATAGATAAAAAACACAACACAGAGAAATTTTTTTTATTAAAAATAAAACAAAAAAGACATTAGGGACTCCATCTTTATTTAAAAAATCCTCTTCCGTCCGACGTAGTCCAAAACGCAATCTCAGCTCTGCTACATCCCTGTGCATAGACACACAGGGATGTAGCAGAGCTGAGAACTGACTAAACAGTCAGGGTTCAGCTCAGGTCATTATGACCTGAGCTGAACCCTGCTGTCAGCCCGACTCGCTCTGCCTCCGGAGATTCCCGAGCGGTGACGGAAGTTAATTTATTCACTGCTTCTGTCACCGCTTGGGAATGTCCAGAAACAGCAGCAGAGAGACTCGGGGAGCGAGTCTGCGGCCGGCGCCAGCATAGGCAGCGGTAAGTAGCCGGCCGGGCCAGTGCAAACTACCCTCCCCCCCCCAAGCCCACCCCTGGTCAGGACTCAGTAGGGGAAACAGCAGTGAGCAATTTTCACCGCCGGCTTCCCCGCCTGAGTCCTGAGTCCCTGCTCCTGCTCCCCCCGCCCGGTCCTAACTTAGGATCGGGTGGGGAGGCTGCGGGGGGGACGGAGGGATGATGGACTCGTTACTGTGCGAGTAATAGCATGGAAACTCGCAGAGTACCGAGTCCTGCGATCCACTAATACTCGCAGAGTAACGAGTCCTAGCGAGTAGATTCGCCCATCCCTAGGCACTATCTTATGAATGTAACTTCTGACTGGTCGTAAGTTGGAAATTACATCACAAGCCATCAATACAAGTCTATGACAGCCAGAATGAGGCCCTCATACACTTTTAATTGTAGTGTCCGATGCGCCCCAAGAAACACTGAAGTTTCTACCAGGTCACAAATCACCAGAGACAACCAGGAGCAGATAGAAGATGAAGCTGCCATAAGGTGAGTATACTTTAACACAGGGGACAGGGGTTTACATTTAAACACAGGCCCCACAGTCCCATCTTGTGAATTTAACTTCTGACTGGCTGGAAGTCAGAAATTACATCACAAGCTCTCAAAACAAGTCTATGAGAGCTAGAACAAGGCCAGAATGAGGCCCTCGTAGAGATGAGTGGAGCGCCATTGTGCACCATAAAACACTAAAGCTTCTGGCAGGTCCCAAATCGCCAGAGCCCAACAGGAGCTTTGGTAACAACAGAAAAAGATGGTGCATGTGAGAATATGACAGTCATCAAAATACATTGATGTACAGGACCAATCCAGCATTGCAATAAAAAGAATGCTGGAGTGCTGCATTGTGTGAGAGTTTTGTATTTTCTTCCATTTCTTAGTTGCATTTTAATCAAATCATCTCAAATGTCCGAATAGGATATTTCACTTACTGACATACTTCAATATTTGGGCCATAAAGAAACAGAAATGTGAATCAAGACACTTACTTTTGGTAGGAAGAAGCCCTTCAAGGTGGTATCCTGAGTAGTCTGATGTGGCAGATTGGTTGGCACAATATTAGCGAATCTCTGAACCTCATGGATTACAGCGTCTGTGTACGGCATGTGTTTGAGGTGCGACATCTGAGGATCACCGGAACCAATAACTTTTTCTATTTCTTTCTGAACGTTTTCTGTTACAAAAATAAGAATTACCCTTAAAGCAGTTGTCCAGTACCAAAAAACCCATATTTTTTAAATATAGGACTATGTGGCTACTAATGCCCCTGAAGACCAGGTGACATCGGTAGCAGTATTGAGCACTGTCATGGGTTTGGTAGATGAGTATATATTTTATTTAATTTTTTTTAACACCACTATTGGCCAATTTTCTAAGTTTTTTTATCTAGTGGACAACACTTTAACCTCATTAATCTTAGTGACTCACCCTAGCAGGGTCTTCACGTCTTCGGGCATTGCTTCTCCCGTCATGGTCCCGCGCCCTAGACTGTAGGGCCCGGTGGTCAGATCAAAAGGGGATAATTTGAACGGATAGGGGTTAATTCTTACTTGTCGTGACGCCACCTGCGGGAATTCTGGTGATTTCACCGACGCTGCTTGGGCCTCCAGGGATGTACGGCAGCTGGATGGGACGCTCCCCACAGTATGAGCGAGAGTCCCCGGGGCCAGGAGCTGCGCTTGATGGAATTTGGCAGCTTGGTAGTTTTTAGCATGCAAAGGGTTAAAACAGTTCTGAAGGAAACACGGACACCAGATTCCTCTGCAACGGGTATTTACTGTAACCGGTAAGATGGTACAAGGTATACAGTCTTGGGTAATGGACCGGGGGGTCCCAGCAATGACTGATGTTGGCTCAGAGCTCCTCGGTGTTCTTCCTTCCCTTGACTTCTCTAACAGGTTGCCGGGTTGCCTTAGCGTACCAGGTCAGGGTACTTGGGAGACTTCTGGTTGGTACCTAGCTGTGACGGGTTTAAGGTCCTGTGTCCCAGTGGTGAGTCCCTGCTGGCAAGACGACTTAGATTGTGGCTGCGGTGAGGTGCTTCTTTGGAGTGGTTCCTTCACCCTGGTTTGAGGAGCTGCGGTGAACGACTTGCTCGCCTCGGAGCCAGTGATCCGGTGTTTGGTTCTTGGGCATGGGTATGTTTGGACTCGTTGGGTAGTTGCCCGTTTCCCGGTCTAGGGCACCGTTACTGGCGCCAGCCGGTAAGTGGTTATAGGGCTGCACAGAACTGTGCAGAGCCCTGCTTCTCCTACGTTCTCCTCCAACAGACTCCTACACACTACTCCTACACTCCTCCCACCAGGACCTGATTGGCCCTCTATTCTAGTGGTGCATGTAGGGTATGGAGCTCTGAGTGTTAACCATGTCATCACCGAGACGGAAGATATTAAATCTTCTGGCAGGGATGCAATACCTTCCTGTGACGCACTTGTTGCGGGGCGCCACACTCCCCCTTGGGAAATTACACTTGTCCCCAAGTGTCACGAAACCCGAACAGTACAGGGAAATTTTGCATTTTTAAAAACATAAAATAAACACTTATTATTAACAGTTACGGTTATTTAACTTTCTTCCCTTTAGGGAGGCAACTTTTACTTAAACATTTCAAACATTTTTATTCAAATAAAACCGGTTAACCATTGCAGACCCGGCGGGTAGGGTTACTGTCCTTGTGTAAGTTCAGGTTTTTACCGCCGGGCCGCTCCGGTGTCACTCGAATAACGGCAACAAGGTTCATGACGGAAAAGTCATTATTAAAGTCTGAACAAAGTCATTGATTTAAGGATGTAAAGAACATTTCTTAACCCGGAGGGCATACCACCCCTGATAATCAGCATGGCGTTCATAGGTAATAGCATCTTCCTGGTAAAGATCGCGGTCAGGATGTCCTTTGGGAAGGTGAGACTCCACATCCCGGCGGCCCACAAAAATCTCTTCGTACACACCCTCCTCCCGAGCGAAACCCCACCCGGTGACCAGGTTAAATGAGGTAACAATACCTGATTTACAGAGTTCTTCCGGCAACGGGGTTTGGCGGCGGGACTCGGCGCGGGCCCGCAAGTTGGCCTGCTCCTTGGCCCACCATTCTGCTTTGCGGAGTCGACATACAACATCGTCAGACCGGCATGGAGTATGGACGTAGTCCCAGCGACGAGTAGGGCGGTGACGGGTTAGTAGCTGGTCAAAACTCTTGACCGGCACCCAGCAAGATGATCAGGGGCATAGGCTGCGGCAGCACCAGACCACTGGACCTGAGCTGCTTGCAGCGCGGCTTGACAGGAGCTTCCGTTTCGTCCTCCTCCTCGGAACCGGCGTGGCTGTAGTCCTCAGGCTCACTGGGGACCTCGTCGTCTTCTTCCTCGACGACCACATCAGGCTCCTCAGCTGGCGGGGACTCTTGATCGGGGTTCTCCTGTTGGTTAGGCTCTGGAACTGTGGGGTCTCTCTCAGGGTCACCCAGTGGGGCTTCTAGGCTGCCCGCTTCCTCCTCTGTCACCTCTGCACCGGTTGACGGTGGTGCTTCCGCGCCGGTAACCAGGTAGGCCTCAGTCAGTTCAGGGCCGGTCTCCGGTTCTGGGGCGGAACAGGTTACAGTCTGTGGTTTTGGAGCGGGACAGGTGGTAGGCTCCGGTGTTGGAGCGGGACAGGTTGCAGGCTCCGGCTCTGGTGCTGAACAGGTTACAGTCTCCAGTTCTGGAGTGGAACAGGTTGAGGGCTCCGGTGTTGGAGCGGGACAGGTTGCAAGCTCCGGCTCCGGTGTGGGACAGGTTACCAGTCTTCGCTGGGCAGCCTGATATAGTTGGCTGGCCAGACTCGCACTACAACTCCGAATGGTCCACTCTGTGGCCTCCATCAGTCGCACCCGCAGGTCCTGCAGCGCGGTCTCCCAGAACTCGGGGTCCCCGTCAACAGTGAGGATGGGACCCGGACCAGGATTTCCAATGGTAGCGCGAGTCTCTTCCTCCACCTGTCTCATTAGCTCACGGAGTTTTAAGCTTGCCATCTCGCTCTCTCTAGGAACCCCACCCGTTAAACCTAGTAACCGTTCTTGAAGCTGAGCTGTTAGGAAAGCTTTGCCACACCTGTTTCTCTGTTGTTTTTGTAGTCCATGGGTGGGCTGAAGTCTTTGGCTCGCTCCCTTGGTTGTTTCCAGCAATCGGGGCTGACAGTGATTTTGGCGCCTCTGCCATGGCCCTCCCACGAAGAAGGGCGGTGGCACACCCCTGGGCCAGCACATTGTGGTTCACGTGGCGGAATCCGCCATATTGGTCTCCATCTTGGCCCAGTGGTAAAAAGGCGGGAAAAGTTCGGTTTTGTTGAATAAAGTTCTTTAAGCACACAATACCCGTTGGGAAACGGGTCTGCTCATATCATGTTCGTGACACCAATTTCAGACTCAACGTAGCAGGGTTTTCACGTCTTCTGGTGTTGCTTCTCCCGTCACGGTTCCACGCCCTAGACTGTGGGGCACGGTGGTCAGATCAAAAGGGGATAATTTGAACGGATAGGGGTTAATTCTTACTTGTCGTGACGCCACCTGCGGGAATTCCGGTGATTTCACCGGCGCTGCTTGGGCCTCCGGTGGATGTACGGCAGCTGGATGGGATGCTCCCCACAGGATGAGCGAGAGTCCCCGGGGCCAGGAGCTGCGCTTGATGGAGTATGGCAGCCTGGTAGTTTTTAGCATGCAAAGGGTTAAAGGGATCCTGTCACCCCCGAAACACCTCTAAACCTATTAAAAGCTGTCCCTAGAGCATATTAACACTTTCCCTACACTCCTTTTACCTCCTAAATGCACCTAGTCAAAGTGAATAAAAACGTTATTATAGTACCTCATTACTGATGATAATGAGTGACTATGCTATTCATAGTCACTCATCCAGACTGCCCCTCTTCATCATATCACGCCTGAATAGGCGTGATCTACATCCCAGATTCAAATTCGCGCCTCCCTGCACGCCTCCCCGCTGTGCCCTGTGCCGTCCGAGGCTGCAGTGTGGCTGGGTGACGTGATCCGCGTCATTCCCAGCTCCGGGTGACGTATTTACACCCGCGCCGCGCTGTCAGCTTCTAAATGCGCACTGCGCATGCGCATGCGCATTACGCATTTTGAAGCTGACAGCGCGGCGCGCATGCGCATTGCGCATTTTGAAGCTGAGAGCGCGGCGCGGGTGTAAATACGTCACCCGGCGCCGGGAATGACGTGGATCACGTCACCCAGCCACACTGCAGCCTCGGACGACACAGGGCACAGCGGGGAGGCGTGCAGGGAGGCGCGAATTTGAATCTGGGATGTAGATCACACCTATTCAGGCGTGATATGAAGAAGAGAGGCAGCCTGGATGAGTGACTATGAATAGCATAGTCACTCATTATCATCAGTAATGAGGTACTATAATAACGTTTTTATTCACTTTGACTAGGTACATTTAGGAGGTAAAAGGAGTGTAGGGAAAGTGTTAATATGCTCTAGGGACAGCTTTTAATAGGTTTAGAGGTGTTTTGGGGGTGACAGGATCCCTTTAAAACAGTTCTGAAGGAAACACTGACACCAGATTCCTCTGCAACGGGTATTTACTGTAACCGGTAAGATGGTACAAGGTATACAGTCTTGGGTAATGGATCGGGGGGTCCCAGTAATGACTGGTGTTGGCTCAGAGCTCCGCGGTGTTCTTCCTTCCCTTAACTTCTCTAACAGGTTGCCGGGTTGCCTTAGCGTACCAGGTCAGGGTACTTGGGAGACTTCTGGTTGGTACCTAGCTGTGACAGGATTAAGGTCCTGTGTCCCAGTGGTGAGTCCCTGCTGGCAAGACAACTTAGATTGTGGCTGCGGTGAGGTGCTTCTTTGGAGCGGTTCCTTCACCCTGGCTTGCGGAGCTGCGGTGAACGACTTGCTCGCCTCGGAACCAGTGATCCGGTGTTTGGTTCTTGGGCACGGGAATGTTTGGACCCGTTGGGTAGTTGCCCGTTTCCCGGTCTAGGGCACCGTTAATGGCGCCAGCCGGTAAGTGGTTATAGGGCTGCACAGAACTGTGCAGAGCCCTGCTTCTCCTACGTTCTCCTCCAACCGACTCCTGCACACTACTCCTACACTCCTCCCACCAGGACCTGATTGGCCCTCTATTCTAGTGGTGCATGTAGGGTATGGAGCTCTGAGTGTTAACCATGTCATCACCGAGACAGAAGATATTACATCTTCTGGCAGGGATGCAATACCTTCCTGTGACGCACTCGTTTCGGGGCGCCACATTAGCTAAAGAAAAAATTTTAATTTTTCTAAACTTTTAGTACTGGTAAATTATATGTGAAATGAGTCTCAGGATAGGTTCTACTCCATAATTGACCAACATTTTGGTGCCTACAGCAGTCCTGCTACTGTCATGAAGTGATACGACCACCCTGCCTCAGGCGGCGGTCTAGGTTGTGTCTTCCAGAGATAACAAATGGGATTCTACTGGTTCTTAGCCATTCTCTGAGCTGAATGTTAAACAGCTGGCTTGGAGTGGAGATAAAATGCCGGATCTCTGCTTCCTACATTTTATTAAGCACCAAAACATTTATTAAGTCACTCTATGGTTTTGTGTTAAGTGAAGGATTTGGAGCTATGTTTTAGGAAAGCAAACCTTTTACCCCCTATGAACATACAAGATATGGACAAACGTATTGAACCATTAGCCTTAATAGCCCCATTGTGAGCATTGTGGGAGTATTATTGCTGTCTAAAGGACAAATAAGGGTCATTATTACTGTGTGTGGGAATAATGAAGATTACAGTGTCTGGTGTTGGCACTGTTGCCATCATGGGTTATTATTGTTTTCAGAAGCCATATCCATGTAGCATTTATTTCTGGGGTAAGTAAAGCAATGAGAAAAATTGTGAGATATTGGTGTTAATGTGTCACACAAAGAGTGATGGGTCAAATGGGGCAGCAACGGGTACAGAATTAGTTAAAGGTAGTATCCAAAACACCCTAAAGGTGTAACACACGCAGTGACACCTTAGAGTTACTGCAGCAACACAAACAGAAGGAACATCAACTGTAAGTCATTAGATCTACAAGTAAGAGTAAAAATGTAGACGGTCTTCAGAAATGGGATCTACCACTGAATGGTGGCGATGTTGGTCTTTTTTTACAGCATCTGTATTGAATTACTTTTTTTCTTTAGAACAATACTTGATTACATCAGGTCATAAAGCATATAGAGTTATAGGAGCAAAACATCCATGAATTGAGCATTTTGTGGAGGAGTTTACTGGAAATGGTAACTTTTGAATGAGACTATGTTGCAAGCTTTGTAACCACAAGCTGTGTCTGGGAAGAGTTCACAACGCTCTGAGCCAGATGTAAGAGAATTGAAGAAGCGAACCACTGCATTCAGATTGATTTCACAAGGGCTGTGCAAGTCAGCTGCAAAGTCACAGTTTACACACATTTCATTAGTATTTGGCACCATTGCTCTTAAACTATATGACTTGGGTCAAATGTTTTAAGATATCCTGCCACAAGCTTCTCTCAATAGTTGGTAGGAATTTGGACCCATTCCTCCTGACAGAACTGGTGTACCTAAGCCATGTTTGTAGGTCGCCTTGCTCGCAACCTTTTCAGCTTTACCCATAAATTTTCAATAGGATTGATATCAAGGCTTTGTGATGGACACTCCTAAAGAATGACTTTCTAATCCTTAAGCCACTTTGTAACCGGTTTGGCAGTATGCTCCAGGTCATTGTCCATTTGGAAGACCCGTTTCTGCCTAAGCTTTAACTTCCATGCTGTTTTGAGATGTTGCTTCAATATTGCCACATAATCTTCTTTCCTCATGATGCCATCTATTCTGTGAAGTGCACCAGTCCCTCCTGCAGCAAAACAACCCCACATCATGATGCTGCCACCCCCGTGTTTCACAGTTGGGATGGTGATCTTAGGCTTCCAAGCTTCTCCATTTTTTCCCTTCGAACGTAACCATGGTCATTATGGCCAAACAGTTCAATTTTAGTTTTGTCAGACCACAGGACATGTCTCCAGAAATGTATGTCTTTTTTTCTGTGTGCATTTGCAAAAATTAATGTGGCTTTTTTGTTTCTTTTGTAGTTAAGGCTTCTTCATGGCAGAATGGGCTTTTCAGCCTATGTTGATACATTACTAATTTCACTGTAGATAATGACACAATCTTACCAGCTTCCACCATCATCTTTACAAGGTCTTTTGCTATTGTTCTTGGGTTGATATGCACATGTCAGACCAAAGCACGTTCATCTCTGGGACACAGAACCAATCTCCTTCCTGAGTGTTATGATAGCTGGACACTCTCATCTTGTTTGTGCTTGCATATAATTTAGTATAATGCAAGAAGGAGCAGCACTCACCATAGTCATCCATGCAGCATTAGGAATTTTATTTCATAATAAAACAGGGTTACAGCGGTGCAGGGGAAGGAGGACAACAGGGTTGGACAATGGTCACACCGGTTCAACCAGTTAGGGCTTCTATGGTTCCTGGTGAGTGCTGCTCCTTCTTCTATTATACTGTATACTGTGAGCCGAGCAACACCTGTCCCATCAAGGTGAATGACACATAGACATTCCTTTAACGACCTGTGCATGGTAGCTAGTGCCCGGCTTCCCATCTGTACACAGGGCTTGCATATAATTGTTTGTACAGAAGAAGGAAACTGCACCCAAGGATGAACCAGATTTCTGCAAGTCCAGAACTTTCTTGCTAATATCTTGACTGATTTCTTGAAAACTTTCCCATAATGCAATACAAAGAAGCGGTGTATCTTAGGCTAGCTTCACATCACAGTCTTTTGAATCCTATTCTGTCCGGTTTGAACCGGACAGAACAGGATTCGGTTTTGTCTCTCATGTATCCATATGGTGCCAGATTGGTCCTATTTGGCCATCCGGTTTTGTGTATTTTGTGCCAGATTTCGTTTTTGTCTGGCTTTTCACCGTACCCAAAAATCGGAGACTGGAACGTTGTTGGGCTCCGGTGAAATTTCCAGACAAAATCGGACAGAAACAAATCTGGCGCGGTCCATCGAACTTAACATGGGAGTCTATGGGTAAAAAATCGGATCGTTTCCCGGATCCGATTTTAGGAACAGTGCATGCTGTGAAATCCTGCCGTGCAAATTCAACACCATGGACAGCAGTATTTCAAGCACAGGCTGTAACTTCAGCACCATGGAGAGCAGTTTTGCAGGCAGAGGCAGACATCAGCACCATGGACAGCAGCAGCAGCAAAGAATCCTGCTAAAAACAGGATCCAGGACCATATTTGGCCACACTTTAAGCACATCCTGTCCTCTCAGCTTTTCTCCGGTGGATCCTGCAAAAAACAGGATCCACTCTGACAGCCAATAACCATGGTGTGAAGCCAGCCTTAGGTGTGCATTAAAATACATTCACATGTGTGTCTCTTACTAGTTCAGATGTTGCCAGTAAATCCATCAGAAGCTTCCAAACCCAAGAAATTATCATATGGGCTGTCTCAAATTGTTTAACGGCAGAGTAATCTCAGAGTGACTTTGCAGAGAGTAATAAAAATGTCTTAAAACATTGTTTCTCTCATTATTCTGGCATTTGACAAATATAAATTATGGTAGTCCTAACAAACCTAAAACGGGAAAGGTTTATTCTGATTTCATGTCAGATATTGAGAAACACATGCAGATGTTACTTTTTATATAATGTATAGAAAATTCTGGTTTCAACTGTATACTGTACATGACAATCACAACAAACATTAGGAAAACTTCCAGTTTGCGGTAAAAGATGAAGCCGCACACGGGTCACATCGGGATCACGTCCTTGTTTATTGAACAAAACGGGGTCTTACATGGTGAAAAGTGTGGGTGGGAGGACAGGGGGATTCAGAAGCTGACGGGGGCTTCATCTTTTACTGCAAACCGGAAGTGACGCACCGCTACACTGGAAGTGTGCACTGGGAAACAGATTGCCCAGAGCGCAGAACGCTGGAGTGCAAGGCATGGGAAGAAAGGGGCCCCTGAAGCCATGAGAGCAGCTGCGGAACCTCCTAGGAGCGCAATACACTGGGAGTGGTGCTGGCTGTACTTGTTTACAAACCATGAGTGTTATTACTAAAACATTAGGAATATCTCCTTACTTTGTATTTCAGGATATTTCATCATTATTAGAAGGCCCCATCTCAGGGTGGTAGAGACTGTCTCCATTCCAGCAGCGAACAGATCCGACACTAGAGCGGTGAGGTTTTCATCGTGAAAATATAACTCAGGATTTGGCTTCTCCTAGAATGCACAAAACATATAATATGTCTATGAGGGACATCAAAGACAAATATATAAAAACTATATTAAAATATATTTGACTCCATTTGCTCTTCTTGTCTACAGTGAATCTCCAGCTATTTCAGGAATATTTTATTTTGGGTTCTAATTCTTCTACATTTTCACATCACTTTATGGCAGTTGGAGCTTTGTTTAGAGAAAATTTGGAGCTAGTTACGCACCAGTAAAGTCATAGCTCACCATTGGCCAATCTAATACTACAATGCACAAGCTGGGTGCAGAGAACGTCCCAAATAGAGAAGGGGGTAGCATTGGTGAATCATGCATATCGACCAGCCAATCACAGCCTATTAAGAGAGGGGATTAGCTGGTTGCATAATGCACTCTAATTATGCTGCATACGGAGTCTGTCATATAGATAGGTGAAATTATAAAAATACCATGGCTTTAGAGCGCTGGACACAAGGACACTGTAGGGGGTATTGTATATACTCAATTTATTAAGCAGACCACGACGCGTTTCGACGGCAGATTGCTGTCTTCCTCAGGTGGGGATAAATAGATAGGTGAGACAAAGATATAGTGTCTGAACAGCAGGCTATTAGTGGCGCCAGGTGCATCAGGCTAGTTAACACTGCATGACTATATGCACCAAGTCTGAACAGTAGCCTATTAGTAACACCCAGTAAGGCGTGCTAGTTAAACACTATATGAATGTACCCCACATGACAGGCTCACCAGTGTTCCAACTAAACTAAGAGAGCCCTGGTGTACCCTGCAAAAGTATATAAAATGTGCATAAAAATGTGAGCTTTAGTTGGTACTTTGGCCAAAACATGGAAGCTTGTAACACCCACGTCAAGGGTCCTCACCTGTTATTGCATTTTAAAGCAATGTTGCGGCGACCAAAAAAAAAACATAATTTTGGCGTTTGGATCTTTTTTTCTGTTACACAGTTTACGACTTTCATTACTTCATTTTATATATTGATTGATTGGTGTTTCTGAACGCGGCGATACCAAACTTGTTTTTTGTTTTGTTTTTATACTTTTATTTTGAATGGGGGAAAAGGGGGGTGATTTGAACTGATATTTTTTTTTGTTTGTAAAAACTTTATTAATTCATTCTTGTTTTTACACTGGCCCATGGGGAGGCACACTGCTGCACAAGCTGATCGCTTGTGACATGTCCCGATGAGCTGCAGCACACCCGGGACCTGTCACAAATGATCACTGTGAGTGGTTGCACAGCACTTGCCAACCACTTACAGGAAGTGATCAGTAATAGGTTCCGGGGTCACACCCTGGGCTATCACGTGAGCACCGGAGATCTCGCGATGTTATCGCAGGATCTTCAATGCAGGCGGGGAACAGCGCGTTCCCCACCATGGTGGCTTTGCATCCTACTGTCAGTGAATGACAACGGAATTCAAAGGATTAAGAGCATCGACTGGATCCCGGATCCGATTAGTGCTGGAAGCCCAACATATCAGCTGATTACATCAGCTGAGATGTCGGGGAAATTATGTGAGCTTCGCGCCGGAGCTCACATCAAACCCCGGTAACCGGCCCATGACGTTGTAAAACGTCATGGTTCAGGAAGGGGTTAAATTAAAAAAAAAATGATCAGAGTCTGATCTTTAGTAGAGAGGAGCGACCCTTCCCCAAATATGTTCGCCAATTTCAAATTCGGCATGATCATTGCAGATTTGATTCAGGTTCGGAAATCCAAACAATTTCCCAAAAAATTGATTGAAAAATAAGTATGAAATTTAAAATAACCCTTAAACTTTCTCTGTTTGTTTGGGGCCAAAATGTTTGCAAGAAGACCCGTTGTCTGGAGACAACTCCAAACCTTAGAAGTGTTCCCACCATCGGATCTACTGACTTACAACAACCTGTAGATTTTTTTTGAGCTTTAAAAGCATTTTTTAAAGCTTTCTGGAGTTTGCAGGTGTTTTGACACCTGCAGGGTGTGAATTTTGGAAAGAGTGCCCGATGTGACAATGTGGCACCCCTGCAACCAGGGTGGCCACATGAGGAACTGCAGCCAGGTAGATAGGAGACAATTTGTTCAACAAACACCTTCAGCACACACACCCACCAGAGCACGACACCCAACCCAGAGCCTGGGAGTCTAGGTGGGCAAGGGGTGATGGAGTTTATAGGGAAGTGGGTGGGAACGTAGGCCAGAGTGAGCTGGCCAGAAAAGACAAGACCAGACAGAAAATGACACTTCTCCAGTGGGATAGGGCTCCCTGGAGATGCAGAATCCAAAGAGAACCAGGTCCATGGAGAGAAAGCTCATCCATAGCCTGCAGCCCACGGAGAAGTGAGGACAGAGACCGGACCGGTACCACCAGGTCCGAGGAGTATGGCAGCGTTGACCGACTACAGGCGGGATCGGTTTCCCTTGTTGTACTTGGCAGTCACACTGGTTGGAAAGAGCCGGTGATCCCTTGCAAGGCAGGGACACCTAAGCTTGGCTGGGACCAGAGTGTCGGCTCTGTGGGGGACTGCAGCTACACGCCGGCTCCCCAGACAAACTGACGGGGAACGCTGATTCCAAGTCAGGGTTACTACTACACGGGCAATCCAAAACAGTCCCAAAGAATATTATCAGTTTTCACAATATGATATCAATTCAAACCCAATCACCACCCAGATCTAGAACAGATCTGTTGGTGAATCATGAAAACCACACTTTATTTTATAAGTATGAAAATATAGTTTTTATTATTTTTTTCTTCCAAAAACATTCACCACAATTGCATATTAAAAATTAAAGACATCATTTTTCATAATTGTATAGGCATACAATAATTATTATTATTATCATAGTCCAAATTTGACATTCGGGGGGCACATCACCACATTGCTCCGTAATAGACCGATCTCTATATTATACAGGTAAAAATTATTGCTATCCTCATACTTAATGTACTTCATAATCTCCCATGATATATATCATACAATAGAATTTATTCAACTATCATCATAACCAGAATCAATTCTGACAAAATTGCCCCAATTATTCATGAATACATTACCAGATTTCTCAAGAATAATCTTTCAATAAGGTCAATCATATATTCTATAGCACTGTTACGTAAAAATCCCGTAATAAAAATATTCATTAAACCAATCAAAATTATATCTCTATATCCAAACATTGTGCATTATAATCCTTCTTCATTAAACCTCAATTTTTGTGTCTAAACTCCAACAATCATATACATATGCAAATTGTGACTGAATTCCTGTGCAATATTACAAACAATTAAGAACCTATTAATTCATGTGATAATATAATTCAAAACCTTCGCAAATAAATGTGCAACCAAATCAATTAGATATATGTTCCCAAAATTGCAATTCTCAATAATTATGTGACAAAATTCATTTGGAACATATGTATAAAAGTGCCTTGCATCCACCAACACCTACAATATATGTGCTATATGATGTACTAATCCAACTCTATTCCTCCAGGTTGTAACTCCTTAAAAAATCCGACCCATACTACTGCCGATGATTCTGAATGTGTAGATGTGCCTTACATCCACCAACACCTAAAGTGTGTGTGCTGTATGAAATACTAATCCAAACACTATTCCTCCATGTCACAGCTCCTCAATTATCTGGCCCATGCTACTACCGATGAATCTGAATATATAAATGTGCCTTACATCCACCAACACCAATAGTGCGTGTGCTATATGATATAGATCAAACTATTATTCCTCCATATTTAGTATTGGGCCTCATCTGCAGCGAGGTGCAGATACAGTGCTGGGCTCCAATGTCAGAAGAGGACCTGAGAAGTTCATTGTCACAGACAGAAGGTGACCCTTTCCCTATGCCATCCAGAACCGGAAGCACCAGATGTCAGACTGCAGAGTATACAGGGGGCCGTGCGGGGGGCAGCAGAGTGTACAGGGGGCCGTGCGGGGGGCAGCAGAGTATACAGGGGGCCGTGCGGGGGCAGCAGAGTATACAGGGGGCCGTCCCGCCGCCCCTGGAGGCTACAATGGCAGAGCGGCGCCGGCATCTTACCTGGGGAGGCTGGGGCGGGCGGTGTCTCAGAGGAAGGCGGGTGCAGATGCTGGCGCCGGACCCTTTTGTAATGTCGCTTCCCCGGGTGCTGGCGCTGGGGACGCGGCGGGGGAGCGGGAAGATGCGGCGGGCATTGGTGGGGGTAGGTGGTGTGCGGCGGTGGGCGGCGTCTCTGAGGAATGCGGGCGCTGATGGTAGCGCCGGGCCCTTTAGTAATGGCGCTCCCCCGGCTGCTGCTGGTGCGGCTGCTGCTGGTGTGGCTGCTGCTGCTGGGGACGCGGCAGAGGAGCGGGAAGATACGGCGGGCACTGGTGGGTGTAGGTGGTGTGCGGCGACAGCGTTCTGCGCTTCCGGTCACTGTCAGCGGCGCATGCGCGCCATTGATACCGGCACAGTGACCGGAAGTGTAAAACTGGAGATTATGTATATAGATAATGCATAGAAAGTTTTTCTTTACCTCTTTCTGTTTGACCAGGAAACAATCTATAAGACTCCTCTGGTCATTTTCATCCAGTTCTTTCCTTTGTTTCGTGAAGGTCTCTCTAATAAATGCATTAAATTCCTCAGCATTTTTTCGGATGGTTCTGTGACTTCCTGGAATCCAGCTCATAACGGATGGAAACGCGTTGTACAACTATGGAGGGAAGTGTGAATAAAGTCATTACATTTGTGCAGTAGAGAGAGAGAAGGGAATTCGAAAAGGACACCGCACTTAGATATAATATCTAGTTGTAAATTCAGCTTCATGATCACTTTTTTTTACTTGACCCATTGTTCTCAAAATGTCAAATCTCTCTATGATCCACTTCGTTTTTACTCGTACAGATCATTTGCTATGTTCACCTCCTGTAGAATTCTTCTCTGCCAATATCCACCACTCTGATCCTTACAGTAAAATCTCTTCATAAATGCTCATTCTGCTCCACGCTAATTGAGTTCTCTACCCACTACAGACCTGCCATCACCCCAACCTGTAGAATTTGTGGACGTACACCTATCAGTCAGTACCCCACAGTGTGAATACAGTGTTGCTAAGACAGGAGCAGAACGCAACAGGCAATGTGGGGACTAACAGCTTAGCAGCAGCACGCCTACAGTGCGAATACAGCGACTGCCTACTGACAGATGCAGATGCCGCAGGAGCAGGCAATGGTGGGCGTAACCCCTATCAGCAGCACCGCCTACAGTGTGAATACCGATGCCTAGTGACAGCAGCAGAAGCGCAGGAGCAGGCAATGGTGGGGACGTAACACCTATCAGCAGCACCAGCCTACAGTGTGAATACAGTGTTGCCTAGAGACAGGAGCAGAAGCCGAAGGAGCAGGCAATGGTGGGGACGTAACACTTAGCAGCAGCACCGCCTACAGTGCGAATACAGCGATGCCTAGAGACAGGAGCAGAAGCCGCAGGAGCAGGCAATGGTGGGGACGTAACACCTTTATCAGCAGCACCGCCTACAGTGCGAATACAGCGATGCCTAGAGACAGAGCAGAAGCCGCAGGAGCAGCAATGGTGGGGAGTAACACCTATCAGCAGCACAGCCTACAGTGTGAATACGCGATGCCTAGTGACAGCAGCAGAAGCCGAAGGAGCAGGCAATGGTGGGGACGTAACACTATCAGCAGCACAGCCTACAGTGTGAATACAGTGTTGCCTAGAGACAGGAGCAGAAGCCGAAGGAGCAGGCAATGGTGGGGACGTAACACTTAGCAGCAGCACCGCCTACAGTGCGAATACAGCGATGCCTAGAGACAGGAGCAGAAGCCGCAGGAGCAGGCAATGGTGGGGATGTAACACCTATCAGCAGCACCGCCTACAGTGTGAATACAGCGATGCCTAGTGACAGGAGCAGAAGCCGCAGGAGCAGGCAATGGTGGGGGATTTAACACCTATCAGCAGCACCGCCTACAGTGTGAATACAGCGATGCGTAGGACAGGAGCAGAAGCCGCAGGAGCAGGCAATGGTGTGGACATAACACCTATCAGCAGCACTGCCTACAGTGTGAATACGCGATGTCTAGAGACAGGAGCAGAAGCCACAGGAGCAGGCAATGGTGGGGACGTAACACCTATCAGCAGCACCGCCTACAGTGTGAATACAGTGTTGCCTAGAGATAGGAGCAGAAGCCGCAGGAGCAGGCAATGGTGGGGACGTAACACCTATCAGCAGCACCACCTACAGTGTGAATACGGCGATGCTTAGAGCCAGAGCAGAAGCCGCAGGAGCAGGCAATGGTAGGGACGTAACACCTATCAGCAGCACCCCTACAGTGTGAATACGGCGATGCCTAGAGACAGGAGCAGAAGCCACAGGAGCAGGCAATGGTGGACGTAACACCTATCAGCAGCACTGCCTACAGTGTGAATACGGCGATGCCTAGTGACAGGAGCAGAAGCCGCAGGAGCAGGCAATGGTGGGGACGTAACACCTATCAGCAGCACAGCCTACAGTGTGAATACGGCGATGCCTAGTGACAGGAGCAGAAGCCGCAGGAGCAGGCAATGGTGGGGACGTAACACTATCAGCAGCACCGCCTACAGTGTGAATACAGCGATGCCTAGTGACAGGAGCAGAAGCCGCAGGAGCAGGCAATGGTGGGGACGTAACACCTATCAGCAGCACCGCCTACAGTGTAAATACGGCGATGCCTAGTGACAGGAGCAGAAGCCGCAGGAGCAGGCAATGGTAGGGACGTAACACCTATCAGCAGCACCGCCTACAGTGTGAATACGGCGTTGCCAGAGACAGGAGCAGAAGCCGCAGGAGCAGGCAATGGTAGGGACGTAACACCTATCAGCAGCACTGCCTACAGTGTGAATACAGCGATGCTAGTGACAGGAGCAGAAGCCGCAGGAGCAGGCAATGGTGGGGACGTAACACCTATCAGCAGCACTGCCTACAGTGTGAATACAGCGATGCCTAGTGACAGGAGCAGAAGCCGCAGGAGCAGGCAATGGTGGGACGTAACACTCATCAGCAGCACCGCCTACAGTGTGAATACAGCGATGCCTAGTGACAGGAGCAGAAGCCGCAGGAGCAGGCAATGGTGGGACGTAACACCTATCAGCAGCACCGCCTACAGTGTAATTCAGCGATGCCTAGTGACAGGAGCAGAAGCCGCAGGAGCAGGCAATGGTGGGGACGTAACACCTATCAGCAGCACCGCCTACAGTGTGAATACGCGATGCCTAGAGACAGAGCAGAAGCCGCAGGAGCAGGCAATGGTAGGGACGTAACACCTATCAGCAGCACGCCTACAGTGTGAATACAGCGATGCCTAGTGACAGGAGCAGAAGCCGCAGGAGCAGGCAATGGTGGGGACGTAACACCTATCAGCAGCACTGCCTACAGTGTGAATACAGCAATGTCTAGTGACAGGAGCAGAAGCCGCAGCAGCAGGCAATGGTAAGGACGTAACACCTATCAGCAGCACCGCCTACAGTGTGAATACAGCGATGCCTAGAGACAGGAGCAGAAGCCGCAGGAGCAGGCAATGGTGGGACGTAACACCTATCAGCAGCACCGCCTACAGTGTGAATACAGCGATGCCTAGTGACAGGAGCAGAAGCCGCAGGAGCAGGCAATGGTGGGACGTAACACCTATCAGCAGCACCGCCTACAGTGTGAATACAGCAATGTCTAGTGACAGGAGCAGAAGCCGCAGGAGCAGGCAATGGTGGGGACGTAACACCTATCAGCAGCACCGCCTACAGTGTGAATACAGTGATGTCTAGAGACAGGAGCAGAAGCCGCAGGAGCAGGCAATGGTGGGGACGTAACACCTATCAGCAGCACCGCCTACAGTGTGAATACAGCGATGCCTAGTGACAGGAGCAGAAGCCGCTGGAGCAGGCAATGGTGGGGACGTAACACCTATCAGCAGCACCGCCTACAGTGTGAATACAGCGATGCCTAGTGACAGGAGCAGAAGCTGCAGGAGCAGGCAATGGTGGGGACATAACACCTATCAGCAGCACCGCCTACAGTGTGAATACAGCGATGCCTAGTGACAGGAGCAGAAGCCGCAGGAGCAGGCAATGGTGGGGACGTAACACCTATCAGCAGCACCGCCTACAGTGTGAATATGTGGCGCCCCGCAACGAGTGCGTCACAAGGGAGTATTGCAGCCGCAATATTCTCTAGACAAAGCAGTGCAATAGTTAACTCAGAGATCCAACCCAACATACAACACCTAGAACAGAGGACCAATCCTAGGTCCTGGTGGGTGGAGTGTTAGGGTAGTGAAGAGAACACAATAATCTAGACAGTCAGAACAGCATAGAACTTAGTCTAGAACTTGAAGAGAGCAGACTAGAACTTGGAGTGGAGCGGGGGCTCCGCACTCCGTGCGGGCCCCTGGGCCGTCACCGGTCGGGTGTCAGCACCTGAGGCCTTAACCACCGGGAATGGGCATTTCTACACGGGTTCCCAAAAGACTCCCGTGCCCACAACTCACAGCCGGTTCACTGGTACCGAAGCTGGCAGCAGTTCACCTCTGTCACGCGAACCAGCCCCGTGGAGGAGCAGCTTTATAGGAGCACCCCACCACCAGCCAGTTTCCAGTCGTCTAACCAGCGGTGTACCCACTGAGGGACCCAAGGCTCCCCAAAGAATCCAGAACGTACATCATGGATAGGGCATTGAAGCAGCCTCCCCGTACCCGACCTGGTATTCCTGGGCGACGCTGGCAAGAGAAGCTAAGGAGGTAGAGAGGAGGTACACTGCGGATCTCTGAGGAGCACTATCACTGCTGAGTCCACCCGGTCTTCTACTCAACCACTGTAAGCCATGTACTGCCTGCTGGTTACAGTAAAGAACCGTTGCAGAGACTATCTGTGTCCGTGTCTCCTTATGAACTGTCCGTCATGAACTTAAGGTAACCGCAGCTGCCGCACAACATCTTGAGCAGCTCCAGCCCCCGGGGATCACCGCTCAGCCTGTGGGGAGCGTAACATCTTGCTGCTGTCCATCACCCCGGGAGGTTCCGCAGCGTCGGTAGCCCTTACCGAATCTACTCATAGGTGGCGTCACGAAGAAAACAAATTAAAACCCCTTTTTAATCTGTTCCCGTAAGACGACCTCAATTTTGATCTGCACTACACCGGGCCCCACTACCGGCAGGCGCGGTCCACCCGTGACAAGGAAGGAGAAGAATCGCCTGTCTAAACCGGGAGTAACCCTGGCCCCTGGTGTGCGTCAGAAAATGGCGTCACGAACAGGATACGAGCAGGCCCGTTACCAACGGGTATGTTGTGCTTAAACTGGACTTTATTGTCTACAATTGGACTTTGTTCGTCCCTAAAAGAACTTTCCCGCCTTTACACCATTGGGTCAAGATGGCGCCCAAGATGGCGTTCCCGCCACAAGAAGCCGCCACGTGAAGCCCAAGAGTGAGTCAACCCCCCCCCTCACTGTGGGAGGGCCAAAGACAAAAGGCGCCAAACTCTTTGTCCGCCCTGATTGCTCGAATCAACCATGGGGGCGGATCCCAAAGACTTTTCCCACGATTGGACTACAAAAGCCCAGAGGAGATGGGAGTGTCATACCTAGACACACCGACAGAGAAAGAAGACATCTTCACCAGCTCAACCAGAACGTCTTACCGGTTGAACGGGTGTGGTTTCCCTCCAAAGAAGAATGGCCAGCATGAGACTCCAAGACCTGATGCGGGAGGTCGAGGCGGAGGCCAGAGCAGCCATAAGCCAACCGGGTCCGGATCCTGCCCTTACCATAGACGGCAGCCCCGACTTCTGGCTAGAGGCTCTACAAGACCTCCAGGTGCGGTTACTAGAGACAGTGGAATGGACGATCCGTAGCTGGAGCGCGACCCTAGGCAGACGACTACACCAAGCGATGCAGCAGAGCCGACCGGGTGCAGCTTCTCCAAGCCCAGACGACGTCACCAGCTTCTCGACCGCCTCACCCTCGCCTACCACCTGTCCTGCTCCGTCACCTGAGCCAATAGACTGTGTCATTCCGGTGGAGGCCGCAACTCGACCCGTTCCAGCGACCGATATCGCAACCGATTCCGTTCTTGAGCCGGAGCTCATAACACGCTCCATGGAAGAACTCGATCTCTACCAGGTTCCACTTGCGGAACCCGCGACTAGTTTCCACACTACCGAGACTGTCGCTTGTTTCTCCCTTGAACCGGAGGCCTCCTCTGCAACTACAGAGGCCTACCTGGTAACCGGGATTGAAACACCTTTACCTGCGGAAACAGATGAAGAGGCAGGCAGCCTGGAAGCCCTACAGGACGTCCCTACGGAAGGATCCGCAGCACCACCGCCCTGTTGTACAACGGAACAAGCTTTAACGTCTTTCATCATCGAGCAGCCTGATGTGATCATCGAGGAAGAGGTCGGAGAGGATGACGACGAGACCCACAGCACCGCTGAGGATTTCGACACCGGGTTCGCTTGGGGAGACAACAGAGAACTTCCTTCCGGGCACACAGCTCGGGTACACTGGTCGGGTGCACTGCCGACACCTTCCCCTGTGCCGTTCCACCGGGTTCCGATACAGACAGCCCGCCAAGTTCAAGCTTCCCGCCAAACCACCAGCTCCATTACTCATCTTTACACCCCGAGCCGTAACGACGGAGATATACGCCAGAGACGACGAGAGGAGTGGCAAGCCCGAGAACGCGCCAACATGGAGGCCCGTGCCGAGGCTCGCCGCCAGCCGCCGCTGCCTGATGAACTCCGCCGTGAAGGTAGAATTTCCACCTTTAATTTAAATACCGGGTGGGGGTTCGCTTGGGAGGTGGGTTTGAATGAGGAGGTGTTTGTGGGGCGCCGGGACGTTGAGTCCAACTTGCCAAGAGGACATCCCGATCGCGACCTATACCGGGGCGATATAATCACCTACGAGCGCTATGCTTGTGCAGATGGGTGGTTCGCTATCCGGGTACGCCATCACCCTCAGAGCCAGTGACTTTAAAACTTGAACTTCATCAATGACTCTGTTCCCGTTAATCATTGACTGTGTGATCTCGCGGCTACAGCCTGGACTCTAGTTAAAGTACAGCCGACCGCCCGCCGGGTCCGCACAAAGTGATTACCTGTTTCTTTGCTTATATCACCAAAGCATATCTTTACCTGTTTTTCTATTTTAATAAAAGTGTGTCATATATGTATAAAAATGTAAAAAACCTCTGTAATGTGAGTAGTTTGACGCTTGGGGACAAGCTGATTTAACCAAGGGGGAGTGTGGCGCCCCGCAACGAGTGCGTCACAAGGGAGTATTGCAGCCGCAATATTCTCTAGACAAAGCAGTGCAATAGTTAACTCAGAGATCCAACCCAACATACAACACCTAGACAGAGGACCAATCCTAGGTCCTGGTGGGTGGAGTGTTAGGGTAGTGAAGAGAACACAATAATCTAGACAGTCAGAACAGCATAGAACTTAGTCTAGAACTTGAAGAGAGCAGACTAGAACTTGGAGTGGAGCGGGGGCTCCGCACTCCGTGCGGGCCCCTGGGCCGTCACCGGTCGGGTGTCAGCACCTGAGGCCTTAACCACCGGGAATGGGCATTTCTACACGGGTTCCCAAAAGACTCCCGTGCCCACAACTCACAGCCGGTTCACTGGTACCGAAGCTGGCAGCAGTTCACCTCTGTCACGCGAACCAGCCCCGTGGAGGAGCAGCTTTATAGGAGCACCCCACCACCAGCCAGTTTCCAGTCGTCTAACCAGCGGTGTACCCACTGAGGGACCCAAGGCTCCCCAAAGAATCCAGAACGTACATCATGGATAGGGCATTGAAGCAGCCTCCCCGTACCCGACCTGGTATTCCTGGGCGACGCTGGCAAGAGAAGCTAAGGAGGTAGAGAGGAGGTACACTGCGGATCTCTGAGGAGCACTATCACTGCTGAGTCCACCCGGTCTTCTACTCAACCACTGTAAGCCATGTACTGCCTGCTGGTTACAGTAAAGAACCGTTGCAGAGACTATCTGTGTCCGTGTCTCCTTATGAACTGTCCGTCATGAACTTAAGGTAACCGCAGCTGCCGCACAACATCTTGAGCAGCTCCAGCCCCCGGGGATCACCGCTCAGCCTGTGGGGAGCGTAACATCTTGCTGCTGTCCATCACCCCGGGAGGTTCCGCAGCGTCGGTAGCCCTTACCGAATCTACTCATAGGTGGCGTCACGAAGAAAACAAATTAAAACCCCTTTTTAATCTGTTCCCGTAAGACGACCTCAATTTTGATCTGCACTACACCGGGCCCCACTACCGGCAGGCGCAGTCCACCCGTGACAAGGAAGGAGAAGAATCGCCTGTCTAAACCGGGAGTAACCCTGGCCCCTGGTGTGCGTCAAATACAGCGATGTCTAGTGACAGGAGCAGAAGCCGCAGGAGCAGGCAATGGTGGGGACGTAACACCTATCAGCAGCACCGCCTACAGTGTGAATACAGCGATGCCTAGTGACAGGAGCAGAAGCCGCAGGAGCAGGCAATGGTAGGGACGTGACAAACACCATGTGGATTTTCTGGACATTTGTTTGCTTCCTATTCCTGTATCAGTGGAGGATACTGAATTGAACTGTGTGCCTTTGAAAAGAAAACTTCAAACAGGATTGTGGATAGAGACTTTATTCTATGGGCTTCGGAGACAAACTCATTCCTCAGAAATATTAATCTCAAATCTTAAACCTCTATGTTTTTTTAATGAACAAAATAAAGTTTACCCCTTTAGAAATGCTGTATCCTCCTCCCCACCACCTTTTTATTTATTCATTATATTGGACCTGTTGATTTGGACCACTCAGGGGACAGGTGAGCTGAACTTGTCTGATACATTAAAAACAATGTATTAGCAACGCACTTACCAAAGCCATGGGGCTTCCGGCAATCCTTATACTTTCTACCACTATTGTCAAAAGTCTCTGAAGTTTTGGATCATCATAGTCAAAGCGATGGCCAAGTAGTATGGAAACAATAATATTAGTGATGGCGGCAGTCATTATAGATTCATTGTCAAAGGGTTCACCTAAAGTAATAATAAACATGGTTACCAAACTAAAGGGTCAATCTAATAACTAAATTGAAGATTATTATTAATTACTAGCTGGCAGCCCGATTCTAAAGAATCGGGTGGTCTAGAATCCATATTCAGTTTATTTAGTAAGAATTAACAATAATGCAATTAAGACATGATATGTATTTCAAACACATAACGGGCGGGAGACGGAGCTCAGCCGCGGCTACCTATGGCACGGAGGTCCGCGGCGAGTCAGCCGGGAGATGACCGGCATTAGACGAGCAACCAATCGGGACAGTGGGGCGGGGCACAGCGCCATATTTAAAATCTCAAGTCCTCCATGGATTTTAAATATGACGCCGTGTTTCGCGCTGCTATTCTAATTGGACGCCCGCCAGCCGCGAGCGACCAATCAGAATAGCAGCGCGAAAAAAGTCGTCATATTTAAAATCCATGGAGGACTTGAGATTTCAAATATGGCGCTGTACCCCGCCCCAATCAGAATAGCGGCGCGCTCTATGGCGCCATACTTCAAATACACTGTACTCAGTGTATTTCAAATATGGCGGCATAGCGCCCGGCCGCCACACATCATGGGCGGGAGACGACCGGCTTTAGCCCGTGGGCCGCCGGCCGGAGCCAGCGCCAGCCAGCCAGGAGACGACCGGCGTTAGCCGGTCGTCTCCCGACTGGCTTGCGGCTGCCTATGGCACGGAGGTCTGCGGCGAGTCAGACGGGAGATGATCGGCTTTAGCTGGTCATTTCCCGGTTGGCGAGCCGCTGAGCTCCGTACCGTACATACTTCAAATACTCTGAGTACAGTGTATTTGAAGTATAGCGCCATAGAGCGCACCGCTATTCTGATTGGTCGCCGCGTTCAGCGTGGCGACCAATCAGAATAGCGGTGCGCGCTATGCCGCCATATTTGAAATACACTGAGTACAGTGTATTTGAAATATGGCGCCATAGAGCGCGCCGCCATTCTGATTGGTCACTGCGTTCAGCGCGCGACCAGAGGCTCAACCCCCGGTGGTCCCTGTTTTTTGCCCGTTTCAATTTCGAACTGCACTTCCGGCCTAGCAGTAAAAATGTCAAGGCAGATGCCCTGTCAAGGTCCTTCCAGCCATCGGATGTTGAAGAGGAGCCCTTTCATATCATTGACCCTACCAAGATAATTACTGTGGCTCCCTTACGTGTAGCTGGACTTCCGCCGGGTAAGACCTTCGTAGCATAGGATCAAAGGAAGACAGTCTTGTCATGGGTCCACTCATCAAGAATTGCTGGTCACGTTGGAGTTAAAAAGTCCATCTCTTTGATCTCTCATCACTATTGGTGGCCTACTATCCGTCAAGACGTCCACAACTTTGTTGCTTCATGTCCGTCTTGTGCTAGAAATAAGATGTTAAGAAAGTTGCCGGCTAGACGTCTCCTGCCTCTTCCGGTCACATCGGCCCCTTGGCAACATATAGCATGGATTTTATTACGGATCTCCCTTGCTCCTCCGGCTGTACGTTCATATGGGTAGCCGTGGATCGCTTCTCTAAAATGGCTCACTTCGTTCCTTTGCCTGGTCTACCATCCACTACTGAGTTGGCCTAGATATTTATCGATCACATCTTCCGGCTCCACCGATTTCCTCGCCATATTGTGTCCGATAGGGGAGTCCAGTTCATTTCCCGGTTCTGGAGGGCACTGCACAAGCATATGGACATCACGTTGGACTTCTCCTCTGCCTATCATCCTCAGTCCAATGGGCAGGTGGAGCGCATTAACCAAGTCTTCACCAACTATCTTCAGCACTTTGCCAATGCTCATCAAAATAGCTGGACCGGTCTCCTCCCTTTGGCGGAATTCGCTTACAACAATCGCTCTAGTGAATCGTCGGCTAAATCCTCTTTTGTCGTGGTATTTGGGTAACACCCTGGTTTGCCTCTTCCGATCTCCTCAGCGTCCGGCAACCTGACTTCTCCAAGATCTGGAGTGAGACCAGAGACGCTCTTACACAAGCCTCCGGCAGGATAAAGAGACATGCCGATTAGAGACGTCTGGATTCGCCATCTTTCCTCCCTGGCGATAAAGTGTTGCTTTCTTCCAGATATGTCAGGCTGAAGGTGTCATCCTACAAGTTGGGGCCGCGTTATATTGGTCCCTTCGAAGTCCTGGGACGCATCAACGACGTTGTCTACAAGCTGAAACTACCTGAATCCCTAACTCATTTCATGTCTTGTTGTTGAAACAAGTGGTGCTTAATCGCTTTCATCCCTCCTCCAGCACTATGCCACGGCTTCTCAACTTCGAGAATGTCTATAAAGTCAGGAACATCCTTGCCATGAAGAAAAGTAGAGGCAAGACCCCCTTGCTAATTTACTGGGTTGGCTTCGGTCCTTAGGAGAGGACCCGGGAGCCATGGGAGAACATTAATGCACCGCGCATTCAGGAGAGGTTCTCAGCACGCCTTCGGAGGAGGGGGTGTATGGGAGGGGGTACTGTTAGGTCCCCTGGCACTGAACCCCAGCTAACCTCTCCTGGGTCTGCATCCTCTCCTCCTCTACCGATCGGGCATCCGGCATCCAGGAGTGCTGTGTCTCGGAGCCATCGCTGGGTCCCCTTTCTGTCTGCTGACCACCGGGCTCACGCATCAGCACAGTCATGAATCTAATCAGCGGTGCACTAGGCGCGGCCGTGCTCGTCCCCTGTGAATCTAAGGGCCGGCTCGGCTCAACCTGACAATCCCCTTGACCAATAGCTGTCCATCCTTTCGGTATATCAGGCCACCTCCGAAGCTGGGAGATGCCTGATTATTGAGTTAGTTAAGCTTCTGCTTTGCTGGCTGTTGGTCAGGTCTACTTGTGCTCTCCCCAGGTAGGACCATTCCTGCTCTCCTAGCCTTGGGGCCGGTTACCTCGAATCCTCCTTAGATATACCATAGTATAGGCTAACCCTATGAGCCTCCCCCTTGGTACTAGCAGCTGTGGTATTTAGACCCCCTGGGCTTGCCCCTGACAATCCCTGTATAGGGGTTGTTTAAACTAGGACCAGCTCGCCCAGGTGAGTTCGGTACCACGGCCCAGTGGGTCCACTCTAGGGCGCCTTCCCAGGAAGCGTGACTGCTTGATAATGTAAAGTGCACTCTCTGATGATGCAGTGGTAGCTGAATACCTGATACTCAAGAGACAGGAGAGCGACTTACATAAAATGAAGGATATTTATTAAGGATGTTTATTAAGGATAGGTTCACAAAGGGGAAAGGTGCCTGAGGGGAGGACACTCTGGAACGCAACACTGTACCACGTAGTGGAACACCTGCAAAGATAAACCCCTGTACAGGGATTTCTCTGTCACAACACCAGATGGCCTGAATGCCATGAATTCCACGAATAACGGACCAGAGGGGCGACCTGTACAGGCCGGACAGTAGAAATGGAGGAACTGTAGAATACTAGCTCTGTTGATAAAATGAATCCTGGCAGAGCTCAGCAGATTTTGGCCTGAGCAAAAGCAGCAAGTTTCAGAGAATGAAGCAGTGGAGCTGCGGGGTGAGCATGAATCTCCCTGCTTGGTTGAGACTGGCCCCGCAGCCGAGGACATGACAGTTCCCCGACCCTTATGCCCCCATTCATCAAACTTGCTAGGACCTTTCTAAGGAGGACTGGAGCATCAATGTTCTCCTCAGGCTCCCAGGTTCTCTCTTCAGGACTGAATCCCTTCCAGTTGACCAGAATGAGCATTCTGCCACCTCTTTTCTTCATCGCCAGGATGTCCTTAACTTCATAACATCTTCAGCACTGACAAGAGAAGGGAAATTACCTGGATCCTGGAAGTAGCGGCTGAGAATAACTGGCTTCAGCAGGGAGACATGGAAAGAGTTATGGAGGCAGGCAATTTCAAATGGTAACACACCTCGTTGATCCGGAGGAGCACATCAAAGGGACCGATGTAATTAGGAGTCAGCTTGTAAGAGGGAACTTTAAGATGGATGTGCCTGGAAGACAGCTATACCTCATCTCTGGGTCGGAAGGGTGGTGAATCCAGACGTCTTTTGTCCTCATGTTCCTTGGTTCGAGCCCATGCCTGCTTCAGTGAGGTTCTGTTCTCTGGCATGATCTTTGGGAAGTCCCTTGAAAGGGACTCAGCCACAGAACTGCTGGAAGCGCGAGGCAATGTAGCCAGAATCTTAGGATGCTGTCCATAAACAATTAAAAAACGAGGAGTTAGAGGACTCACCGACGTGGTTATTATAAAAAAAAAACTGCCCATGGCAGCAGCTCGGCTCAGTCGCTGTGGTGGTCATTCACAATGTGTTGCAAATTAGTGAAGAATTGGGTCACTCGCCATTATATTAAGGATTATAGACCGAGGAGAAGTCCAGAGTGATATTCAACAGCTTACAGAGGGACCATCAGAATCAGGGAGATGAATTGAACCCCTCTGACAGAGGCAATATGGACTGGAAGACCGTGAAGCCGAAGGATATGCTGGATGAAGAGCTCTGCGAACGTAGGAGTGTAGAAGGGAGATTAGACAGCAAAATTAAGTGTCCAATCTTGGAGATCCATTCTACTGCAACCCAGTTTGCCATACAACTGGATGATCCGGGATGAAGTCCATTGCAATGTGCTGCCAGGGAGCAGACGGAATTGGGAGCAGAAGAAGGTCACCCGCTTTTCAGTTTCTTGGGGGGTTTTTTGTGAGCACAAGAGTGGTAGGCTGCAACAAAGTCCAGAACATCTTGATGCAATGTGATCCACCAGATTGTTGAAAAGTCAGCTTTAACATCTTCTTTTGACTGGCGTGGCAAGCAAGTTTAGAAGAATGACGCCAGCGTAGGTCTCTCTTCTTGTCCCTTTCAGTTACAAGAGTCTTATCGGGAGAGAGCTTTGACAGCCTGACTAGAGCTACCGTGATCATCTTAGGTGGTTCAATGATGTGATGAGGCTCCTCCTCTAGGTCATCTGACAAGAAGGACTTTGCAGTATGGAAATAGAGAGAGAATTGAACCAAGCAAAGAATAGGGACCAACGAGCCTGGCGAGGGTTGAGTCTTTGAGCAGACAGGAGATACGACAGGTTCTTATGATCAGAGTAAATGATGACTGGATGAACTGCTCCTTAAAGCAGATATTGCCATTCTTTTAAGGATAACTTAATTGCCAGTAACTCTGTATCCAAATTGAGCAGTTACGTTCACAGGGTGAGAATGCCTTGGAGAAGAAACCTCAGGTCTCTGTCTTACCGGTAGGCAGCTTAGGTGTGAGGACTGTTCCAGCTCCATCTGAAGAAGCGTCCACTTCTAGGAAAAACTGTTTGTTGATTATTGGTCTTGGAGAGCTGCAGTGGTTGAGAAGGCCTGTTTGAGGAAGGCGAAAGTTGACTCGGCCTCTGGAGTCTAAACCTTTGGTTTGAATCCTTTACAAGGCAGGGCGGTGAGTCTTCTTACCAGAGAGGAGAAGTGGGGGATGACTTGCCGATAGTAGTTGGCAAATCCCATGAACTGCTGAATGGCCTTGATTTCCTCAGGTGGGGGCCATTTAAGCATGGTGGAAACCTCTGGATCCATCTTAAAATTTTGTATCGTAAATGATATAGCAAAAATGGGTAAAGACCTCTGCTCAAACAAACATTTCTCAAACTTATAGATCCAAATGGACGATGATTTTTCGATCCGTGCAAACTGTACATTGAAAAAGAACACAAGGGATCAAAGGGCAATGGTGTTTTATTCAACGCGTTTCAGAGCGTGCCCTCCCTCCTTCTCCAGGAATGCAACCATGATACAGTGTTAACAGGAGTAGTGATGGGCGAATCCTAAATTACTCGGAATCGCTTGACTCTAGCGAGTCCGAGCACAGGACTCCCTACTCGTTGCGAGTCTAGCGAGTCCAATGTTAATGAATGGGGAAGCGAGTAATTGCGAGTAGTGTGCGATTTACAAATCACAGATGTGTCTCGGAAGCTTCAGCCTGAAGCAATCCTAGTTTTGTCAGAGTCTCAGCCATTGATTTGCATTGGACTCGTTTACTGTGCAAGTAATCGCTGGGAAACTCGCACAGATAAGAGTCTGGCTGTCTGCTCTGTGCTGGCTGCCGCAGCTCCAGGGTCCTAGAACCCGCCTGCTGCCTGATGTAGCAGAGCTGAGATTGTTCTCAGTCTGCTCATCCCTGTGCATAGACATCTATATCTATGCACAGGGGATGTAGCAGAGAGGACATCGCGTTTTGGACTGCGTCGGACGGACGAGGATTTTTTAATTAAAGATGGAGTCCCTAATGGCTTTTTTTTTTATTTCTAATAAAAAATTTTCTCTGTGTTGTGTTTTTTTCGCCCATCCCTAAACAGGAGGCAACATTATATAGAGATATAGGAGACTCCGACAGAGTAACACATGCCCATGACATCGGCAAGGGAGGATTCACTGGCGTCAAATAGAACCCGATACTCCAGCATATAAAGCCTTCAATACAGTTAAAAAAAACTACTAAAATTGTACATTGATCAAACATATAAAGGACATTTGAATGAAACGAACATTTGAATGAAAGCAACACAATACATATAAATTAATAAATATTTGAGAAAAAGATAAGAAGGAAACAAAGAAGAAAAAATTGGAAAGAGAAATGGGAAGTGGAATCGAACCTAGAAGGCTGAAAGAATTAGAGCACATTGTGTCGTATGCAGCATGTTTCCACCTGTACACCACACAAGCATACATATATCTGTACCCCTGTTTAGCTGATTGTATTTGTTGTGCATTGATGTATTTATTTTATGGAAAAAAATGAATGTATGAATTAGAATGTTTATATATTGCATCATATACAACCCATTTTACTATCTGTGCACTATATAGGTGTATGTATTTCTGAACACCAGTGTGGTGATATATGAGAAATGAAGGAAAAATGTGCTTGTGAGAATGACAGGTTGGTTTGGTGATTCGCGATTATTGTTGATTGATAGTAAATGATTATAGAGGCACTAACACCGCTGATGTCAAGTAAAGGAAAACATAAAAAATGAAGAAAAAGGAGTGTAAAGAAAATATGTGAATAAGGCCCCTTTCACATCAGTATTTCACTGATGTTTACAGCCGATCTGGCAGGTGGCGCCGCTTCTGCTGGATTGGCCATCTTGCAGCCCAGATACAGCAAGCCCCATGCATTTGCTGGATCTGGGCCGCTAGGTGGCTGATCCCGGATCTGTGAAAGGCCCCTAGCCTTGACATTTACTGGAATCAAATACTGGTTTGTGAGTGTTTTTATATGTTGCCATCTGATTTTCCCATACACTATGCAGGTTTGAGCAAATTGTGCTTGTTTGTGAGTCGGTAGGATGATTGTGTTGCTGTTTGGTGTCTTTGATAGTCATAATATATTATTATTGTGCAGAAAACAAATTGATTAGAATAAGAAAAGATATGAAAAAGTTAATTTATTCATTATTTAATAACGGGAAATATGTAAAAAGTGAAGAATGGAATTGAACACCCAACATGTAGACATATACAAACTCAGTGGCGGACCTTGAGCCCAGAGGGCCCCAGTGCACCCATGATAAGGAGCCGGGGGGGGGGGGGTTGTGGTGGTCGTCCGTGAGGAGCAGGGGGGAAGGTTTAGGGTTTTAGCGATTTAGCTAGCGGCCGTTGGTGAGGTGCGGGGGGGGGGGGGAAGGTGATGGCGGCCGTCGGTGAGGTGAGGAGTGGTGGTGTGGCGCTTATTGCTGATGTGGCTCTCCTACCTGCGTTGAGCCGCGCCGAATGCATGCATTCCTGGCAGCCGGGGTGGCAGTGGGGCAGAGGAGAGGAGGGGCGGGATCAGGCAAGGGAAGCAGGAAGCTTCCTGCTTCCCTTGCCTGACCCTCCTCTCCTCTGACATCTGGTCACAGGGTCGGCTGGGGGCCCCCCTGCAGGCCTGAGGGGCCCCCTAGCCATTCGGGACCCTGGTGCAGCTGGACCAGCTGCACCACGGTAGGTCCGCCCCTGTACAAATTGATGTCTAAATGTATCCCTTTCAGCTCTATGCTGTACAAACATGACCATTAGTTCCCACCTTTGGATCCATAAAGTAATTTTGTCACCATAATGTGCTTATGAAAGAGTATATTGTGATTATATATTATTAGGCATTTATAGGAAATAGAAAAGGAGTATAAATACAAAAACATATTCACCCTAAATCAGTGGTTCTTAACCGGGGTTCTATCGAACCCTAGGGGTTCGGTGAGTCGGTCTCATGGGTTCGGCGGAGCCTCCGCCACGGAGGTCAAGACTCACCTGACTCATTATGTAAATTTGTGATGACACGCCCCGCTTGGCCATCACTTGCTGCAGACGATCATGTTACATTAATTGGCCAGTCAGTGCCGCGGGGAATTTAGTGTTCTCAGTAGTCACCGTGTGACTGTCGTACTAACTATGTCGAGCAAAAAAAGAAAGTGGTCGGACGAATATGTACAACATGGATTCACATGTATCATGGAACGTGATGGGAGTTAGCGTCCTATCTGCATGATTTGCAATGCCAAGTTGAGCAACTTTAGTCTCGCATCGGCAAAACTGAAGGCACACTTCTTGAAGCTGCATGGAGATGGGGAATACAAGAACACAACGCTTGCTGAATTCAAGGTGAAAAGAGCCAGATTCGATGAAAGGGCCACTCTGCCTGCTCTTGGATTTGTGCTCGTGAACAAACCGATCCTCACCGCATCGTACGAAGTTGCTTATCTGATCGCAAAGCAGGGCAAGCCGCACACCATCGGTGAAACGCTCATAAAACCAGCAGCGTTAAAGATGGCGACTCTGATACTCGGAACAGCGGCCGAAGGTAAATTATCCCAAATTCCTCTTTCAAATGACACCATCAGAGACAGAATAGAGTGCATGAGTAAAGACATCTTGGCTCAAGTAGTCGCAGATCTAATTTCAAGTCCGGCAAAATTCTGCCTTCAACTCAACGAGACCACAGACGTTTCTAATCTAAGCCAGCTTGCTGTTTTTGTGCGCTATGTGAAAGACAACATGATAAAAGAAGAGTTTTTATTTTGTAAGCCTCAGAGCGGTTGGGTAGCTTTCAGACACTCTGCATCATATGTATCAGTGTGAATGGTGCTCTATGCAGGCCTAGTGTGTGCATGGCAGGTCGCCTCCCACATTTTGCTGGTAGAGGCGACTCATCAGCCAGCAGCTGGGCTTGCTCCACAATTGGGCTCTGACTGCGTCCTGTAAGTGCTTTTGGTTTTCTGTCTTTGGCATGGATGGTAAGCCTCTTACAACAACAACTAAGGCAGCCAACGTGAAGAAGCTTGTGGATGACTTCCTCAGAGACAACAATCTTTCATGGGATATGGTTTCTGCAGTTTGTATGGGCAGAGCTCCAGTTATGTTGGGAAGAAAGTATGGTTTTGGTGCGCTAGTAAAAGCCGATGCACCACACATCATGGTTACTCATTGTATTCTGCACTGGTATGCGTTGGCAACAAAAACCTTGCCTCCAAAAATGGCAGAAGTATTACAAACTGTAGTGGAATGTGTGAACTATGTGCGAAATAGTGCTCTGAGGCACCGCATCTTCAGTGAGCTGTGTAAAGAAATGGGCTCTGAATTCGAGGTACTCATGTACCATTCTAAAGTTCGGTGGTTATGCCGGGAACAGGTGCTGAGTCGTGTTTTTGCCATGCGTGTGGAATTAGCCCTGTTTCTGCAAGAGCACCAACATTGTCATGCAGATTGCTTCATAAATCCTGAGTTCATTCTCATTTTAGCGTACTTGGCTGATATATTGGCAGCTCTAAATCATCTCAATCAGCAGATGCAGGGTGGTGGAGTCAACATTATGGAAGCAGAAGAAAACCTGAAGGCTTTTAAAAAAAAACTACAGTTATGGAAACGACAAAAAGAGAACAATAACTTTGCAAAGTTTCCCCTTCTGGACGACTGTGTAAGTAAGATCGAAGAAGTGTCTGGAATCGGAGACATTTCTGTATGCATTGTACTGAAGCAAACAATTGCCACACACTTAGATGAGCTTGCAAAGTCTCTCGACGGATATTTCCCTACAAGAGAGTCATATCCAGCATGGGTGAGACAGCCGTTCACGTTTGCTCTTGAGACAGCAGATGTCAATTATGAATACCTCAACGAAATCATTGACATTCAGCAGAGCCAGGTTCAACAGCAACTCTTCAGAACAGCAACACTCTCAACGTTTTGGTGTCGACAGTTGGAAAAGTACCCAATTATTGTTAAGAAAGCCATGGAATTTTTTATACGATTTGTTACAATATATCTCCTCAAACAATCCTTTTCGAGGATGCTGGACATAACGCTAGCAGCGTTTCCCTGTGCGCTCGGAATAAGCGGTCACTAGGCAGCCTGCAGTATGAACTGGTTACCACGATACACATCGGGTAACCAGGGGCTGCGTTTCAAGGAAGCGCCGGCATACACGCACCTGCGTTTCTCTCACAAAACCTAAGCATTTAGCGCAGACACGCTAAATACTGAGAGCGCAGGTGTGTGGACAAGGCCTATGTCCTGAATTTGGAAAAAAATCCTATTTGATTTATCACTAAAGAAGGGTTCAGTGAATGTGCATATGAAACTGGTGGGTTCGCTACCTCAAACAAGGTTAAGAACCACTGAGCTAAATGAATGATTGTGAAAAGTTGTGATGTTTTTTCATCAGTGAGAGAAAAAATATATAAAATTCTTACATTTTGGATGTGTGTACAGTTAGGGCCAGAAATATTTGGACAGTGACACAAGTTTTGTTATTTTAGCTGTTTACAAAAACATGTTCAGAAATACAATTATATATATAATATGGGCTGAAAGTGCACACTCCCAGCTGCAATATGAGAGTTTCCACATCCAAATCGGAGAAAGGGTTTAGGAATCATAGCTCTGTAATGCATAGCCTCCTCTTTTTCAAGTAATTGGACAATGGACTCTAAGGGCTGCAATTAACTCTGACGGCGTCTCCCTCGTTAACCTGTAATCAATGAAGTAGTTAAAAGGTCAGGGGTGGATTGCAGGTGTGTGGTTTTTGCATTTGGAAGCTGTTGCTGTGACCAGACAACATGCAGTCAAAGGAACTCTCAATTGAGGTGAAGCAGAACATCCTGAGGCTGAAAAAAAGAATAAATCCATCAGAGAGATAGCAGACATGCTTGGAGTAGCAAAATCAACAGTTGGGTACATACTGAGAAAAAAGGAATTGACTGGTGAGCTTGGGAACTCAAAAAGGCCTGGGCGGCCACGGATGACAACAGTGGTGGATGATCGCCGCATACTTTATTTGGTGAAGAAGAACCCGTTCACAACATCAACTGAAGTCCAGAACACTCTCAGTGAAGTAGGTGTATCTGTCTCTAAGTCAACAGTAAAGAGAAGACTCCATGACAGTAAATACAAAGGGTTCACATCTAGATGCAAACCATTCATCAATTCCAAAAATAGACAGGCCAGAGTTAAATTTGCTGAAAAACACCTCAAGAAGCCAGCTCAGTTCTGGAAAAGTATTCTATGGACAGATGAGACAAAAATCAACCTGTACCAGAATGATGGGAAGAAAAAAGTTTGGAGAAGAAAGGGAACGGCACATGATCCAAGGCACACCACATCCTCTGTAAAACATGGTGGAGGCAACGTGATGGCATGGGCATGCATGGCTTTCAATGGCACTGGGTCACTTGTGTTTATTGATGACATAACAGCAGACAAGAGTAGCCGGATGAATTCTGAAGTGTACCGGGATATACTTTCAGCCCAGATTCAGCCAAATGCTGCCAAGTTGATTGGACGGCGCTTCATAGTACAGATGGACAATGACCCCAAGCATACAGCCAAAGCTACCCAGGAGTTCATGAGTGCAAAAAAGTGGAACATTCTGCAATGGCCAAGTCAATCACCAGATCTTAACCCAATTGAGCATGCATTTCACTTGCTCAAATCCAGACTTAAGACGGAAAGACCCACAAACAAGCAAGACCTGAAGGCTGCGGCTGTAAAGGCCTGGCAAAGCATTAAGAAGGAGGAAACCCAGCGTTTGGTGATGTTCATGGGTTCCAGACTTAAGGCAGTGATTGCCTCCAAAGGATTTGCAACAAAATATTGAAAATAAAAATATTTTGTTTGGGTTATGTTTATTTGTCCAATTACTTTTGACCTCCTAAAATGTGGAGTGTTTGTAAAGAAATGTGTACAATTCCTACATTTTCTATCAGATATTTTTGTTCAACCCTTCAAATTAAGCGTTACAATCTGCACTTGAATTCTGTTGTAGAGGTTTCATTTCAAATCCAATGTGGTGGCATGCAGAGCCCAACTCGCGAAAATTGTGTCACTGTCCAAATATTTCTGGCCCTAACTGTATGGAATATTCTTTTATGAAGTGAGGTCATTCAGCTCCTCCTTAAATACAGGCGGGTGACTAAAAACATGGGAATACAAAAAAGACCAAATTACATATCATATTTAACAAAATCTGCTATAGCAGACAAGAGAAAACAAGATTTAATGATTATGAATCAATACAACTTAAAGAAAAATTAGCCAAATCGATCCTGTCCTTCAGGCCAAAACCTTGGGTTTTTCATTTGCAGGATCCATCTGGACTCGCACCTGAGGAGCTTTTTATGCAAATCTCCTTGTTGAGGAGAGAGTGAAACCTCTCTAGCCCAGTGAAAGATCGTGTCTCAGGGTTACCTGCATTGCACTCTCTTACGTGTTTTATTAAACGAGGTGAACCTTTGCCTGATTCTATGGATTTTAAGCGCTCCTTAAAGCGGATGTGCAAAGGCCTGATGGTTTTGCCAATGTAATAAAGGCTGCAGGGTCAAAAGACCACATAGACCACAAATTTGGTCCTACACGAGAAACTGTTTCACATTATGCCACTTGTCACCTATTTTAATAGGATTTCTGACCAAGTGAAAACAGCAAAAAGGGCAACTTCCACACTTGAAATTGCCCTTCAGTCCCACCTCATCTAACTATGACCCCCTGGGGGTGAGCCTGCTTCTAACCAAGATATCTCTCAGATTGTGGGTAACCAATGGTTCAAACTGAACCACATCTGAGAGATCTTTCTCACCCTCCAGGATGTCTCAAGATGGCGGATCAGATTTTTCTCTCTATAAGACCAAACTTTTGTATATGAAATGTCTTTTTGTCTTAATCCTGGGAAACCCATGTGGCTAAGGGTTCAGAGTGTATAGTCGGCTGATCTAAAACAGTGCCACTCAGAATGCAATGACAAATTAGACATTGAATTTTTGGGCAATAAAAGCCTAGAGCAGAAAATTACTGCAGTTGCAGAAAGAGAATTAAGATTGTTTTGGTCTTTGCAATCCCTGCGCTCCTATGTGGAGTATGACAGAGTGCCAAGGGGACTAAGAGTGAGTAAAGCTATCTCCCATTTTAATGATGATGTAACTTTCGTAAAAGAGTGGGAACAGGCTCAAATAGAGTGTTCCAAATGTTTCCTAGGGCTAATACTACAACAGAAAGAGAAAGAACATGGGGTGTTCACTAAGGAGTTGCTCCGGTTAGGAACAGAGATGGAATACAAAATGAAAAAGGATCAGTGGTCCTCTTTCTTACAAAGACCAGACAAGAAACTTATGATGCACCGTGGGCCCGGTGGTCAACAAAAGGGGAAAAAGGTGAAATAATAAAAAGATAAAGTTTTAGCTCGTGACACCACCTGTAGGTTCCGGTGATGACACCGGCGCTGCTGGATCCTCTGGGGTGATGGGCGGCAGCAAGATGAAATTGCTCCCTACAGCACGAGCAGGTTCCCCGTTGTTTCTGGAAGGCAATGCAGATCAATGGCAATTCTGGAATAAGGCTCAGACACGTTGCTCTTCTGTACGGGTATTTACTCGGGTATTCAATTGCATACACGGTAACACAGTTCTCAAAGCCGGGTAGTGGACCGGGTGGTTCCTATAGTGAGTAGTGTCCCTCCAAGGCTCCACAAGTGTCTTTCTCTATCTCCTACTGTCCCTTCACTTCGCTGCTCTACTATACCCGCATAAGAGCACTGAAGACCCTCGGTTGGGATTCCGCCTCGCGATCTCACGGTCCCTGGCCTTCAATGGTGGGTGCTCCTGGTATAAGCTGCGGTAGATCTTTAGTTGGTGGGTCGTACTCCTGTAAAGCTTGCAACCACTCCAGTTTCTGTGGTTCAGGGATTTAGCCTGCTGGACCACCTCGGAGCCAGTACTCCGGGTTCTGTGGACTGGGCCAGGATAGTCAGTTATCCTCTCTATTCTTTGGCCTCTCTCTGTCTCTTCTGGGCCACCAGGTTGAGGTGCCCTCCCAGTAAGCCTTCTCAGTGCTTCTCTGTAGCTTCTCCAGCTTTGCTACATCTGTTACTTTAACTTTGCTGTCTCTGCAGCTTCTGTTCTGTAGCTTTTCTCCTGTCACGACTTGACTTCTGCACTGTTCTGTTCTCACTTCCTGGTCTAACTCCTTACTGCTCTCCCACTCACTATATAATCTAGCTCTCCTCACACCGGGACCTGTTACCTTAGGAACGGGTGTCTGATCGGTCCCCTATGACTAGGTGTTGCATGTGGTGGATGGAGCTTCAGAATTCTTCTACTCATCACTGGAACAGAGAATACGACACCTTAGTGGGGCGCCACACTTATACCGATACAAAATTATGTTGAGAACAAAAAGAGAGAGAATTATGTTAGGGATAAAATAGACTTTGAGACGGGCTAGATTGGATTTGAGTAAAATCAAAGGTGCAGCCGGCCTTACACCTAACAAAAGGAAGAGGTATAAAAAAAAGATTCCTAAAAATATAAAAGAGGATAAGAAACCTTACTGGACAACTGACACGGTGACGGATTCCAGTGGGAATAAGGGCCCACCCCCAGCAAAAAGAGCTTTGGATACTGTAGCCATCTCAGAGGCCCCTTTAGGAGATAAGTTTGAAGATGGCGAGGAGGCAAACGAAAGAACCGGATGTCTAAAAAGGAAACAGGTCTTTTGCAGGGACTTTGTGACGGGGTCTATCAAAAATGAGAACTTGGTGTTTAATCTCACAGATTAGGTGTTAGATGAAAGCATGATATCAATCCTGAATAAGAACTTGAAATTCTGTATCCCCCAGCCATTTGGAATTTAGAACTGATTTATATGAGGCAACCTGTAAAATCCATTTGTATAAATTTTTCAAAAATAAAGCTAATACAGAAGAACTTATTGCATCGGGGACTAAACAACGCAAAATAGGTCCCCTTAGTTTCTTTGGAACTAATAGCCCATTGGGTGATGTTAAGAAGGGATGCACAGGCCCTTTTAGGGCTGACTGATGAACAGCTATACAAGTCCATTGAAACCAAAGAGGATGAGGATAATTTCACGAGCAGGATTAAATCTTCCTTTTTTCCACCGGTGGCCCCTGGTAATGTACTTGACACCTTTCAGGAATGTTTGATCAGGGATATTGAAGCCCTGATCTACCCTTCCCCAGTAAATAATTTAACATCTTCAGAAGAAAAAGCTCTTAAGGTATTAAAAAGTTGGGATGATGAGGGTAGTACCAAACCCCTGTCCCGGTACTTGGACTGGCTTTTTAGGCCCCTCCTACTGAACATCCCCTTGCATTGGAGGGATACAGGTGATATTATCACCTCTCTAGAGAATTTTGAGTGGCAAGAGGGTTTCAAACTTGTTTCGATAGACGTTGAAAGCCTCTACACCAGTATTCCTCAGGAGTTGGGGGTGTCCGTGGTCAGAGAGGTCTTCAGCGGGGTCTAAATACCACAGCTGCTAGTACCAGGGCTCGTAGGATTAGCCTATACTATGGTATAGCTATGTAGGAATCAAGGAACAGAGCCCAAGGCTAAGAGTGCAGGAATGGTTCTACCAAGGGAAAGCACAAGGAGGGCCTGACTAACAGTCAGCAAGGCAGAGGCAAACTAACTTAACAATCAGGCATCTCCCATCAGTGGAGATGGCCTGATAAACCGGAGGACAGGTAGCTATTGGTCAAGGGGAGTATCAGGTTGGGCCGGGCCAGCCCCAAGAGTCAGAGGGGAAGGACGTGGCCATGTGGCGCCCCGCAACGAGTGCGTCACAAGAGGGTATTGCAGTCATAAATGCAGCCGCAATATTCTCTGACTCAGCAATGATCCGGTTAACATAGAAATCCAACCCTACATGCATCACCTAGAACAGAGGGCCAATCATAGGTCCTGGTGGGTGGAGTGTTAGGGAAGTGTAGTAGAACACACAATAATCTAGATAGAAACAGACAGAGAACAGTAAGAGTCGGGAATCTAGAGCAGAGCCTAGACCACAGAACTTGGAGAGGAGCGGAGGCTCCGCACCCCGTGCGGGCCCCTGGGCCGTCACCGGTCGGGTGTCAGCACCTGAGGCCTTAACTACCGGGATTGGGCATTATCCACACGGGTTCCCAAAAGACTCCCATGCCCACAACTCACAGCCGGTTCACTGGTACCGAAGCTGGCAGCAGTTCACCTCTGCTACGCGAACCAAAAGCGTGGAGGAGCAGCTTTACAGGAGCACCCCACCACCAGCCAACTTCCAGTCGTCTAACCAGCGGTGTACCCACTGAGGGATCCAAGGCTCCCCAAAACATCCAGAACGTACATCATGGATAGGGCATTGAAGCAGCCTCCCCGTACCCGACCTGGTATTCCTGGGCGACACTGGCAATCGATTAGTTAGAATGGAGGAACACTGCGGATTTCTAAGGGACACCATCACTGCTGAGTCCACCCGGTCTACTACTCAACCACTGTATGCCATGTACTGCCTGCTGGTTACAGTAAAGACCCGTTGCAGAGACTTTCTGTGTCCGTGCTTCCTTATGAACTGTCCGTCCGCACTTCAAGGTAACCGCAGCTGCCGCACAACATCTTGAGCAGCTCCAGCCTCCGGGGATCACCGCTCAGCCTGTGGGGAGCGTAACATCTTGCTGCTGTCCATCCCCCGGAGGTTCCGCAGCGTCGGTAGTCCTTACCGAAACTACTCATAGGTGGCGTCACGAATAAATTAAAAACCCCTTTAATCTGTTCCACCAAGACGTCTTCAACCCTTTTGATCTGTACTACACCGGGCCCCACTACCGGCAGGCGCGGTCCACCCGTGACAAGGAGGAAGGAAGCATCGCCTGTCTAAACCGGAGTCCCGGCCACGGTGAGTCAGCCACGCCTAGTGCACCGCTCATTACACTTATGAAACCGACCCCTGCAGCATACTGGTGCATGAGCCGGACGTTCAGCAGACAGGAAGGGTATCCGGCGATGGCTCCAAGACACAGTACGCCTGGACACCGGATGCCTGATCAGCAGAGGCGCACCGGATGCAGACCCAGGAGAGGTGAGCAGAGGAGCGGTGCCAGGGGACTTAACAGTGGCCTACTTTTCATCCTTAAACACAACGCATTTAAGTTCCTAGAGTACTAGTACTTGCAAGTCGGGGGTACCGTAATGGGTACCCCATTAGCGTGTTCGTTTGCAAATTTATTTCTGTGTTTGAGGACAGGTATATCTATCACAGCTGTAATCAATTCCTGAAACATATCAAGAAATATGTGAGATATGTGGATGACATCTTCATGGTGTGGGATGGGTCTGTCGAGGACTTTTTGGCATTCGTAGATCACCTCAACAAAACCAACACCTATAATATGAGGTTTACCTTGGTATTTGGTGATGACAATCTGCAGTTTCTGGATGTCAAATGGAGGTATCGTTGATGGTAAAATCAAAAGGTAGGTGTTTAGAAAAGCCACCACCAAAAATGCCTTGTTGCATTTTGACAGTGCCCATGCCCACCATGTGAAGCGGTCACTGCTATACAATCAATTCTTGAGACGAAGAACAATTAACAATGACTCAGAGAAACTGGCTATTCAAACAGCAGACCTCAAGATGACGTTTTTAGCCAGGGGATACCACCCCACACCTTATTGGAAATGGCTTGTGATAAGGCTCTTTCCACCCCCTCCACTCCCCTGAGTGGCACTGTTTTAGATCTGCCGACTATACACGCTCAACCCTTAGCCACAAGAGTTTCCCAGGATAAGGACAAAAAGACAAGGAGGCGATTCATATTCAATTTCAAGTTTGGTCCTATGGAGAGAAAAATCAGATCTGCCATATTAAGACATTGGCATATCCTGGAGGGTGACAAGGATCTCTCAGATGTGCTTCAGCTTAAACCATTGGTTACCCACAGGAGGTGTAACAATCTGAGAGATATCTTGGTTAGAAGCAGGCTAACCCCCAGGGGGTCATGGTTAGATGAGGTGAGCCTGAAGGGAAATTTCAAGTGTGGAAGTTGCCCATTTTGGTGTTTTCACTTGGCCAGAAATCCTATTAAAATAGGTGACAAGTGGCATAATGTGAAACAGTTTATCTCGTGTAGGACCAAATTTGTTGTCTATGTGGTCTTTTGTCCTTGCAGCCTTTATTACATTGGCAAAACCATCAGGCCTTGGTACGTCCAATTTAAGGAGCACTTAAAATCCATAGAATCAGGCAAAGGTTCACCTCGTTTAATAAAACACGTAAGAGAGTGCAATGCAGGTAACCCTGAGACACGATCTTTCACTGGGCTAGAGAGGTTTCACTCTCTCCTCAACAAGGAGATTTGCATGAAAAACTCCTCAGGTGCGAATGAAAGCCCAAGGTGCCAAGTGGCCTGAACGACAGGATTAATTTGGCTATTTTCCTTTAAGTCGTATTCATTCATAAGCAGATTTTGTTAAACATGATATGTAATTTGGTCTTTTTTGTATTTCCATGTTTTTAATCACCACCTGTACTTAAGGAGGTGCTGGATGACCTCATGTGTGGACCTGTAGAGGCACCAGAGAGGTGCAAAACAGTATCGTCATCTAGTGACTCCTGCACCACCTCCCCACCCCCCTGTACAACTATGCCGATATTGTTACCGCTTTCCCAACTTGGTAATGTGAATAAAGGAGTAAATTCTATCTGGTGAGTGCCCTTCCATTTTTTCTCTTCATATCGGGACTTTGTGATAATTTTACATAGGAGGGTACTCCGCAGATCACTGCTTCCAGCGAGGTTAGTGCTGCCACTCTGCAGGTCTGCAGCTGGTCCACTCATTGTAGTGTCTGGAACCTTGATTCCACTAGTATACTGTGTTCTTGATTTCACAGATGGAGTGGAACCCTATCAAATCACTCAAAAACTGAAAAGGAGACAAAAAGCAAAAAAAAAAAACGAAATGGCAAAAGAAAGATCGCAAACATGCTTATACAAATAAACGACTTCTATATAGTGTGTGTGCTTGGTTCATTAACTTTATGTATAACTAGAAATAGGCCCGATGCTATTGCATCGGGAGTGCGGTGAAATGAATCCTTAGTGGTGCTAATGGAGCAGTGGGATGTGTCACACCGTTTGACCTTTCCAACACACCTGTTGTATGTCATCCTTCCGCATTTGTGTATTGTATTTGCTGCATGATTTGACTTCTTTTACACCTGAGCGGCGCGGGATTCAAATCTCCCGCCAAGCGCGAGCCACTTGCTGATTGGTCGCCGCGATTCACGTTCAGCGAAGTGTGATTTAAATCACGCGCCAAGAGAACTGATTGGTCACCACGGTCGGCGGCGACCATCAGCGCTGTTGGCGCGTGACGCGATTTGGCAGTGAATTTGAATCCCGGCCGCCATATCGGAACTTGGGTGTTCCAATATGACGGTCGGGGCACTTCCGCTGCGAGCAGCCGGGAGATGAGCGACTCAACAATTGAAAAAAATGAGAGACATTTGGTATCGCTGAATTCAGAAATGCTTTAGCTATCAAAATATTAAATCACTTCATCGGATCTGTAAAATTCATAAAGGAAAGAAATCACCAAACACCAAAATTACATATTTTGGTCACTGCAGCACTGCAATAAAATGCAATAACAGGTGATTAATATATCAAATCTATAGAAAAATGGTATCATTAGAAACGTCAGCTCAAGACGCAAAAAATATTCTATCACACAGCCCCAAATTTTTCTATAAAAACTTTTAAATTTTTTTCACCACATAGATAAAAGTAAAAGTATACATGTTTGGTATCTACGAACTCGCACTGATCCATAGAATCATACCGACACGTTACTTTTACAATGTAGTGAACATGATGATTTAAGAAAATAAAAACATTCATTGCAAGTGTTTTCCATTTTCCAATACACTATATGGTAAAATAAATTATTTTATCCAAAATTAAAACTTGTCCTGCAAAATCAAGCTCTCATATGTCTGTGTTGAATGAAAAAAAAAGATATGGATCTTGGAAGAAGGAGAGAGGAAAACAAACAATAGAAAATTAAAAATTGCCTGGATTTGAAAGGGTTAATCAACACTAGTTCAAATACACCGTCAGGAGGCAGCAGGCTTCTCATGATAAAGGTGGGGGCAAACAAGGTGAAAATGATTGAGTGGTTGCCTCATTGGTATTTTGCACCTAGTTTGCCCCCACCTCTATCATGAGGGGCCTGCTGCCTCCTGACAGTGTATTTGAACTGGTGTTGGTTAATGGCTGTTTCTCTGTTGAATTTCTTCATACCTTAAACATGTGAAAATATACTGTAAAAAACAATATCCCAAAAATTGTTATACTTTTTCTACAAAAAAAAATAAATCTCAAAACAGTATAAAAATCAGGCGTCTAGACTTGAAGAAACCTTTAAGCTAGATTTGCTTGGGAAGTGGAAGGAATTGGCAAATCCCCGAGATAGAGAGACGGAGGAGTCGCAAGGGGAATGGTGGATTCATCGGACAAGTGGAGTTAAGGCTGGGTTACACGTAGTGATGTTCCAGCGACCTGATCAATGATCGGGATCGCTGGAACATCACTATGTGATCGCTGGTGAGATGTCAGACAGGCAGATCTCACTAGCGATCACCCAGCGATGCGCCAACACCCAACAGTCGCTGGGATCGGTCAGGGTGTTGGACGCAGACTGGGTATCGCTGGTTGTTGCAACCGGTCACACATGCCTATGCATGCGCGACAGCGGCAGACCAACGATTGAAAAATGGTCCCCGCCATTCCGCAACAATCAGCGATCTGATCTTTAGTCGTTGCGGCATGTCACACGCAGCAACATCGCTGTTGGGGTCGCTGCAACGTCACAAAACCTGTGACATTGCAGCAACATTGGTAGCAATGTCGCTGCGTGTAACCCAGCCTTTAGACTTGTTTCACACAGCAGTTTTTTCCCTGATCAGGTTCAATCCAGTTTGTGTGCCAAAACCAGGAGTGTCTCCAAAACTCAGGTGTCAATCTTTCAATTATAGTTTTTATCTGCAAGTTCCTCTCCTGGTTTTGGCCCACAAACTGGATGGAACCTGATCAGGGAAAAAGCTGCAGTGTGAAACCAGCCTTAGGCAGGGACTGGATGATCTAGATCGGTGCGATAGTGATAGTCAGAAGGCCACAGAAGAGGATATTGCAACAGCCAAGATGATGAGGACATGCAATAAGATTTGGGGTTGAAGAAAATAGTTTTTTTAGACTGGCTTCACTCCACGGTTTTGTGCATTAGGTTCTGTACGGTTTGAATCGAACAGAACCTGATCCGGTATTGCCCCCCATGTATCCCTACATTGCCGGATTGGTTCCATTTAGCCAACCGGTTTTGTGTATTTTGTGCCTGATCCGGTTTTGTCCGGTTTTCCACCGTGCACAAAATCGGAGCCTGCAGCAATTTTTGGCTCCGGTGAAAAAAATCGGACAGTCCCAGATCCGGGGCGATCCAGCGCCTATAACATGGAAGTCTGTTGGCGCCAGATCTATGAAAAAATATGATCGTTTCCAAGATCCGATCTTTGGCACAGAGCACGCTCTGAAATTCTGCCATCCAAATTTCAGCATCATGGACAGCAGTATTTCATGCACAGGCTGTGAATTCAGCACCAAGGACAGCGGCAGAGCAGACACTGGCAAACTTCAGCACCAAAACACAGCAGCAGAAAACGAACCCTGTAAAAAACAGGATCTGGGATAATTTTTGGCCACACTGTGCACATCCTGTCCTGTCAGGTTCTGTCCGTGGGGTCCAGCAGAAAACAGGATCCACCCGGACAGACAAAAACCGTGGTGTGAAGCCAGCCTTAGATAGAGGCAGTTTGAACAGGACCAGGGATACTCCAAGGAAGCAGACTTGTGATACAGAGGTGATGCAGTGACACTTATTGTGATAGACAGATCTAGTAGGGGTTTAACTGAGATGGAGAAAATATAAGGACTTTGGTTTTGTCCACATTAAGTTTTAATAATTCATACAAGAGAAATTTGAGTTGAAACAAGGGAATATGTTTCTTGTTAAGTTTTTTTTATTTTTTCAATCTGCACACAAAGACTTAAAAAACTGTGTGACACTGGACAGTAAAATTTACAGTGGCATTACAATGTTGTTGTATATAACAAAAACATGGATTTCCCACTGTGCACAAGTGGGGTACTGTGATTTAGTCCTCGAGCTGCTCTGTTTTGTTCTTACGCATAACTTTTTTATGTTTAAAGACGCCTTCCACCTACAGAAATGCGGGACTGCCATGGGGGCGGCGTGTGCCCCTGCGTATGCCAACCTCTTCCTGGGCTACTGGGAGAGGTTGGTATTCGGAGACGGGGGTCGCCACTTTGCTCCCATGTGCAGTCCTAGCTGAGGTATATAGATAACGTCTTGTTTTCTGGTGTGGAACGACGGAGCAGCTCGGAGAGTTTATAAGGTATTTGGACACGAATACATTTAACATCAAGCTGACATATAAATACAGCAAGGACAGAGTTGACTTCCTAGATATTAATATCACTGTGTATTGTAACTTGTGGATACAGACGGGAATCCATAGAAAGACTACAGCAGTCAACTCTGTCCTACATGCTTCTTCGGCCCATAATGCCTCCACGATCTGGGCCATCCCTGTTGGCCAATTCCTCAGTGCAAGGCAAATTTGCTCAACTGAGGAATAGTTTGAGGCTCATGCAAAAGACCTCATGCAGTGATTTCGTGAGAGGGGGTATATTGGTAGGGGACTAAAGAGAGCCTATTTGAGGGCTAAACATACCTCACGGCCAGCACTTCTTCGGGGGAGTAAGAGGAGAGAAGGTTTAGAGTCGGATAACAAAATCCGATTCATTACCACTTTTACTCATGAGTGGGATACGGTGCGATCGATTCTTGACAAGCACTGGGCCATTCTGAGGTCTGACCCGACCCTCATGGAGTACCTCTCTGAAGGCCCTCTTATGACTGCCCGTCGTGCCCCTAATTTAATGGATGAACTGGTCCATAGCCACTATATTGCACCAGTCCGTAATCCCTTTGGAACTAGGGGTCCGGTGTTGGGATGCTTTCCATGTGGCCACTGCGTGGCTTGCGACAGTATTTTGCGTACGGCTACCTTCACTTCCTCTGATGGCTCTTGAGTGTTTGATATCCGCCATCATATATCTTGTTCTACGGCCAATGTTATGTATTACGCAACTTGTGGCTGTGACTTGATATATGTGGACCTAACCTCACGAGAGCTAAGGAGGCGAGTGAGGGAACACGTCCTGAATATTGCTGCGGCGCTCATAGCAGAGCTTCCTGATCAGCTCAAAACTCTCCCTAAACACTTCAGGGAATATCACAATTGTGACCCCAGAAGTTTAAGTGTTAGGAGGATTGATGTTGTCCACCCAGGTATTCGGGGTGGCAACGTCAAACATATGCTGGCGAGACGAGAGGCCAGATGGATAGTACAACTGGACACCAGGGCCCCAAAAGGTCTTAATGAACCTCTAAGCTTCGCCTCCTTTTTGTGATTTTCCTCACTTTCCCTGTGTAAATACCTTTCCCTTGTGGGTTTTTTAACACTTTTCCTTTGAGTGGATGGTTTTAATCTCCTCATATCAGTGCCTATGTCTCTCCATGCTTTTTTTTGGGATTAGTTCTGTCATTGATCTGTACCCCAGTCTTTTGCCAGACATCGCTTTATGGCACACCGACTGCCGACATCAGAATCATCACCCAGTCAGGATGGACGCGGAGTCTATACTTGGAGTTGGACTGTTTTTCTCTGCGCCCTCCTTTATTATATGGTGATGCTGAAATTTTTCCCCTACAGTGTTGCACTGTGTGCTATTAATGCTCTTGTGCTGTGTGACCCCCTTCTGTGGCTCCAGGATGGATCCGCCCTGTCAAGTGATGTCAACAGCCCCGCCCTGCTATCCCCGACGTCGGCTGTAGCGTCTGCGCATGCGCGGGATCTTGGTGACGTGTCCTGATTTCGCGCATGCGCAGTTGCATGTTTGGAGGTGCGCTTGTGGGTGGTGGAAGTCTGGCACAGGTGCTGGGTGGCATCTCATCATGAATGGAGGACCCGGAAGTCGGTGGGGCCTTTAAAAAGGTGAGGGGCACAAGATCTAGGGACGGACACAAGACTGGGAAGCTTTGGTACCTTATACTTCCCCCCTGAGGAAGTGGACCTTGTTTGGTCCATGAAACAGCTGTAGGGATGTGTTGCTACAAGGGACTCTCTGGTTTATAGGTGGCACTGCACTTTATTATGGGTATGTGAAATATACATGGACCATAGGTGAAGGATGACCAGATTGGCTACTTCACTGTAACTTTTATTGGGTACTGCCTCCATGTCAGAGATAATGTGCATATTTTTTGGTGCTGTGGGGACCATGGTTTTTTCATCAACTGCATAAGTTTAAATTGTTGAGTGGATATAAATTGTTTTCCTAACAACATCAATACATGTGTTGGAATGTTGGCCACACGGCACTTTATGTATATTAATTGTCTGTATGTCCATTTGTCTCTGTAGCATAGGTGGGAAATCCATGTTCTTGTTATATACAACAACTTTGCAATGCCACTGTAAATTTTACTGTCCAGTGTCAAACAGTTTTTTAAGGGCGGCTTCACACTGCGGCGTGTTCCGGTCCGGTTCTGTCCGGGATGACCCAGACAGCCGCGGACCGGATCAGCACACAGGACTGGGGGGCTAATATGCCCTCCAGTCCGGTGTGCAGCACACGCAGCTGCAGCCGCTGACAGGACCGCGGCGCCCGCGGTCGTGACTTATCAGCAGCGGGAACTACGTGAGGCTGCAAACAGGACCGGAGGGCGTATTAGCCCCCCAGTCCTGTGTGCTGATCCGGTCCGCGGCTGTCTGGGTCATCCCGGACAGAACCGGACCGGATCACGCCGCAGTGTGAAGCGGCCCTAAGTCTTTGTGTGCAGACTGAAAAAATAAAAAACGTTATAAGAAATGTATTCCCTTGTTTCAACTTAAATTTCTCTTGTATGAATCATGCTATGAGTCGTAGGTGCAGATTCATGACACTACAGAGTGTTGGTTTCTGTTTCATATATGGAGTATCTTGTATTCACATTAAGTTTTAATAAGTGTAATGAGATGGAGGATGAAATGGCTGATGGACCCTCTGGGATTCTAGACAGCAGAGAGGCGACATTCTGGCCACAGGAGTAGATCTGAGGGTCATCAAAATCATAATTTAAAATGGTGAATATAGGTGGCATTATTATAGTAGTTACAAGAGCATATCAATGAATTAGAATATCATCATAAAGTTAATTTATTTCAGTTAGTCAATACATAAAGAGAAAACACATATTATATAAAGTCATTACACACAGAGGAATCTATTTCATGTGTTTTTCTCTGTTAATGTTGATGATTATGGCTTACAGACAATGAAAAACCCACAGATCATTATCTCAGAAAATTAAAGAAGGGAGGATAAAGGCTTAAACACCACACTGTCATATTCCTGGAGACATAACAGGGTGAATATAATATTAATTTATTATTCAACATGTTTCACGACTCCCAGAAATGCCCTGAAAAATTGCAATATGATATTGATATGCCCTGAGGAAGAAGCCAGGGAGCCCTGAATCACATTGACTAATAAATCAATATTCTATTCACCCTTTAATGTCTCGTGGAATACGGCAGCGAGGTGTTTAACCCTTCATCCTCTCTACTCTATATGCAGCACGCTGGGGACTGCAGCCGCCGTGATCTGCTTTTATAGTGGTTGTGACTCTCACAACCACACAAGGTGAAGCCTCTGATACCTATTTAGGTCAGACCCTTTATCCTCCCTATTTTAATTTTCTGAGATAATTATGACTTACAGCCAATGGTCTTTATCAACATTAACAGAAATAAACACTTGATATAGATCACTCTGGGTCTAATGACTCTATATAATATGTGTGTCACTGTATGTATTGAATTACTGAAATAAAGGAACTGTTTGATGATATTCTAATTCATTGAGATGCATCTGTATATTTTTGTACATAAGGGCAGTATATTAGTCGTTATTTTATTGTACATAACAGCAGTATTATAGTAGTTATATTCTTGTACATAGGAGCAGTATTATAGTAGTTATATTCTTGTATATAGGAGCAGTATTATAGTAGTTATATTCTTGTACATAGGGGCAGTATTATAGTAGTTATATTCCTGTACATAGGAGCAGTATTATAGTAGTTATATTCTTGTACATAGGAGCAGTATTATAGTAGTTATATTCTTGTACATAGAAGCAGTATTATACTAGTTATATTCTTGTAGATAGGGGCAGTATTATAGTAGTTATATTCTTGTACATAGGGGCAGTATTATAGTAGTTATATTCTTGTATATAGGGGCAGTATTATAGTAGTTATATTCTTGTACATAGAAGCAGTATTATACTAGTTATATTCTTGTAGATAGGGGCAGTATTATAGTAGTTATATTCTTGTACATAGGGGCAGTATTATAGTAGTTATATTCTTGTTCATAGGAGCAGTATTATAGTAGTTATATTCTTGTACATAGGAGCAGTATTATAGTAGTTATATTCTTGTATATAGGGGCAGTATTATAGTAGTTATATTCTTGTATATAGGGGCAGTATTATAGTAGTTATATTCTTGTACATAGGGGCAGTATTATAGTAGTTATATTCTTGTATATAGGAGCAGTATTATAGTAGTTATATTCTTGTATAAAGGAGCAGTATTATAGTAGTTATATTCCTGTACATAGGAGCAGTATTATAGTAGTTATATTCTTGTATATAGGGGCAGTATTATAGTAGTTATATTCTTGTACATAGGAGCAGTATTATAGTAGTTATATTCTTGTACATAGGAGCAGTATTATAGTAGTTATATTCTTGTACATAGGAGCAGTATTATAGTAGTTATATTCTTGCACATAGGAGCAGTAATATAGCAGTTATATTCTTATACATAGGAGCAGTATTATAGTAGTTATATTCTTGTACATAGGGGGCAGTATTATAGTAGTTATATTCTTGTACATAGGGGGCAGTATTATAGTAGTTATATTCTTGTATATAGGGGCAGTATTATAGTAGTTATATTATTGTATATAGGGGGCAGTATTATAGTAGTTATATTCTTGCACATAGGGGCAGTATTATAGTAGTTATATTCTTGTACATAGGGGGCAGTATTATAGTAGTTATATTCTTGTACATAGGAGCAGTATTATAGTAGTTATATTCTTGTACATAGGAGCAGTATTATAGTAGTTATATTCTTGTACATAGGAGCAGTATTATGGTAGTTATATTCTTGTACATAGGGGCAGTATTATAGTAGTTATATTCTTGTATATAGGAGCAGTATTATAGTAGTTATATTCTTGTACATAGGGGCAGTATTATAGTAGTTATATTCTTGTATATAGGAGCAGTATTATAGTAGTTATATTCTTGTACATAGGAGCAGTATTATAGTAGTTATATTCTTGTATATAGGAGCAGTATTATAGTAGTTATATTCTTGTACATAGGGGGCAGTATTATAGTAGTTATATTCTTGTATATAGGAGCAGTATAATAGTAGTTATAGTCTTGTACATATGGGGGCAGTATTATAGTAGCTACAGTATATTCTTGTAAATAGCAGCAGTATATAACTTATATTCTTGTGGCTGGAGGAAGTACTACAGTATTATCATGGTTATACTATTTCCTTCAATCAGTGGGCAGTTTAGTCCTTACTTGAATTTTTAATGAGTGAATTGATATTGTAGTGGAGCACCATCACATTTAAGCTTTACCATAATAATACTCATTATTTACCTTTGTAAGTTTTAAATGCTTGCATTAAACAATTGGCTTCCTCGTTAATCTTGTCTTCTGTGGTTCTTGTCCCCAAACCAAAGTCACGAAAGGTAGAAAGAGTGAACTGTCTCATGACTTTCCAGTTATTTCCATTAATGTAGGTAAGACCTGAAAAACAGACATAGTAAAAAGAAACTTTTGCTTTTCATAATTAGCCAACTCCAGAGTATATAACATTACATTGTTTAAAACATGGATATCTTGGGCCAGAAGTCTCAACAAAAGTGGAAAAACCAAGACAGTAAGTATTCAGCTAATGAAGAAACGCCCAGATTGAACGCAAAGCAGAGATTTCACATACTGCGCTCGTGAAAACACAATTATGAATATCTTTACAATAGAGTGACGCAGAGCAAAATGGAAAAGAGCTGAAGAATCAGGGAAGCTTAACAAGTTATATAATGTATTAACTCTGCATTTACAGTGGTGTGAAGAAATGTTTGCTTCCTTCCTGATTTCTTATTCTTTTACATATTTGTCACTTATAAGTTTCAGATCACCAAACAAATTTAAATATTAAACAAATATAACCAAATAAACACAAAATGCAGTTTTCTATTAAAGGGATCCTGCACCTCCAAAACGCCACCTAAGCTAGCAAAACATGTCCCTGCAGCATCCTATCACTAATCTCACACTCCTTTTGTCTCCTAAAAGCATCTTGTGAAAGTGCATAAAAACGGTTTAATACTTACTCATTAGGTATTATAATTAATAGAGGCTACATTCTTTAACCCTTAGGGAGTGTTCGTTATGTGCCCTGTTCATCCTAAGATCATGCCCTAATGGGCGTGATCTTTTATTCATGGTCTATGCTGGGCCAACCTGCTTTCCACGGCGCTGGCTGGGCATTAATGACGCGAATCACGCCATTTCCGGGTAGGGTGACATCAGTACACCCACGCCGCTGTATTCTGCTTCAAGCACCTCATGCGCAATGTGGTGCTTGACGCCTAAAGAGCGGCGTGGGTGTACTGATGTAACCCTACCCGGAAATGACGCGATTTGCGTCATTAATGCCGAGCCCTGCATAGACCATGAATAAAAGATCATGCCCATTAAGGCATGATCTTAGGATGAACAGGGCACATAACGAACACGCCCTAAGGGCTAAAGAATATAGCCCCTGCTAATTATAATCACTAATGAGTGCGTATTATAGTGGTAGCTTTGGTGGCATTTTGGAGGTGGCAGGATCCCTTTAAGGCTTAATTGTTAAGTGAAGAATAAATCCAAATCTACAGGGCCCTGTGTGAAAGTGATTGTCCTCTTAAAACATAAATTAACTGTGCTTTATCACATCTTTGGGAAGCTGAGTTCAATTTCCCTTGCCACACCCAGGTATAATTATGGTCACACATGTTCTTCACACACCCACTCCAGGGTTCGGGGAAGACTCGGGAACCAGGCGGTTACTCCTTGTTCTCCTTCACCTCTTATCGGTTCTTTTCACGGGGACAGACGGGGGTCAAGACTCGGTCCCATGACCCTGGCAGTGTCATTTTAATAAACGGGGAATATTGACAGGGAAAGTCTGAGGAAATAAGGGGTATTCGTGATGCCACCTGCAGTATGTGGCCAGGGTGGCCGCCGCTGCTTCAGAACCTTTGGGGACGATGGTCGGCAGCTTAGATGGTTCCACTCCCCGCAGGTGGAGCACGGTCCCCAGGGCAGCGGGATGGAGGAGTCGGTTCGTACTTTGACAGTTGTACATTGGGACATCGGTACCCCTGTGTTTAATGCGACCTCTGCGGCCTGTGGTCGCCACTAATAAAAGTCTCACACACCCCAGCTGGAGTTCTGGTACTTTTACTGAGTTCATTCAACACAGCCGCCGGGTACTTTCCCTTGTCAACCTCCCATTCAGCGTCGTCTCCAGCACTGGATATGTACAGTCAAGCCACGATCGGTGCCCTTTTCTGTCCTCACTAGGTATTCCTGTCTCTGGTGGTCTCTCTCTTTCAGCATTGTAAGGAGTAGTTCTCTTCTGGAGTGAGCGTAGCATTCCTCTGTCCCCCCCAGGCTCTCAATGCTCTCCACAGGACAGAACTCAAGTACTGACAGCCACAAGTGCTTTTTTGTGTCCCTACTGCCGGGGCACTGCTCTCTAGTTCAGCCGCCTTCCCCAAGTTGTTTCGGGTGTTCGACCACAGCTCCCGTTAGAAGTCTGGGCCTACAGTTGTGTGTGTGTGTGTGTGTGTGTTTTGGGCTTCACTGCACCATCCCAGCACTGGAAAGCAGAGGTACAACTCCCCCTTAACTGGAGGAGTGCAGTACCTCTGGTGGCAGCCTACCCAGTGGGGCACAACATTCTCAATCAAGAAATCACTTAAATAGGACCTTCCTGACAAAGTAAAGTAGACCAAAAGACCCTCAAGCTAGATATCCCATCATGATTCAAAGAAATTCAGGATCTGATAATAATTAAAGTAATTGAGATCTATCTGTCTGGAAAAGGTTATAAAGCAATTTCTAAAGCTTTGAGACTCCAGTAAACCAGAGTTCATAAACCCAACATAAGAAAGAGACTAGGCAGAAGTATGGCCGTATGGCAGAATCCAAGATGAAAACCAAGGCTGAGCATAAAGAACATAAAGGCTTGTCAAACTTTTACCAGAAAACTTTTTAATTTTCCCCAAGACTTTTGGGAGAATACACTGTGGACTGATGAGATAGAAGTTGAACATTTTGGACTTTTGTCCCATTACATCTGGTGTAGAAGTAAGGGCCTTTTGACATCAGTGGTAAAGCGCTGATCGCGACAGTTGCGGTGAAAAAACGCATCTGCCGCAGTTACCGCATAATGGCCACACTTGCGGTTCACTTGCGGCAAGAACCATTCAATGTCTATGGGGCTTGTGGTAAGTGTGCGGCAGGTATGGCAAGTGCGGTTTCAGCACTTGCGGCAGACGCGGCCGCAAAGAAAAAAACCGCGGCTGACCACGGTTTTTTCATGGCCGCATCTGCCGCAAGTGCCGACACCGCAACTATACTGCACCTGCAGCAAGACCCATAGACACTGCATGGGGCTTGCCGCAAGTGAACCGCAAGTGCAGCCGTTATGCTGTAACTGCGGCAGATGCGTTTTTTTTCACCGCAACTGCCGCGATCAGCGCTTACCACTGATGTGAAAGGGGCCTAAGAGGAGCATTTCAGAAAAAGAACATTATACCAACAGTAAAATATGGTGGAGGTAGTTTGATGGTCCAGGGGCAATTTTACTGCTTCAGGACCTGTGGTGAAAGGAACCATGAATTCTGCTGTCTACCAAAAAATCCTAAAGGAGAATGTCCGGCCATCAGTTTGTAATCTGTTAATAGTGTGACACTGGAGCTGGCTAAAGGTACCGTCACACGGGGCAACATCATCGGCAACATCGCCGGCAACGCACGGGCGCGCAAACGTTTTGGGCATTTAGCCAAGATTGCTATGGAGATGTTACACACAGAGATATCGCCGGCAACGCAGCTGCGATGTTGAAAGTAACTTTCGCTGACAGGGTTAAACTCAACCCAGCGAGCGATCATTAACATTGCAGTGAATAGTGGAAGTTGCTTTCAACATCGCTGTTGCAGTGTCACACAGAGCGATGATAGCAGATTGCCTGAGCAACATCGCCTGGTTTACCAACATGTTGGTAAACCAGGCAACTCCGCTCAAGCAACTTATTGCCGATGAAATCACCCTATTACACGTAGCAACGCACTAGCGATGTTGCTGCACCTTCGCCACGCCCCTGAGTTGCCAGCGATGTTGCCCCGTATGACGGTACCTTACGGGGGATCAATGTGGTGTAAACCCTCTATTTGAACCCTGTGTTATGCTGCTGTAGGGTCCCTGGAGGAATTCCGTGTGTAGTTCCTCCTACTGTATAAATGATAGATTTCTTATCTGATACTGGGCCCAAGCGCTCAACTTTCAGCTGATATTTTCAACTATAATTCTGTGTTTCTACCTATAGGTTGAAAAATACCATCTGCTTGATTTCAAACACTTTATTCTTACTTTTTGTTAAAACATGATTATCATAAGGTTCAAAAGGTTTAATTTAAGAGGGTAAGATATAAAAATGTATTATCTTAAATTGGAATTAATAAAAGATAAAAAATTATGAAATAAAAACTAATTAAAATCAGGTGACGGAAAAACAAGAGTTTTTGTCCAAGTCCTTAGACCAGAGGAAGTTTTTTCCATAGATGCATGTGGGTCCTTAGTATTATCAGATTCTCAAAGGGGAGTTTAGTGGATTTTTTCTCTTTCTTGTGCTAAAAGGGGGAATATAGACTTTGTCAGTATTCTTATATTACTGATCTGGGTATATTCAACCTCTGTGTTTGTGTGTGACTCTTACCTGGTGTGGTAAGTGACAGGCGTAGGTGCTTGTGTCTATTTAACTTCTCAGGTTAGAACTGGTATTCAAAATATCTTCTGGAATGTAAAATCATGGGTATGATTAGGTTATGAATAATTTTTTGTCTTATATCTGAAAAAGTCTAAAAAAGTCTATATATGTACCTTTTGGAGTAGTTTTATGGAACTCTGGTTTGGGTCTGCCCACTTGACGTAAATGATTCTGGGCATTGGATGACCACGTTTAGGTAACTTGATTTCCAATTATAGTATTATTGACCATATATCGGGGTTCTCTCACCTTTATCAGTTTTGTATCTTTTTTTACAGTTATTATTCTGTATGTTCGTTGTACCTAAAATACAGACTGGTAAAGAGAGTACGGTATATTGAGTGTGGTGTTTGTATTAATTGGTGAGTATTTTTGGATGTGTTTCTTACATGTTGCAGGTTTTGATCTCTCTGGTGCCCTTCTGGATGCTTGTTCGGTGCACACTCTTGGTGGGTCTATATCACTTGTTTTTATGGTGTTTTTTTCTTCCCATATATCTGTTATGTTTTCCCTTTGTTGTGCTCAGCTTGTGTCTAGTCTATACATAAAAAATTGTCGTTATTGTATTGAATGTGTAGTTGTTTTCAGTTTCTTATACTAATGTCACTGTGGTAGATTATATAAACTAATATTATAAGTGGCACTGTGACATTTCAATAAAGAAGGATATAACTGTGTATAGGTGCATCCTGTGTCTTATGTTGGTATCTATTACAAGATACCTTGTATGTATCATACAGTGTTATCCCGCTTCACTGACGGTGTAATACGGTCTAAATCTCAGAGTATTGTGGTCTTCAAGCTGTTTAATTTAAACAAGTGGTGGATGTATACAGGTATCTAATTCTTAAATACCTTATCTCTGTTATACAGTGCTAAACCGCTTCATTAGCAGTGTTACTCACGATGTATGTCGACTTGTCCAGGGGCTTTGATAGGTCCTGGTGATGTTTTCTTGTTCTGGAGCGGGTTGCAACCACCGTGGCCAGCGGCGTTGCTTCTGACTTCCAGGTTCCGCTTACGTCACGGTCAGGCATCCATCGCGTCGCAGCGCTGTCACCGTCACAAGACTACATGGGCGGGGGGATCTCTGTTGTGAATCTCGCTAGCAAAGCACAGCTGGTTGGTCAGGATGGCTGTCTGTAATCGACGTGTTTCGTGAGAGAGCGTCTCACTTCCTCAGGATTGCCTCCTACTGACCACCTCTTTCTTCTAATAGGGTTGGCACATTGGTCAGCTGGTTTCTTTTGACCTATCCTGGTGCGGCTCTATATTCTGTATGTTTGTGAATACAGATGTTTCCCTATTCTGAGCAGTGTGTAAAGTTAGACACCTTTCATTGCATATGTTCTTGCACTGATCCATATATTGTATACAATTTCTTATAGGATGAAAGACTGCTAGTGTAGTTCTTTGAGTGGTGGTTCTATAGGAGACTGATAAATAGTGCTCACTGAGATGTTTTCATTGCCAAATATAATCCAAGAGTGTCAAAGAGTTGCTCGGAGTTAGCGTAGGATGTTAATTATAATCCAAGAGTGCCAGAGAGTTGATGTCAATTGATGCGGGATTAGGTAAACCCTAGTGTGTTTGTTTTTCTGTATAGTAAGAAGGTTGTTAATGTCTATTATAGGGAGGATAAGTGGTCACAAAAAGGTTAAATAACACTCCAAAGGAACAGCTAGTATATCCTTTTTGACAATGATATTTTAGGGGACTGATGTGCTGTGTTAACTATGTCAATATTGTGAACAATTGCTGATCAAGAATTCCAAAGAGTCGCTGTCCATTAACACAGAGCTGGGTAGGTGGTGGTTTTTCACAGCAATGTGTTCTATTTTTTTAGCTATTCCCGTTTTTGTAATAGAGGTCATGTGTCAGCAGATGATGAGGTCCAAACTTGGACAAAAACTTTTTTTTTCCTGTCACCTGATTTTAATTAGTTTTTTATTTCATAATTTTTTTTATCTTTTATTAATTCCAATTTTGGATAAAACATTTTTTATATCTTTTATAAAACCATTTGAACCTTATGATAATCATGTTTTAATAAAAAGTAAAAATAAAGTGTTTGAAATCAAGCAGACGTTTGTAATCTCAAACTGAAGCACACTTGGGTTATGCAGCGGGACAAGAATCCAAAACACACCAGCAAGCTACCTCTGAATGCCTTACGGAAAAGAAAATTAAGACTTGGTTGTGGCCAAGTGAAAGTCCTGACCTCTATCTAATTTAAATGCTTAAAAAGATGGTTAATGCTAAGAAACCTCCAATGTGGCTGAATTACAAAGATGAGAGGCCAAAATTCCTCCAGACAGTTATACAACCCCTGTCAAAAATTATGGAATTCCCTGGCTCGGAGGATGTCCATTCAGTTGTTTATTTTTGTAGGAAAAAAGTAGATCACAGACATGGCACAAAACGAAAGTCATTTCAAATGACAACTTTATGGCTTTAAGAAACACTAAAAGAAATCAAGATAAAAAAAACGTGGTAGCCAGTAACGGTTACTTTTGTAGACCAAGCAGAGGGAAAAATGATGGAATCACTCAATTCTGAGGAAACAATTATGGAATCACCCTGTAAATTTTCATTCCCAAAACTAACACCTGCATCAAATTATATCTGCTTGTTAGTCTGCATCTAAAAAGTTGTGATCACACCATGGAGAGCTGTTACACCAGGTGGACTGACATGAATCATGGCTCCAACACGAGAGATGTCAATTGAAACAAAGGAGAGAATTATCAAACTCTTAAAAGAGGGTAAATCATCACGCAATGTTGCCAAAGATGTTGGTTGTTCACAATCAGCTGTGTCTAAAATATGAACCAAATACAAAAAACATGGGAAGGTTGTTAAATGAAAACATACTGGTAGACCAATGAAGACATCAAAGCATCAAGACTGGAAACTTAAAGCAATATGTCTCCAAAACAGGAAATGCACAACAAAACAAATGAGGAACGGATGGGAGGAAACTGGAGTATTCAATGTCTGTAACTAAACTGTATGAAACCGCCTAAAGGAAATGGGATTTACATACAGAAAAGCTAAACATAAGGCCATCATTAACACCTAAACAAAAAAAAGCAAGGTTACAATGGGCTAAGGAAAAGCAATTGTGGACTGTGGATGATTGGATGAAAGTTATATTCAGTGGTGAATCGCGAATCTGCATTGGGCAAGGTGATGATACAGGAATGTTTGTTTGGTGTCATTCTAATGATATTTATAAAGATGACTGCCTGAAGAGAATATGCAAATTTCCACAGTCATTGATGATATGGGGCTGCATGTCAGGTAAAGGCACTGGGGAGATGGCTGTCATTACATCTTCAATAAATGCCCAAGTTTACATTGATATTTTGGACACTTTTTTTATCCCATCAATTGAAAGGATGTTTGGGGATGATGAAATAATTTAAGATGATAATTAGAGATGAGCGATGTTCGACTCGAATTGTTCGCCAATCTCAAATTCGGGTTGCTTTTGGCGGTGTTCGAGTCATTCGCCGAATTTGGCAGTTCTAGATTCAAAAATGTGTCAGCTGCGGTCAGAAAACTGCATCTGCCGCATTTTCAGCCAAAATAAACAGCTATTAAGTAAAATAAAGTGTTAAAAAAAAAAAGTATGCTCACCTGTCCAGCTGTCCACCGATGGCTCCGGAAAGGTCCTGTTGCTGATAGGACCTGAGGTGACGTCAGTTATCACGGGAGTCTACTCGCTACTATTCCCTGAGTTCAAACAGGATTCTCCCGGATTGCGCCAGTCCGGTGCTATCCGGCACCATAGAGTCCCATGTTATGGAGCGCCCGATTGCACCAGACCGGTACAATCCGGGAGAATCCAGTTTGAACTCAGGGACAATCCGGGAGAATCCGATTTGGTCCAGTTTTCTCTTTTGGACGCCTTCCCGCTGGGATTATTTTTATTTGAATAAAAAAACAAAAACACACTTTGGAACTCCATCTTTATTTAAAAAAAATCCTCTTCCGTCCGACGTAGTCTAATCCAAGATTCTTCTTTAGCTCTGCTACATCTCTGGTAGAGAGCTTCCACCAGAGAGGTAGCAGAGCTGTGCACCCGGGCGTGGGAAAGTTCATGTGAGTTCATGCAGGCAAGTATGAACCTCACAGCACTGCGCTACTTCAATTGAACAGCTGACCTGAGTCAGCTGTTCATTTGAAAATCCCTGCGGGAAGACATCCAATAGAATATTATGGATCAAACCGGATTCTCCCGGATTGCCCCTGAGTTCAAACCGGATTCTCCCGGATTGTACCGGTCGGATGCAATCCGGCACCCCATAACATGGGACTCTATGGTGCCGGATAGGTCCGGATCGGGGCAATCCGGGAGAACCCGGTTTGAACTCAGGGAATAGTAGCGAGTAGACTCCCGCGATAACTGATGTCACCACAGGTCCTATCAGCAAGAGGACGTTACCGGAAAGGCTACAATAGACATTTTTATGTTTTGGATACTTTCTTTAAGTAAAAGAGAGTGTCCAAAATATAAAAATGTCTATTTTATACCTTTCCGGCATGGTCCTCTTGCTGATAGGACCTGTAGTGATGTCAGTTATCACGGGAACTCCGATCATGTGACCGGAGTTCCCGCGATAACAGACGTCACCACAGGTCCTATCGGCAACAGGACCTTGCCGGAGCCATCAGTGGGCCACCGGACAGGTGAGCATACATTTTTATTATTAACACTTTATTTTACTTAATTTCACTTCCGCAATGTATGTATATACATTGCGGAAGTGAAACAGCCCACATAGCTGTTTATTTAGTGTTCTGGGGTGTTTGACGGTGTTCGACGAGCATTCGACAAACATTTGTCGAACACCCCGCCGATTCGACGAATCGAACACGAACACTAGGGTGGTGGCTCATCTCTAATGATAATGCACCCTTCCATAGAGCAAAAACTTTGAAAATATTCCTTGAAAGAAGATACATAAGATCAATGTTATGGCCTGCAAATAGTCCGGATCTCAATCCAATTGAAAATATTTGGTGGAGGTTGAAGAAAATGGTCCATGACAAGGCTCCAACCTGCAAAGCTGATCTGGCAACAGCAATCAGAGAAAGTTGGAGCCAAATTGATGATGATACTGTTTGTCACTCATTAAGTCCATGCCTCAGAGACTGCAAGCAGTTATAAAAGCCAGAGGTGGTGCAACAAAATACTAGTAATGTATTGGAGTGTTTTGTTTGTTTGTTTTTCATGATTCCATAATTTTTTCCTCAGAATTGAGTGATTCCATAATTTTTCCCCCTGCTTGGTCTACAAAAGTAACCATTACTGGCTAGCATATTTTTTGTCAAGATTTCTTTTCGGGTTTCTTAAAGCCATAAAGTTGCTATTTAAAATGACTTTAGTTTTGTACCATGCCTGTGATCTGCTTTTTTTCTACAAAATTAAACAACTGAATGGACATGCTCCGAGCCCAGTGATTCCATAATTCCAGGGGTTGTAAGAGACTAATTGCCAGTTATCATAAACATCTGATTGCAGTTGATGTTGCTGAGAGTGGCCCAACCAGTTATTAGATTTAGGTGGCAATCACATTTTTACACAGGGCACTGTAGGTTTGGATCTTTCCCCTTAATAATTAAGACCTTCATTTTTAAACTGCATTTTGTGGTTACTTGTATTATCTTTGTAAATAGTGAAAAAGTGTTCTTCCGGATTTCTTATTCTTTTGGATGTTTGCCACACTGAAATGTTTAAAGCGAACCTGTAACCCCCCCTGGACATCAAAAGCTAAAATAGCCACCTTCTGCAGCACTAAGGCTGCATTCAGAGAAGGTGGCTATAGGCTTTTGATGCCCTATATTCACTCAAATATGAACTTATATAACTGCTTACACTTAAGACGACCTAAGATCGGGAGGCGGGGTTTCGCGCTCCTCCGACTCGCCCCCTCTTGTCAATCAGCCTGGTCGCCTGCTGCTGCCTCTCCTCACAGTCTAGCATGAACGCGCGCCTCCGTTCTCCTCTATGGCGACGCGCATGCGCTGTGCACGCAGCCTGACGACTTCCTTGACACCCGGGGCACAGCGCATGCGCGGCGCCATTGAGGAGAACGGAGGCGCGCGTTCATGCTAGACTGTGAGGAGAGGCAGCAGCAGGCGACCAGGCTGATTGACAAGAGGGGGCGGGTCGGAGGAGCGCAAAACCCTGCCTCCCGGTCTTAGGTCTTCTAAAGTGTAAGCGGTTATATAAGTTCATATTTGAGTGAATATAGGGCATCAAAAGCCTATAGCCACCTTCTCTGAATGCAGCCTCAGTGCTGCAGAAGGTGGCTATTTTAGCTTTTGATGTCCAGGGGGGGTGACAGGTTCGCTTTAAGATCATCAAACAAATGTAAGTTATAAACCATATTTCTTAAACTTTATAGGGCACTTTTAGATGAGACAGGGATGGTTAGAGATCAGCTAGCAAGGTGCAGGAACAGGTATTGATAGCATAGGGGGGTAGAACGAGCCTCCTTGTGGCATCTTCCCCTCCTCCTTCAAACACTCTATCATTACTCTATTATTAAAGAAAACGTCTCTTGACCCATCCTGCACTAATAACTACAGACCAGTCTTCAACCTCCCTTTCATCTCTAAAGTCTTGGAGCGCCTGGTCTATTCCCACCTCACCCGTTACCTCTCCGCTCACTCTTTTCTAGTTCCATTACAGTGTGGCTTCCGCCCCTTACACTCTACAGAAACTGCCCTCATCAAAGTGACCAATGACCTTCTGATGGCAAAATCTAATGGTGACCACTCTCTGCTTATTCTTCTTGATCTCTCTGAAGCATTTGACACTGTTGACCACCATTTCCTACTCGCTATGCTGTACTCCATTGGCATCAAGGACATGGCTCTCTCCTGGGTCTCTTCCTATCCTTCTGACTGCTTCTTCAGTGTATCATTTGCAGGATCCATTATCTCTCCTCTTGCCCTCAATATCAGGGTCCCGCAGGGTTCAGTCCTTGGCCCTCTTCTTTTCTCTCTCTACACAGCCCCGATTGGACAGACCATCAGCAGATTTGGCTTTCAGTATCATCTTTATGCTGATGACACACAAATATACACTTCATCCCCTCACCTTAACCCCTCTGTATTACAGAACGCCAATGACTGTCTAATCGCAGTTTCCAATATCATGTCTACTCTCTATCTAAAACTCAAACTTTCCAAAACGGAACTTCGTCTGCTCCTGCCCTCCACTAACCTCCCTAAATTTGATATCTCCTCTCTCTGTGCAGCACCACAATAACGCCTAGGCAGCAGACTCGATGTCTGTGTGTTATCTTTGACACTAATCTTTCCTTCACCTTCTATATACAATCTCTCCCCTGCTCTTGCCACTTACACCTGAAGAACATCTCTAGAATTCGACCTTTTCTCACCATGGAAACAAAAAAAACCCTCACCGTCACCATGATCCATTTCCGCCTTAATTATAGTAATTTGATATTAACTAGACTGTCCCCTCTCCAGTCCATCCTTAATGCAGCATCCAGGGTCACCCATCTAGCTAACCGTTACTCAGATGCTTCCGCTCTGTGCCAGGATTTGCACTGGCTGCCTATACACTACAGGATACAAATCAAATTGCCTGTTCTCACCCACAAAGCTCTTAACAGTGCAAAACCTCCCTACCTATCCTCCCTCATCTCTGTCTATCACCCTACCTGTTCTCTTTGCTCTGTAAGTAACTTTAGACTAACTTCTGTATTAATCCGAACCTTCCACTCCCGGCTCCAAGACTTCTCCCAAGCTGCACTAATTCTCTGGAATGCTCTAACCTAAGAAATTAAAACACATCTTTTCAGAGCAGACTATCTTGCTCCCTAACCAAAGTCACTTAGACATAGCCTACTCACTCCTCCCAGACCCAAAAACATGACAAAGAACTGGTGACCACTCATGCAGCTCTTATCTATTCCCCATCTCATCAAGTTGGAAGGGCCATCATTGTAAATAAGGCCCTGTAATTTGTGTCGTCCCCACCTCATTGTTAGATTCTAAGCTTTTATGAGCAGGACCGTCATTATTTTGCTCTAATTATTGTATTCTTTGATAACTGTTACTTATGACTGTTTGTATATGAACCTCTGAATTATAAAGCGCTGCATATATGTTGGCACTATGTAAATAAAGATTGTTGTTGTTGTTGTTGACAGGTTCCCTTGAAAGTGAAATCAGAGACTGAGGCAGGCATGCCTCACTTTGCCTTATTTAAAGGGAAACTGTCAGGTCAAAAATCCATATGTTACTGATATGCAAATTGTCACTTCAGTGAGGAAGTGGAAAACTCTAATACCACCCAATAAGGGCAGCAATCCTTGTAGTCATAATCCATTCTTTAACAAGCCTTTTAATTTGACTTAGGATTTGTGCCAGATCAGAACCACAAACTGCAGATGCTGCGTTTGTAACTGATATAATTTTCTAACTCCTCTGGTGAAGCTCTTTCTATTCATGTATTTATTTTATTTATAGTCACCCCCTATCATCTGCAAACTGCAAAATAAGAGATCCGTTCAATTTGATAATCACAGTGAGTGATTGCTTATTTCTCTGCTGCCCACTCGCAAGGGAATGAATATCCATGTAATGACATCACTGCACTGCCCTGATCTGCAAGCACACAACCAAAGAGCTCTGTATCCTCCTGTCTGTGCTGGGCACTCACTATAGAGAAGAGAGGAGGGAAAAGATGTGTGCTCTTAGCTGCAGCTCTGACATCTTCATTTCCCTCCAGCATGAAGTAGTGTCATTGTGTATATCTGAGGCATGTGTGTAGTGTAGTGTGTGCTTTCTGAGATAAATCTTTGTGTTTATTTGATCACTTTTTCAATTGCTCAGCAGATACACACATTACATGTATGCAGGAAAACAAATGTTCATATACACATAGAAATCTCTCACAGACAGAACACACTTCAGCACAAACACCTCTCCCTCTCCCTCAGAAGCAGCTTGCGCAAGATTTTGAGTGACTGAGGCTGCCTTCACTCTAGCGTTTGTGAACGCTGCGTACCGAACGCAGCCAAACGCTTGCGCACTGCGTTCCTATGTTTAACATGGGAACGCATGTGCCAGCGTTTGACTGCGTTTGGTTGCGTTTGCGTTCGGATGTGCACAATTTGTGTGCCCTCCGAACGCAGCTTGTTGCATTTTTTGTGCGTGCTTGTTTTATCTGCAAGCGCCCGCAAGCGCACAAACCATGCATGGATCTCAATGGATCCGCAGTGTCCTCCGCATGACAGCGCAGGAGAACGCTGCGGATCTCATTGAAATCTCTCCCGGTTGCCGCCGGTGATCAGCGGCGGCCACTGGGAGATCATGCAGAGCCACAGCTGATCTCCCGCCGGTGTCAGCGGGGAGATACAGCTGATCTGACAGCTGTTTAAATCTCCCCCGCTGACACCGAATAGGTGATCTCGGCGCGGGAGATTTGAAGCAGCGATCAGCTGTTTCATATCTCCTGCACTATCACCCTATCTGGTGTCAGTGCGGAAGATTTAAACAGCTGTCACATCAGCTGTATCTCCCCGCTGACACCGGCGGGAGATCAGCTGTGTCGGGAGAAGGAGATCTCTGCCGCTGATCTCCTCCTCCCGGCCGCCCCCAGAGGCAGCTGATTGGCTGCCGGGGCACCATAGTAATGTGAACGAATGCAGAGATTCTCTGCTGCGTTCACATTATTATGGGCTGCTTTTGCCTGCGTTTGCATCTGCATGCCCTCTGCATGCAGACACAAACGCTAGTGTGAAGGCAGCCTGACTTCAAGCACGGGGCGAGGGACAGAATAACAGCATGGGAAGGTGTGCATATTTAAATAACATACGCTAGACAATTCAGCGGTGAAACTAATGACCTGGACTAGTGCACCAGACTACAGGGTGTGAAAATGCTTATAGCAAGAAAACTACAGAGGCTACAATAATGATCTTTACATATTCTGAAAGGTCTGTCCAGGCACTATTCAATAGTCTCCTTAACAGCCAGGGACTTGGTGACCAGAGATGAGAGAACCTTTCAAACTTTTGTTTGGGTCACAGAACTTCCCTGTGTTAAATAAACCTGTTCAGGTTCTAAGTTGGGTGCTTTACATTTGCAAATCACTGGAGTGAGCATCGCTGTGGTCGGGTACAGTTGGTGCTTGACCCAGGGTGATCCACGTGCAGTGTTTGATCTGCTCTCACTGGGCTTAAAAGGACAATTTTTGGGTGTGGCGTGTATCCAAAATGAATTTGGAAAAAAAAACACCCTCCAATCCTCGAAAGTGTTTTACCAATGATTGGCTGTACTTGAGCTGAGAAGTGAACTGCCAATACGTGACTTCCACTGAGGTTCTTGTCAAGTTCAGGGGCACGAACAGAGCACCAAAAAGTTTGGCTGTGCCGCTTGAAATTCAAAAGGTTGGCTTGTTTTGACATAGGAGTGAAGCCGGCACATTACATGATTGCACCCTGTCAGTCTCTTAAGGTACCGTCACACGCCACGAGATTGTCGTGATATCTCCCGCGATTTGATGTGAGTGTGCACATTTTTGGCACTCTCCCCAGTTCACTTCGGAAATGTCACACGATGTCGCGTGCAACCTCCGGTGATCAGGCATTCCGGAAATCGTCTGACCAAGAACGGAAGCGATCTTGCCTTTCCACATCGCTGTTTCTCACACCACAACCACATCAGCGATGTGGGCGTAGTGTTTGACCGCGGCGAGGAGATAGGCGTGCCAGAGTGTGTTTCACCGTGTCCCTACCACTCCGATTGGCCTACACAACTGCGTTACCACCAAGCCACCCATCGCCGTAGACGGAGCGCGGAAAACTGCACACTCAGGCACGCCTACGGGATTGATTTCCGGATCTCTGAAATTGATTTCTATGTCGCTATCGCCGTGTCACACGGCACGACCCACTGAAATCGCGAGGTGGACATCGCCTGATTTTCCTGCAGTACAGTGCAATCAGGCAACGTGCCACCAGCGATTTCTCGCCATCGGATCGCCCTGTCACACCTCACAACGCACTTGCGATGTGGTTTCGGCATCGCAGAATTCGTGAATTGACAGTATTATCGCGGATGATATTGTGGCGTGTGACGGCACCTTTATTCTACTGCTCAGGCATGAGACCTCGAGTACTGTGTGGATCATATAGACAACGTCATGCACCTTCATCAAGACAGAAGACATTTGAGGGAATCGGGGCAGCATTGAGTGTTATCTGGATTGACTATCAGACAAGACCGCTCAAATGACATACAGAGAGCAACATGAATAAAGCACTTTTTCAGAGGCACCTGTAAGGGTATAATTACTATACTTTGTAGGAACCATATTTACATGTTTTTAAAGGAAATCGGCATGGTATATAAGGTATAAAACCAATTACAGATTCCCTTTAAGTTTCAAACATTTCCCTTCTTTCAATGAAAATAGGCAAAATTAGCCAAAGAAAGATGATCTTTTCTTATCATTTATATAATATAACAGAAAAATCTTACCATGTCCTCTGGTAAAATCATGGAAAATAGGCATGAATGGTCTCTCCGAAAATACCTCCGCCTGGGTGACAAGAGCTTCTTTCACTACGTCGTATCCACACAGCACAATCATCTTCTGGGCTCCGATCTTTATACTGTACACAGGACCATACGTCCTCGCCAGCTGCAAAATGCAAATCAGAGTAGGGCTGTAGGCTCATGTTCACACATTGGTGATGGGACTGATGCAGATTTTTGGAAATTGTGCACATTCATCTTCTAATCTTATTTGCTTTACCCTCAAATTACAATTTAATTAAGCTTCGTGCACCCATAGAGTGTATATCGAAAACAGGTCTGTGTAGTAAGGATACGCAGGAGACAAACCCAAAACTACAAATTTGTCAGCATTATTGTGCTCAATAACAGTAATAACCATAGTCATTAGTACTTTTATGGTGCCAACATATTCATATTCTGCAATTAAGAGGAACATGTACAGACAATATCACCCACAGTTCAACAATTCACGCAAGAGGAGAAAGAGTCCTGTTCACAAGAATCTATGAGGACATATGGGAAGCACAAAAAGAAGAAAGTCCTTATATTGTATGGTTCCGCCATCTTTACATTAACCCCTTCACCCAAGGGTGATTTTTTCTCTTTTTTTGTTTTTATTTTTTACCTCCCCTTCTTCCAAAAGCCATAACTTTTTTATTTTTCCATCAATATAGCCATAGGAGGGCTTGTTATTTTGCAGGACCAGTTGTACTTTTGAATGACACCATTCCATTTACTATATGGCAGACTGGAAAATGGGAAACAAAGTTCCAAGAGTGGTGAAATAGCAAAAAATAAAAAGTGCAATTCCATGTTTGTGTTTTGGACTTTTTATTTACTATATGGTAAAACTGACCTGTGTACATTTCTTTAGTATTATTTAGGTGGTAAAAGAAAATTCTGAAATCTCTAAAATAAACATGCCTTTTTGCCACCATTTTCCAAGATGCAAAACATTCTAATTTTTGTTAAAGAGCTGTGTGTAATAATGGCTTATTTTTTATGTCCCGAGCTGAAATGTTTAATTATACCACTTTGGTTTAGATGTGATACTTTGATTGCCTGTTATCACATTTTAGTTTTATTTTCTGTTTTCATAGATCGGGCATTTCTGAATGCGGCGATAACAAATATGTGTATTTTTTATCATTTATGTTTCAATTTCAATGGGGCAAAAAGGGGGGATTTCAACTTCTGTGGTTTTTTTTACATCTTTAAAAATATTTTTTTTTTACTTTTTATTGACTTTACTAGTTCACTTAGGGGAATTGAAGCCTACACTGTTCAATCACTTGTGCTGTACAGAGCCATGCTGTATAAATGATTGTCTCCTGTGAATGCCAATGCCCCAAAAGTGTTCAAGGGAAGTGAGTCATGACAGTGACGGGCGTCAATAGATGGACACTTGCTGTTACGACACCATTGGCACCCCAAGCTCACATCACAGCGCCATCGATGAGAGCGGAGAATAGCTGGTACGTGTTAGATTGCGCTGTCAGTTTTACAAGATAATCAAATGGGTTAACAGGCGATCCACCCATACCTGTGACCACCCATACCTGTGAGTGGCAAATGTCAGCTGATCATATCAGCCGACGTGTGTGTAGAAATGTGTGCTCAGTGTGTTAGCCCACATCAAAGGGAGGGATGCAGCCAAGGATGTACATATGCTTCCTTGCTCATGAAGTGGTAAAATAGGGATATTCATGAAAAGCGGCATGATCTGGTCACTAGAGAGTATCTGTACCTGTAAAGGTATTTTCATGCCATTAGATCCGGTGAGCTTGTGTTGTGCAGCCGGTTTCCTATTCCTGCTGAGCCACAGCATGGTCAATTCATGTCCAGGTGCTGATCGTCTTTTACCATTGCATCTATCTTTTTTGTTGGCGCTCAGCAGATGTTTTCAATTGCTTATTTACGTACGTTTTCCCTATTCGAGGTTCAAGTGTACTACTATCTTCCCTCTGGTTCCTAAGGAGATATGAGAAACAACTCTATGACCCTTCAGGCAATCAGGTCCGAGTTTTGGTTTCCTAGTGATGTGGCTAAGGATATTCCAGCCTGTGCAAGAGCAACTGGGGACTGTACAGCTAGAGATACTAATGTGTTCAGGAACCAGTTGGGTCGGGTACAGTAGCTGGGAGATAGGCTTTACCTCTTTACCTGTGTTCGAATACTCATGTGCATAACAGGTATATAGGACTACTGAGGAGGGGGGGGGTTTGGGAACAAATAAAATAATGTAGCAGATTTTGAGGGAAAATTAAGAAAGGGAGAACTGTGAGAGGTTAGGTTGCCAAGTGAATGTGATAGACCTGGCTAAAAAGATGTGCTTTTAGGCAGTATTTAAACCTGGTGATACTGGGAATTATCAGGACTATCTTGAGTAGCGAATTTCAAAGAAGAGGTGCAGCTTGAGAAAATCTTTGGTGGAGGAACTGGGAGCTTTGCAAAATGTGAGGATGTTAGACTGGCTGTTTTTGATGCAATGTCCATCACTAATTGACTATTCACAAGTGGATTAGCAGACATTTACTGGCCGACAATAACTGGTGGGAACAGAATACTCGTTAATATGTAAGATGTAATAATGTATCTTCATTCCTTCCCTATATAACATAAGGTTATCAGCAGCATCCCCCCCCTGTATATATGTGCTGCTGATAATAATGCTGATCTTATAACCTGACGAGCGAGCCTTTTGCTGGTTCATTGGGTTATGACACAAACTGATAAAGAGAAAAGAGTGTTTCTTCAAACTAGCCATGTTGATTTATCGCTGTTTCAGGTTTTATTGCTATAAAACGGTGGAGAATGGTGAAGAATTGTGGTCAGTGTTTCCTGCAGTGCCCTCAATATTGTGATGGGGCATAGAATATGGTCAAGTACAATTGTAAGCCAAGGTCACCCAAAATTCAGATTGATACTCCACTACCAGAAACATCATTGAGATTTGGCCACAATGAGTGATATTAGGTTTCATCAAAAAAAAAAAGTGAAAGCAAAAGAATCTGATTTGGCCATGTCTAAGGGTGACCAAGGTAGAATATGCCTTCTTTGGACACATTATGCGAAGAGAGAAATCACTGGGGAAGGACATCATGGTCAGAAGAATAGAAGAAACAAGGCAAAGAGGAAGACCAACAACCCAATGACTTGATATAATGAAAATAATGATGGAAAAGACCATGGTGGACCTATGTAGGATTGGAGAAGACCCTGGTAGACCTATCTAGTCAACACAAGATCATTCTTCGAACACACCATTCATCCATCCAGTTGTCATGGCTTGAGGTCAAGCTGAAGGCTATTGAAATAAAAATGAAGGGTGACAAAGGCTTGCACCGGAGAGGATGCTTTACCAGTAAGAGGGGCAACAATGGAAATATATGTCCACTAATTGACCTGTACTCCATTAAATAGTGATATTTATTCCTCCTTCCATACATGCCTTGGTTAATTTGTGCATCTGTACTGTGTCCCATTATTGACTCTCTTTTTTCACCTTGGCACAAGTCTATATATTTTTTACAACCAGCTCCTGCCAGATACATGTACTGCTGAGTATACTTTCTTTCTACTGGTTTTTCTGGTTACTTTAGAGTTCTGTTTGCCGAATGCTACTCAAACATTCATCTTCTCAATTCATTCCAAATATTGCTCACTCCTTCTTTTATATACAAGCCGTCTCATTCTGGTAAAGAAATCCTGAGAACATGACCTGTTGGCGGTCCCCCACGCCTAATTATAATATACTATACATCATGCAATAAAATCAGGGTGGCGTCCAGTTGGCTCCATATTTACTCTACAGAAGAACAAGCATCACATATATACACCCTATGTCATTAAGAACAATCTTCAGTATAAAATATTATTATTATTATATATTTATATAGCGACATTGGTTCCATGGCGCTTTACATGTGTAGGGGCAGACGAGAACAAGAACTTAAAGGGAACCAACCACCCCAAATGACCCCCCCGGACTGTTAATATGTGTCCCTACACCCAGCACACACATTTGGGGCAATCGTTTTTGCTAAAAAAAACTGTTTAGTAGAAGCTAAGATATATGTTTATAAAGTTTAATAAATTGAGCCTAATGGGTGTTACCTAGCTTTGTCCTCCGTGCCTGTCAGCCTCCTCTCCCCTCCTCCCTTCAGTGAAGCCGTTCTGTGCAAGCTGAAAATGCCCCGCCTGTCTACTGCTGCCTGATAAAATATGCACGCCCATCTCTGCACCTAAGAGCCTGGCCGCGTCATGAAAGGGGCGGGGCTAAATAGTGGCATGCCGGAGCCCCGCCCCCTTTCATGACGCGATTTAGCCCCGCCCCTTCATGACGCGGCCAGGCTCTTAGGTGCAGAGATGGGCGTGCATAATTTATCAGGCAGCAGTAGACAGGCGGGGCATTTTCGGCTTGCACAGAAGGGCTTCACTGAAGGGAGGAGGGGAGAGGAGGCTGACAGGCACGGAGGACAAAGCTAGGTAACACCCATTCGGCTCAATTTATTAAACTTTATAAACATATATCTTAGCTTCTACTAAACAGTTTTTTTAGCAAAAACGATTGCCCCAAATGTGTGTGCTGGGTGTAGGGACACATATTAACTGTCCGGGGGGGTCATTTGGGGTGGTTGGTTCCCTTTAAAATAATGACAATTAAATCGTACAGGTACAGTACGGCAGAGGATCCTGTCCCCGAGGGCTCACAGTCTATGGTGGATGGGTGGCAGACAGTAGGAGGGGGAGAAGTGAGGGTGAGATGGAGCAGCAGATTAGGTCTCAGTGTGGGTTGTAGGCCATAAGGAGAGGTGGGTTTTCAATTTTTTCTTGAAGACTCCCAAGGTAGGGGAGTGTCTGTTGTGGTGTGGAAGAGAGTTCCAAAGTATGGCGGTTGCACGAGAGAAGTCTTGTATGCGGTTGTGGGAGGTGGAGATACAGGGGGAGAAGAGAAGGAACTCTTGAGAGGAGCGCAGATTGTGTGAGGGTAGGTATCGGGAGACCAAGTTGGAGATGTATGGGGGGGACAGGTTGTGGATGGCCTTGTATGTCAAGATTAGGGTTTTGAACTGAGATCTCTGGGAAGTGGGGAGCCAGTGAAGGGTTTGGCAGAGTAGGGAAACGGGGGAATAGTGGGGTGACAGGTGGATGAGCCGTGCAGCGGAATTGAGGATGGTTTGGAGAGGTGCAAGGGAGGTAGTGGGGAGGCCAGTGAGCAGTAGGTTGCAGTAGTCGAGGTGGGAGGTGATGAGGGCGTGGACAAGTGTTTTGGCAGTGTAATGGTCAAGGAAGAAGCAGATTCAGGTAATGTTTTTGAGCTGGAGTCAGCAAGCGGTGGCGAGGGCTTGGATGTGCGGCTTGAAGGAGAGAGAAGAGTCGAGGATTACTCCGAGGCACTTGGCGTGGGGGACGGGTGAGAGTGAGCAGTCGTTCACAGTGATGAATAGGTTGGGTAGGGGGGGAAGAGCGACTGGGAGGGGAAGATGATGAACTCAGCTTTATCCATGTTTAGTTTTAGGAAGCGCGTGGAGAAAAAGAATGAAATGGCGGACAGGCATTGTGGAATTTTAGATAGCAGTGAGGTCATGTCGGGGCCGGACAGGTAGAGCTGGGTGTCATCGGCGTAAAGGTGGTATTGAAGGCCATGGGTCTCGATGAGTTGGCCTAGGCCGACAGTGTAAATTGAGAAGAGTAGTGGTCCCAGGACCGAGCCTTGGGGAACTACAACAGATAGGGGGTAGGGCGAGGAGGATGTGTGGGAGTGGGTGATGCTAAAATAGAGCAAGGGTCAATTAAAAAACAAAACTATAGCACTTGTATGGTTGGCAATACACAAGATTGGATTCAAACCATGTCAAGGATATGTGGCACTCAAATAATGTGGTGATAAAGTCAAGTTTTATTTTCATTCCAAGATTATAGACTCAGAGGTGTGCACTCCTCAGTGAGCGGTGGATGCCACACTGCAGCGCTTCTCTCACAGATGTATCCTAACAATCTGTATTGAAGAACGTCTAATTTTGACTGAAATGTCTATAATTTTGTACTGCAAATAAGGTAAAATATATGTTGGTAACGTGTTAGACTGGGGTCACACATAGAAATCCGTTTTTGGAAGTGATTTCCATGACCAATCCGTTTTTTTTTGGGTGCTTTTTGAGCCTCCTGAACCCCTGAACGTTCTCAAAAAAAACGGATCCGTTTTTCCATAGGGCCCATGTTAAAAAATTTTTATTTTTTGAAAAACGGACCCCAAAAACGTTGCTAGCAATGTTTTTGGCTCAAAAACGGACCTAGCAATGTTTTTAGGTGCAGAAAAAAACGGACAGGGTGTTTATTACATCTAATCCGTTTTTCTATCAGTTTTTGGACTTAGAAAAAAAAATGCTAAAAATGAAACCAAAAACGGACCAAGGGCTTATGTGTGACCCTAGCCTTAGCCAGTAGATTATTGTCCTCTAATTGGGGTCTGTTCCAAGATATGATGCCCCAAATGCACTTTCAAATGATGTAAAAAGACATGAATCCATGTGAAATATTCATTCCTGCTTTGAATGTGTTAAAGGCCATCACCAGTTTGTATTCCCAACTTCTTCCCAAAGTCTCTCTGAGACTTGAAATCACCTTTTAATACGAGCAGCTTCATGTCTATTCTACTGTGATCAGAAATACAAAAATTCTCGGCTATAGGCATATCCATATGTCTCTCTTTTACTGTGTGTCATTGAGAATTCATTCTTGTTATAAGTTCCTGTCCTGTGAAATAAAACTTGAATTTATCTTACACCATTTGAGTGCCAAATATCATTGACTTTCAGCCACTAATTGTGCAAGTTCTCCCACGTAAAAAGATGAGGTCGGCCTGTAAGTGACATCATAGGTGACCTCATCTATGAGAGACAAAATGAGAAAATAAATCCTGATAATCACATTGTTTGATCTGGAAATAATTTTTTTTCAGATTTTGGTGGAAAATAAGTATTTGGTCAATAACAAAAGTTCATCTCAATACTTTGTTCTATCTCCTTTGTTGGCAATGACAGAGGTGAGATGTTTTCTGTAAGTCTTCACAAGGTTGGCACAGACTCTGGCTGGTATGTTGTCCATTCCTCCATGCAGATCTCCTCTAGAGCAGTGATGTTTTGGGGCTGTCACTGGACAATACGGACTTTCAACTCCCTCCAAAGGTTTTCTATAGGGTTGAGATCTGGAGACTGGCTAGGCCACTGCAGGACCTTGAAATACTTCTTACGAAGCCACTCCTTCGTTGCCCTGGCGGTGTGCTTGGGATCATTGTCATGCTGAAAGACCCAGCCACGTTTCATCTTCAATGCCCTTGCTGATGGAACGAGGTTTGCATTTAAAATCTCAGGATACATGGCCCCATTCATTCTTTCATGTACACGGATCAGTCCTCCTGGTACATTGGCAGAGAAACAACCCCAAAGCATGATGTTGCCACCCCATGCTTCACAGTAGGTATGGTGTTCTTTGGATGCAACTCAGCATTCTTTCTCCTCCAAACACGACGAGTTGTGTTTCTACCAAACAGTTCTACTTTGGTTTCATCTGTCCATATGACATTCTCCCAATACTCTTCTGGATCATCCAAATGCTCTCTGGAAAATTCATACAGACCCGGACATGTAATGACTTAAGCGGAGGGACACGTCTGGCACTGCAGGATCTGAGTCCCTGGTGGCGTAGTGTGTTACTGATGGTAGCCTGTGTAACGTTGGTCCCAGCTCTCTGCAGGTCATTCACTAGGTTCCCGGGTGGTTCTGGGATTTTTACTCACCGTTCTTGAGATCATTTTGACCCCACGGGGTGAGACCTTTTGTAAAGCCCCAATGGAGGGAGATTATCAGTGGTCTTGTATGTCTTCCATTTTCTAATTATTGCTCTCACAGTTGGTTCCTTCACACCAAGCTGCTTGCCTATTGCATATTCAGTCTTCCCAGCCTGGGGCAGGGCTACAATTTTGTTTCTGGTGTCTTTCAACAGCTCTTTGGTCTTTACCATAGTGGAGTTTGGAGTGTGACTGTTTGAGGTTGCAGACAGGTGTGTTTTATACTGATAACAAGTTCATACAGGTGCCAGTACTACAGGTAATGAGTGGGGGACAGAGGAGGCTCTTATAGAAGAAGTTACAGATCTATGAGAGCCAGGAATCTTGCTTGTTTATAGGTGACCAAATACTTATTTTCCACCAAAATTTGAAAAAATAATTCTTCCCAAATCAGACAATGCGATTTTCAGGATTAGTTTTCTCATTCTGTCTCTCATAGTTGAGGTCACCTATGATGTCAATTACAGGCCGACCTCATCTTTATAAGTGGGAGAACTTGCACAGTTGGTGGCTGACGAAATACTTATTTTTCCCCCTGTATGTTTTTGATACTTGAAAAATGTATGCGCTACATGAGATGGACAGATAGATGATAGGATAGATAGATAGATAGATAGATAGATAGATAGATAGATAGATAGATAACGGACTGAAGAACACTGCAGTCTGCGTTTGCCTGTGCATTATAGCAAATGCATGCCTGTTTTGGCATGCGTTATTATGCGTTATTATGCGTCTGTTGAATGGAAGCCTATGGATGTGCGTTACATTGCATTTGTGCTGCTATCCAATGGATCTATTAAATGTACAGGACAAATGCAATGTGAACCTACCCTAAGTGTACCTACAAGAATTGATGACGTGATGCTGTTTTAAAGACTAACAGCAGCCACTGCAAATATTGATGTAATTTAGATTTCATTTTTTCTTCATTTCTCTTTGCATTTTTTTGACTGATAAAGTCAAACCATTTATGACATTATTATTATTTTGTAGCCCTTTCCCCTGCACCTGCCTACAACATTTGCAGAGAACTGTATTACTTGCACTTATTGACTGCTTTTTTTTTTACTTTCTTTGCAAAACGTCTTATTGTGAGTACTGTTGCATGATATATTCCACCTCTAATTAACTCCAACATAGTAATCACACTGGTATATCCAGGTCTTCAGACAAGAAATTAAGTCTACAGTCCTAGTCTTATCTAAATACCATATGAGCGGCTTCTTGGCACCTCTGGAGGAACAGGTCTTACGTCTTACACATTTTCATACATTGTACAGTGGTGATCAGCACCCGGGACAGATCAGCAGTTTCCAGAGGAGCACAGTTTGTATGGCAGACCAATTCTCCATCTCCAGAGTCATTGGATAGGTGTCTTTTTCCTGTAGTGTCAGTGAGGTCCTCTCTCTCTCTCTCTCTCTCTCGCTCTCTCTCTCCTGTAGGGTTTTATTGTGAAGTGGGTCCTTTGTCTTTTTCTCCCTCTTCTGTAGAGTGAAAACTCTAATGGGAAATGGAGTCTTCTCTCTTCCTCTCTCCTATAGAGTGTAAGCTCTCATGGTCAGTGGGGTCCTTTCATTCCTTTAAAGTGTAAATCTCTTTTGATTAGCGGGGACCTCTCACTCTCTCCTGTAGAGTGTAAGCTCTTATGATCAATGGAATCCTCTCTCTCCTGTAGGCTGTAAGGTCTTTTTGTCACTGGGATCCTATCTCTCTCCCATCTCTCTCTCCTGTAGAGTGTAATCGCTTATGGTCAGTGTATAACAGAAATAAGAAATCATGCCTAAGGCTGTGTTTTCAGCCGAAACACATCAATCTTGATCCATCTCTCTAAGGCGGGCGTCACACGCTCCGATATATGTAAACATATCGCTGGAAAGTGCCTGATTTGGCATCGCTCTTACGACATCGTTGCGTATGACAGCATGATGTGACTACCGATAAGTGGTCAGATCGTTATATACAGATATGGGAGCCTGTCCTCATATCAGAAGATGTCGATCATCCAATCTGCTGCATCGTTCTGTGTGACACTGCAGTAACCGATCTCCTGACTGATTTCTCCTATTCACATCATTGACAAGCATCAATCGCTGGTTGTGTGAGCGATCCCTGCACGTAACATCGCTGCTGCGTCCTGAATGTTATCTATACATGTGACACCTCACTAACCATGTGTCCACGAGCCGCACCCCTGACATCATTATCTATACATGTGACACCTCACTAACCATGTGTCCACGAGCCGCACCCCTGACATCGTTATCTATACATGTGACACCTCACTAACCATGTGTCCACGAGCCGCACCCCTGACATCATTATCTATACATGTGACACCTCACTAACCATGTGTCCACGAGCCGCACCCCTGACATCATTATCTATACATGTGACACCTCACTAACCATGTGTCCACGAGCCGCACCCCTGACATCGTTATCTATACATGTGACACCTCACTAACCATGTGTCCACGAGCCGCACCCCTGACATCGTTATCTATACATGTGACACCTCACTAACCATGTGTCCACGAGCCGCACCCCTGACATCGTTATCTATACATGTGACACCTCACTAACGATGTGTCCACGAGCCGCACCCCTGACATCATTTATCTATACATGTGACACCTCACTAACCATGTGTCCACGAGCCGCACCCCTGACATCGTTATCTATACATGTGACACCTCACTAACGATGTGTCCACGAGCCGCACCCCTGACATCGTTATCTATACATGTGACACCTCACTAACGATGTGTCCACGAGCCGCATCCCTGACATCGTTATCTATACATGTGACACCTCACTAACGATGTGTCCACGAGCCGCACCCCTGACATCGTTATCTATACATGTGACACCTCACTAACCATGTGTCCACGAGCCGCACCCCTGACATCGTTATCTATACATGTGACACCTCACTAACCATGTGTCCACGAGCCGCACCTCTGACATCGTTATCTATACATGTGACACCTCACTAATGATGTGTTCACGAGCCGCACCCCTGACATCGTTATCTATACATGTGACACCTCACTAACGATGTGTCCACGAGCCGCACCCCTGACATCGTTATCTATACATGTGACACCTCACTAATGATGTGTCCACGAGCCGCACCCCTGACATCGTTATCTATACATGTGACACCTCACTAACCATGTGTCCACGAGCCGCACCCCTGACATCGTTATCTATACATGTGACACCTCACTAACCATGTGTCCACGAGCCGCACCTCTGACATCGTTATCTATACATGTGACACCTCACTAATGATGTGTTCACGAGCCGCACCCCTGACATCGTTATCTATACATGTGACACCTCACTAACGATGTGTCCACGAGCCGCACCCCTGACATCGTTATCTATACATGTGACACCTCACTAATGATGTGTCCACGAGCCGCACCCCTGACATCGTTATCTATACATGTGACACCTCACTAATGATGTGTCCACGAGCCGCACCCCTGACATCGTTATCTATACATGTGACACCTCACTAACCATGTGTCCACGAGCCGCACCACTGACATCGTTATCTATACATGTGACACCTCACTAATGATGTGTCCACGAGCCGCACCCCTGACATCGTTATCTATACATGTGACACCTCACTAATGATGTGTCCACGAGCCGCACCCCTGACATCGTTATCTATACATGTGACACCTCACTAACCATGTGTCCACGAGCCGCACCCCTGACATCGTTATCTATACATGTGACACCTCACTAACCATGTGTCCACGAGCCGCACCCCTGACATCGTTATCTATACATGTGACACCTCACTAACCATGTGTCCACGAGCCGCACCCCTGACATCGTTATCTATACATGTGACACCTCACTAACCATGTGTCCACGAGCCGCACCCCTGACATCGTTATCTATACATGTGACACCTCACTAACCATGTGTCCACGAGCCGCACCCCTGACATCGTTATCTATACATGTGACACCTCACTAACCATGTGTCCACGAGCCGCACCCCTGACATCGTTATCTATACATGTGACACCTCACTAACCATGTGTCCACGAGCCGCACCCCTGACATCGTTATCTATACATGTGACACCTCACTAACCATGTGTCCACGAGCCGCACCCCTGAGATTGTTATTGAGTTCCCTCACAAAATCGTAGTGTGTTACGCCTGCCTAAGTCTGGTCTGACTGCCAATTTTCACAACATGCATATTTTTAATGCATTTTTCATTTGTACTAATAAATGGACATTTTTCTCTAATTCCAACGTGGTTGCAGCTCCTTGTTGCTGCGTTGCTATTTTTGGTTGTGCAAATTGTCACTTAAGTAGACAAATTCTAATGCCACCAATAAAGGTAGCAAGCTATTTTTGGTTGGTGGCTTATGGTCAGTGGGGTTCACACTCTCTCCTGTAGAGTGTAAACTCTTACGGTCAGTGGGGTCCTCCCTCTCCCTCTCTTCTATAGTGTGTAAGGTTTTATCGTCAGCGGGGTCCTTTCTCTTGCAGAGTGCAAGCTCCTATGGTCAGCGGGTTCCTCTCTCTCTTGCAGAGAATAAGCTCTTATGATCAGGGGGTTCCTCTCTCTCTCTCCTATTGAGTGTAAGCTCTTATGATCAGTGGGTTCTTCTCTCTCCTGTAGAGTATAAGCTCTTATGATCAGCGGGTTCTTCTCTCTCCTGTAGAGTATAAGCTCTTATGATCAGCGGGTTCCTCTCTCTCTCTCCTGTAGAGTGTAAGCACTTATGATCAGCGGGTTTCTCTCTCTCTCTCCTGTTGAGTGTAAGCTCTTATGATCAGCGGGTTCCTCTCTCTCTCTCCTGTAGAGTATATGCTCTTATGATCAGCGGGTTCCTCTCTCTCTCTCCTGTAGAGTATATGCTCTTATGATCAGCGGGTTCCTCTCTCTCTCTCCTGTAGAGTGTAAGCACTTATGATCAGCGGGTTCCTCTCTCTCTCTCCTGTAGAGTGTAAGCACTTATGATCACTAGGGTTCTCTCTCTCTCCTGTGGAGTGTAAGTTTTTGTGGTGAGTGAGGTCCTCTCTTCCTCTCTCTCTCTCTTTTCTGTAGCTTGTGAGGTTTTATGGTCAGCAGGGTCCTCTTTCTCGCCTCATTCTACTCTATTCCGCATGATTCACCAACAGATTTCCTCAGTATTATACAAGTGAGGGAACCTGTGGAAATTTTTGATGCCTTGAGAATAATTCCATCACTTACACAATACTAAGGAAATCCTGGAAACACGATCTGCTGGTGGACCTCTATGATTGGCATTGAAGAATATTGGTGTATTGAACTCCCTCATGATGGTCAACTGAACGTAATGGCTTCAATTTATAGTCTTTGTGCCATAAAACTGGCAAAAGAAACCACTGTGAAAATCAGCAAAAAAACTTTTCACATGTTGGAGCTGAGCAAACGTTTTCCAACTTTTGGCATATGCCACTTTAAGGTCCTGTTCAAAATCCTCCAATCAACGATCAGCTGACTTAACGTTGGTTGAATTTATGTGTCACACGCAATGACGTCGCAACAACGTCATTACGACGTAGTTTAAACGACTGAAAACCCGTGACGTTTCAACGATATTGTTAACAATATCGTAGTGTGTAACGGGCCCTTTAATGAATCAAGGTCAAAGTCCTTGAAAGAGGCAATTCCGATATTATTAAAACGGCAAGTACAAGTGAGGTATTAAGGTACATAGGTTTTTTAAGAAATGCAGAAATTATATTTTTCAACTACAAATAGATTCAGGAAATATTTTTGGGCGGTTGATTTTGGAAGAGTTTATCATTTCCTTAAGAATCTCCCTAATTATTTTGAAACAGTTTTTGGATAAACTTCTTCTTAATGCCTTTTTTCCTGCCTATTGTTGTACCCAGGGGCAGACCTACCGTGGTGCAGCTGGTGCAGCTGCACCAGGGCCCCGACTGGCTAGGGGGCCCCTGAAGCCTGCAGGGGGGCCCCCAGCCGACCTCCATGACCCTGTGCCAGTGTGGCAGAGGAGAGGGGGTTAACTGAGGGAAGCTTCATGCTTCCTCTGGCTGAGCCCGCCCTTCCTCGCCTCTGCTGCCCCGACTCCCAGGAATGTGCTGCTCGCTCGATGCAGGTAGGAGCAGCAGCACATATGCCCCCCCCTCCGGTAGCACCCTACCCCCCGTCCTCGCCGACAGCCGGTAGCACCCCAACCCCCCCGGCTCCTCACTGTCGGCTGCTGCACCAGGGCCCCCCGGTCTCAAGGTCCGCCACTGGTTGTACCTATATGGAGATTACATCAAGATGCAAGAAGGGACATTGTACTTTCTTTCCTACCAGGTATTTTTATATAAAAAACTTCGGTAAACAAACTCAAAAACTCCTCATATAGAAATGATTAAAAGGATTTTTCCAAGAAATTTTAAAATGGTTTCTACATTGTCAAGCAAGAAATTTAGCTTTGTCAAGTCAATGAATAATCATAACAATATTCTTCAGACCTTACCTCTTGAAATGATAAGTAAGGTTTTTGAGCATCCAGGATGGGAATATTTCCGATTATTGGCCATGGCTTTGGACCAGGAGGATAATTCGGATGATCACTTTCCTTCTGTTTATATATAACAGTTGCCAAAAAAATACATGTTACAATGGATAAAAGAACAGTGACTGGATCAAGAGGCAACATGTCTTCAGAAGAACCTGTAGAGGAGAAACGAGAGTCTTACATTACAATGAAATGTTCATAGGACATGTATCTTTCTAATTACTGATAATTACATGATCGTGTAGGTGAAATTGCAGATCCAGACATGCCTCTCACCATCTACATAAGAGCTCGCTTCACTTGTGTAAAGAAAAATTGGTCCGATTTTCATCCAGAAAAGTGGGATGATTGAAATCTATTTAGTATTCCATATGTCATGCGAGTGCTATGCAAGTGGGTGATTTTCTTTCTCTCCTAGCATCCATATGCAATGCATTTTATTCTACAGGGTGTGCCATATATAGGGTGGTAAATTTATATTGATACACCTAAATAAAATGGGAACAGTTGGTAATATCAAGTTCCTGTTTGTGGCACAAGTTGTCCCCCTGCCCCATATACTAATGTGACATAAACCGGAAGTTGATATCACCAACTGTTCCCATTTTATTTAGGTGTATCAATCTAAATTTGCCACCCTATATATGGCCCACCCTGTACAATCATTTACAGTGTGGAATGTGATGAAATGGACCCCTTTAATGTATAACATGATGATTTCTTATTTATCCAGACAATGTTGTATCTTGTTTGCAAACTTCTAATATGCCACTCATGGGTTACACAAGATTTCTATGAGCCTACTAGTACTTAAAGTGGGTAATGTAATTGTCTTGCCTCTTTGTATTGTATTTTATTTCCTACCTTGTGAGGGGATACTCATTGTTCTTACCAGTCTTGTAGATGCTTGGTGATGTTTAACATGTGTAATGTAATTATCTCAACCCTTGTCAAAAAGGTCATGACACTCAGAGAAGTTAATCCTACTAACATTCCATTGTATTGCTATGTCAATCAGTATGTGCATCTCCCTTGCCAGGACTGCAATACTATTAGAGATGTTTTATATGAGGCTTGAGATCGAGCCAATGAGAAGACAGTCTTATTCCACCAATCATGAAGTCCCCAATATCCTGCATTGAGTTGTCAGGGGATATAAAGAGACCTGTTCATTAACCAGAGAGATTCTGTCTAGTGACCTCAGTCCCGCCTAGAAGTGAATGGGACTTGCAGGATCTATGGACCCGATTAACTGGCCATAACCCCCAGGCATAGGCATTTTGATGCTGACCGAGGGGATCAGAACCTGGATTATAAGACTACAAGGACTTCAGCATCAAGAGTTCGAATTCGTACCATTATGTGAGATGCAGCTCTGTCCGTATCAGCCTATTACCAACACCCCTTCTTTTACATCAGGAGAACTACCAACACAATACGTACATAGACACTGAATCTTTGAATCTTGAATCTTTGACATCATTGGCACCCTACCCAGCTACCTCTCAAAGATCTGACCTGGTGGGTTAGTAAGTGGTAGTTCGTTAGTATTTTTGCACCTTAGCATCATTTGCCTAAATCAATGAGGGCCTGCTGCACCCTGTACCGCATTTGTGTCTAAACATGGTATTGTAAGTATGACTGCTTTTTTCTTTAGTGATGTTTTTAACCCCATAACTGCAAATCAATAGCATTTTTTTTTACATAACTGGTTCCCTTTAATTGGAAAACCAATTTATGTTGGTTTTCACTGCATGCAGTTGTCGCAGTCAGTAGGACAACAGTCTATAGATCACGGTGGTGTCCCCAGAAGCCGTGGCCCTGATCAGACATGTAAAAGGGGGGTTTTACAGGGGGATAAAGAGTTTGTTGTGATGCCAGCTGAGGTGTCTGGTCAGGAGAGACCAGTGCTACAGGTAGTGGTCCCCAAGGGATAAATGGTGAAGCAGATAGATGGAGATCTCCCCTCAGCAGGATCGGGCCCTTGAGGTAGTAGAAGGTGTTCAGTAGAGGGGATGATGGCAGTTGCAGAGCTTGGAAGATGCAGTGAGGAGGAATGCAGGGTAGTCCAAGAAAGGAATCAAACAAACAATCTGTGTTCTTTACTAGGGATGAGCGAGTATGCTTGTCACTACTCGGTACTCGCATGAATATCTCGGTACTCGGGGTACTCGGCGAGTACCGAGTAATCCCGCGATACTCTTGCTTTGCTCGGGGTCCACCTCCCTGCATGTTGGCGCTCTTTACAGAGCCAGCCCGCATGTAGGGATTGGCTAACAGCCACTGTGAAGTCACAGCCCTGTTGGTTGTGGCATTACAGTGATTGGCTGGCCGCACAGCGTGATCAAGTCTTTATAAGACCTGACTGCGCTTTGCTCATCACTCTGCTCCACAGACAGGCAGTGTAGGGAGAGGTGCTGCTGATTGAAGGACAGATTTGTGGCCTTTCAGCTAGTGTAGGCGCAGGGCTGCTAATCTAATTACCACAACAGTCCTTCTGAGGACTAATAGAGCTGTATACAGACAGGGAGGCAGGGTATATAGCAAACTTTGTTGTGCCAGTATACCAACCTGCATCACATCTGGGGCTGGTGGACAGGCTGGAAATCTCATCCATCCCAAAACAGTGCTTTTAGGGATTAATTTAGCTCTTTACAGGCAGGAGTGGGTTGTAGCGGAAATTAGTATACGCCAAAACACTCTGTATTCTCGTCAGCGTTTGTGTCTGACCGTTACACCTGCTGGGATTTAACCTGTAATCTGTAATCTCAGTGTCCAGCTAAAAACCAACTCTTGTCTGCATTCATTTACCATTTTTGTGCGGCAGGAGTGGGTTGTAGCGGAAATTAGTATACGCCAAAACACTCTGTATTCTCGTCAGCATTTGTGTCTGACCGGTCCACCTGCTGGGATTTAACCTCTAATCTGTAATCTCAGTATCCAGCTAAAAACCAACTCTTATCTGCATTCATTTACCATTTTTGTGTGGCAGGAGTGGGTTGTAGCGGAAATTAGTATACACCAAAACACTCTGTATACTCGTGTCAGCGTTGTATAGCTGCTTTAATTTAATCTCCAATCTTAGTATCCAGCTAAAAAAACAAACTTGTCCGCCTTCAATTTTTTTTGAGGCAGGAGTGGGTTATACCTGAAATTTCTATACGCCAAAACAATCAGTATACCCGTCTCAGCGTTTGTGACTGACCGGTATACCTACTGTAATTTAATCTCTAATCTCAGTATCCAGCTAAAAAAAACTTATCCACCTTCATTTACCATTTGTTGAGGCAGGAGTGGGTTGTACCTGAAATTTCTATACGCCAAAACACTCAGTATACCCATCTCAGCGTTTGTGACTGACCAGTCCACCTGCTGGGATTTAACCTCTAATCTGTAATCTCAGTGTCCAGCTAAAAACCAACTCTTGTCTGCATTCATTTACCATTTTTGTGCGGCAGGAGGGGGTTGTAGCTCCAATTTGTATACGCCAAAACACTCAGTAATACTTGTGTCAGCGTTTGTGTCAGACTGGTACAGCTGCTATTATTTAATCTATAATCTCAGTATCCAGCTCAAAAACAACTGGTCAGCATTTTCAGTTGACAAGCGGGTGCATTTATCAGTAATGATTCCACCTGCGGCAATAAAAACATGCTCTGATAAAACGCTAGCGGCAGGGCAGGCCAGGACTTCCAAGGCGTAGAGGGACAATTCCTGCCATGTGTCCAGCTTGGATACCCAATAATTATAAGGCACAGAAGAATCTAGGAGCAGTTTCGTACGATCGGCAAGGTACTCCTTCAGCATCTTTACAAACTTTGCAGTCCTTGTGACAGTACCCCGCACCTGAGGGCCTGTGCCATGGGAGGGGCTGAGAAAACTCTCCCAGATCTTTGAGAGTGTTCCCCTACCTCTGCTGGATTGGATTCGTGCCTCTCTCAGCCGGACGCCTTGGTTGTTCACCGAACCGTGACCTCTGCCACAAGCGTTTTCAGAAGGAAATTTTTTTACTAATTCCGCAACTAGGGCCTTCTGGTACTGCAGCATTTTTGTAGACCTCTCCGCCTCGGGAATAAGAGAAATACAGTTCTCCTTGTAGCGTAGGTCTAAAAGTGTCACCAACCAGTAATGAGTGTCCGCCAAGATGTTGATAACGCGAGGGTCACAAGACAGGCAGCATCACACAAAGTCAGCCATGTGCGCCAGACTGTTAACACGCAAGACTGCAGGTCCTCACCAACAGGATGACTGACCATGCTGACCTCATCCTCCTCCTCCTCTCCCCTGTCCTGTGGCCATCCACGCTGAACCGACGGTAGGACGATTGTGCATGTATTTCCGTCAATTCCTCCTCCTCGTCATAGTCCTCCAATGCACGTTGGGATGAGATGAGGCTGGGCTGTGTGTAATCACCCCGTACGGTTTATTGCTCCAACTTATCGTGCTACGCCTGCAATGCATCATCTTTGATTTTGAACAGACAGCGTTTTAGAAGACAGAGAAGCAGAATGGTGATGCTAATGATGGCGTCATCGCCCCTCACCATCTTGGTGGAGTCCTCAAAGTTTTGGAGGACGGCACATATGTTGGACATCCATGTCCACTCCTGAGGTCTTATGTGTGGAGTTTGAACCGTATACCGATGGCCTAGTTGATGCAGGTAGTCAACAACTGCCCTCTTCTGCTCACAATTCCTGACCAACATGTGCAGTGTGGAATTCCAATGCGTGGGGACATCACACACCAGTCTGTGAGCCGTAAGCTGCAAACGCTGCTGAAAGCTGGCAAAGGCGGCAGAAGCAGTAGGTGGCATTCTAAAATGGTCACACAGGCGGCGTACTTTTACGAGCAGATCCGACAGCAGCTCCGGGTAGGATTTAAGAAACCGCTGAACCACGAGGTTGAGCACATTGGCCACGCATGGAACATGCGTCAGCTCGCCTCACCTCAGAGCCGCCACCAGGGTATTTGTGGTGGTGCCAAACTGACTGGAAGCATTATCCACTATCCAACTAACAACCTGTTCACACTGGTCTTGGTTAAATAGTGGTGTACTGCTGCGGTCCCCTACAAATTGGGACAGGAAGGTCGAGCGTGATGATGTGGGCATTTGTCATGGCGCAATCGAGCTTGCACATGGCCTCGTCCTCTGCATGCACCACCATCACGTCCAGTTCCTTGTCCCTTACCACCGGCCTTGCGCATTTTCAATGGTGTGCTAACTGTATACAGGTAAATATAGGCGTCCAAAAGATGGTTTTTAGCTGGACACTGAGATGACAGATTAGAGATTAAATTACAGCAGGTATACCAGTCAGTCACAAACACTGAGATGGGCATACTGAGTGTATATGGCCTTCCCAGCTATCTTTCTCCTTCGGTTAGGTTGTAGGTACTATCCACTTCCCTTTGTACCTCTCCCGTCCTCGTGGCTACTAGCAGGTATGCTGGTGACGATGGACTCGAGACCCCGGACCCACACTGGTTCTTCCAGCCCTATGACGGCCGCGGTGTCCCTGGTAGTCCCACAGTGTGGTTACTAAGCTTGCAACTTAGCAGCCTCCAGATTGCTGCCAGGCATGAAGTTTTGACAGCCTGATATTCTGGCTCTCATCCACAGCTTGTGTCCTGCACAGCCCAAACGTTGTCAGCAGGCCCACGCTCTCATCCATTACTCGACTGTCTCATTAGCTTCTGAGAACTAACTCCTAATGCCACCCCTCCCTCCTATACCTCACTACAGCTAACCCCTCCCCCCAATCAGTGTCTTGGAGCACTGGATCATGGTTTGGGAAGTGTATGCATTTATGGGGAGTCCATCATAAAGTGCCTGAATTCTCCTCAGACGTGGTATTAATGCCGATAGAGTTAACTACCACTGTGGCAACCAGACCACAGGGGCGCCACACAGTTATAGCTGAAGAGGTGCCACATTGAAGAGTTGACTATTGGTTCCTTAAAGGGAATATGTTAGCAGAATTTCATCCCACCTTAAAAAAGTATATGCCAATGTAGCTCTTTTGAAGACTATTCTAACAATACTTTTATATAGCAGGTCCGTTCCTCCGTAACCAGGATATCAGTGTTTGAATTGATATGCAAATTCCTGTATAGGATTTAAAGGGTGTCACAGTTTCTTGGGGTTCTGCCTAACAGAGTGGCTTGTTTCTAATCTGATTGAGTTAGCCTTTCTGTGCCTATAGCCTTGGAGAGAAGTCACATACACAGTAAAAAGTTTGGGGTGTGAAATCCTGCAGATTTCCTTTAAAAGAAGGAAATATGTTAAATATCATATAGGCGGCCGTCACACATATCTATATCGTGAGCGATATTGTAAGCGATCACGTGCACGCGCGATCGCTAACAATATTGCTCACATCGCTGGTGAGCTGTCACACAGACAGACAAACCAGCGATGTGGAGCAGCGAGATCGCTGGTAACTATGGTACACATCGGGTTACTAGGCGCCGCGCGGCGCTTAGTAACCCGACGTTTACCATAGATACCATCTCCCAGCATAGGCTGTGCCGCTGGGAGATCGTTCATCGTGGTGTCACACACCACGATGAAGCAGATTGTTCAAGCGTTTATCGCTTGATATGAGCTCCTGCTCACCAATCTGCGATCTAGCGATCAATCGATTTTACATTGTAAAATCGCTTGATTGCATGCAGCGATTCACAAACGATATCGCTTAAGCGATCAAAAAGCAGATCGCTTAAACGATATCGTTCGCAATATTGAACCGTGTGACGGCCGTCTTAGAAGTGAGCACACAGTGACTGTGCCCTCTGCAGAATCCCATCTAGGCCAGGATAGTGTGTCAAAAATTGCTGGACAACCAGATTCAACACGTGAGCCATACAAGGCACGTGTGTGATATTGCCCCTGCGAACGGCCGCACCCAGGTTTGCAGCATTGTCACACATGGCCTTCCCTGGCTGCAGGTTGAGTGGAGACAACCATTGCTGAAACTCAGTCGCCAGAGCTGACCACAACTCCTCAGCTGTGTGACTTACGTTTCCCAGGCATTTGAGGGTAAAGACCGCCTGATGGCATTGAGCCCTGCTGCCAGCATAGTAAGGAGGTGTGCAGGATTCATTGTGTGCTGTTACAATGCGGGTGGCATTACCAGACAGGCTTTGGGCGGAGGTGGAGGACTGAGACGAGGTTGAGGAGGCAGGAGCAGTGGAGGAACTTCTACCTACAGAAGATGGACGCACAAATTGTGGGGATGGCAAGACTTGCACAGCAGACCCTTCTCCACCTCTCACCATAGGTAACCAGTGCCCAGTGAGCGACATGTAACGCCTCTGTCCATGCTTACTGGTCCAAGTGTCTGTGGTGAAATGCACCCTGTGACACACTGAGTTCCTCAAGATTGCAGTGACGTTGTCTGCAACCTGCTGGTGTAGTGCAGGCACACCTTTCTTGGAAAAGTAGTGGCGACTGGGCATCTAGGACTGGGGCACTGCGACAGACATAAGGTTTTTCAAAACGCTCAAAAACATACTACAAGCACTATTTTTAGGTGCAGATTCAAAAACGCACCCAAAAACGCAGGGAGCCATCACACACCTTACAAAAGTCATGCTGACATGAAAAAAAGCATGAGTTTTGTTAACCCCTTAAGGACCGAGTCACTTTGCAGCTTAATGACCAGACCATTTTTTGTAATTCTGACCACTCTCCCTTTATGAGGTAATATCTCTGGAACGCTTCAACGGATCCTAGCGATTCTGAGATTGTTTTTTCGTGACATATTGGGCTTCATGTTAGTATTAAATTTAGGTCGATAATTTTTGCGTTTATTTGTGAAAAAATAAAAAATTTGGCAAAAATTTTGAAAATGTAGCAATTTTCAAATTTTTAATTTTTATTCTGCTAAACCAGAGAGTTATGTGCCACAAAATAGTTAATAAATAACATGTCCCACATGTCTACTTCACATCAGCACAATTTTGGAAGAAAAAAAAAATTTGTTAGGACGTTATAAGGGTTCAAAGTTCATCAGCAATTATTCATTTTTCCAGCAAAATTTACAAAACCAATTTTTTAGTGACCACATCACATTTGAAGTCCCTTTGAGGGGTGTACATGACAGAAAACACCCAAAAGTGACACCATTCCAAAAACTGCACCCCTCAAGCTACTCAAAACTATATTGAAGAAGATTATTAACCCTTCAGGTGCTTCACAGGAACTAAAATAATGTTGAAGGAAAAAATGGACATTTTAATTTTTGTAACAAAAATGTTCTTTTAGCCTCAATTTTTTCATTTTCACATGGGCAACAGGATAAAATGCATCCTAAAATTTGTTGGGCAATTTCTCCTGAGTACACGGATACCTCATATGTGGTCATAAACCACTGTTTGGGCGCACGGCAGGGCTCAGAAGGGAAGGAGCGCAATTTGAATTTTAGAGCCAATTTTCCGTTCAAAAAGTGAAATGGCGCTCCTTCACTTCTGAGCCCTGCCGTGTGCCCAAACAGTGGTTTATGACCACATATAAGGTATCGGTGTACTCAGGAGAAATTGCCCAACAAATTTTGGGATGTATTTTATCCCTTTGCCCATGTGAAACTGAAAAAATGTAGGCAAAAAGAATTTTTTTGTGAAAAAAAAGTGTTTTTTTAATTTTTATGAATGAATTTGTGAAGCATCTGGGGGTTCAAAGTGCTCACTATGCATCTAGATACCTTCCTTAGGGGGTCTAGTTTCCAAAATGGGGTCATTTGTGGGGGAGCTCCAATGTGGAGACACACAGGGACCCTCCATACGCGACATGGTGTCCGCTAACAATTTGAATGGAAAATGAGCTCAAATTGTTAGCGGACACCATGTCGCGTTTGGAGGGTCCCTGTGTATCTCCACATTGGAGCTCCCCCACAAGTGACCCCATTTTGGAAACTAGACCCCCGAAGGAACGTATCTAGATGCATAGTGAGCACTTTGAACCCCCATATGCTTCAGAAATTCATCCGTAAAAATGAAAAAGCACTTTTTTTTCCACTAAAAAATTATTTTTTCATTATTACGGATCAATTTGTGAAGCATCTGGGGGTTCAAAGTGCTCACTATGTACCTAGATATGTTCCTTTGGGGGTCTAGTTTCCAAAATAGGGTCACTTGTGGGGGAGCTCCAATGTGGAGACACACAGGGACCCTCCAAACGCGACATGGTGTCCGCTAACAATTTGAGCTCATTTTCCATTCAAATTGTTAGCGGACACCATGTCGCGTTTGGAGGGTCCCCGTGTGTCTCCACATTGGAGCTCCCCCACCAGTGACCCCATTTTGGAAACTACACCCCCAAAGGAACATATCTAGATGCATAGTGAGCACTTTCTACCCCCAGGTGCTTCACAAATTGATCTGTAAAAATGAAAAAAGAAAATTTGTGTGGAAAAAAAAAGTGCTTTTTCATTTTTATTGATGAATTTGTGAAGCATCTGGGGGTTCAAAGTGCTCACTATGCATCTAGATATGTTCCTTAGGGGGTCTAGTTTCCGAAATGGGGTCACCTGTGGGGGAGCTCCAATGTGGAGACACACCGGGGCCCTCCAAACGCGACATGGTGTCCGCTAACAATTTGAATGGAAAATGAGCTCAAATTGTTAGCTGACACCATGTCGCGTATGGAGAGCCCCTGTGTGTCTCCGCATTGGAGCTCCCCCACAAGTGACCCCATTTTGGAAACTAGACCCCCAAAGGAACATATCTAGATGCATAGTGAGTACTTTGAACCCCCAGATGCTTCACAAATTGATCCATAATAATGAAAAAATAAATTTTTTGTGGGAAAAAAAAGTGCTTTTTCATTTTTACGGATGAATTTCTGAAGCATATGGGGGTTCAAAGTGCTCACTATGCATCTAGATACTTTCCTTAGGGGGTCTAGTTTCCAAAATGGGGTCACTTGTGGGGGAGCTCCAATGTGGAGACACACGGGGACCCTCCAAACGCGACATGGTGTCCGCTAACAATTTGAATGGAAAATGAGCTCAATTTGTTAGCGGACACCATGTCGCGTTTGGAGGGTCCCCATGTGTCTCCACATTGGAGCTCTCCCACAAGTGACCCCATTTTGGAAACTAGACCCCCAAAGGAACGTATCTAGATGCATAGTGAGCACTTTGAACCCCCAGGTGCTTCAGAAATTAATCCGTAAAAATGAAAAAGCACTTTTTTTCCACAAATAATTTCTTTTTTCATTATTACGGATCAATTTGTGAAGCATCTGGGGGTTCAAAGTGCTCACTATGCATCTAGATATAATCCTTTGGGGGTCTAGTTTCCAAAATGGGGTCACTTGTGGGGGAGCTCCAATGTGGAGACACACAGGGGCTCTCCATACGCGACATGGTGTCCGCTAACAATTGGAATTGTTAGCGGACACCTTGTAGGATATGAAGAGCCCCTATGTGCCTAAACATTGGAGCTCCCCCACAAGTGACCCCATTTTGGAAACTAGACCCCCAAAGGAACGTATCTAGATGCATAGTGAGCACTTTGAACCCCAGGTGCTTCAGAAATTCATCCGTAAAAATGAAAAAGCACTTTTTTCCCACAAATAATTTCTTTTTTCATTATTACGGATCAATTTGTGAAGCATCTGGGGGTTCAAAGTGCTCACTATGCATCTAGATATAATCCTTTGGGGGTCTAGTTTCCAAAATGGGGTCACTTGTGGGGGAGCTCCAATGTGGAGACACACAGGGGCTCTCCATACGCGACACGGTGTCCGCTAACAATTGGAATTGTTAGCGGACACCTTGTAGGATATGAAGAGCCCCTATGTGCCTAAACATTGGAGCTCCCCCACAAGTGACCCCATTTTGGAAACTAGACCACCCAAGGAACGTATCTAGATGCATAGTGAGCACTTTGAACCCCCAGGTGCTTCACAAATTGATCCGTAAAAATGAAAAAAGAAACTTTTTGTGGAAAAAAACGTGCTTTTTCATTTTTATGGATGAATTTGTGAAGCATCTGGGAGTTCAAAGTACTCACTATGCATCTAGATACGTTCCTTCGGGGGTCTAGTTTCCAAAATGGGGTCACTTGTGGGGGAGCTCCAATGTTCAGGCACACAGGGAGGGGCTCTCCATACCCGACATGGTTTCCGCTAACAATTGGAGCTAATTTTCTATTGAAATTGTTAGCGGACACTATGTCGCATATGGAGAACCCGTGTGCCACCAGCACAAGAGCAACTGGTAGAGTTGGGGTACAGCACCAGAAAATGCCGCCTCTAATGAATGCGCTATTTTCTTGGGTGGCTGTGGGTTGAAATTTGCAGCGTGGGGGACCCACAACATTTGAGTCTCTCCACGCTGAGGATTCCAGTCAGCCAGCTACCAAGTTGTACATGGCTGGCTACAAATACAGCGAAGGCTTTATTTTATTTCTAGAACTAATTCTAGAAAAAAAAATGACGTAGGGCTCCGCCATATTTTTGGTCCAGCCAGGTACAACTTGGCAGCTACAGACTGCCAGCAACCCCCAGCTGCCTCGCTGTACCTGGCTGCAACCAAAAATACAGCGAAGCCCATTTTTTTTTATTTCTAGAACTAATTCTAGAAAAAAAAATGACGTAGGGCTCCGCCATATTTTTGGTCCAGCCAGGTACAACTTGGCAGCTACAGACTGCCAGCAACCCCCAGCTGCCTCGTTGTACCTGGCTGCAACCAAAAATACAGTGAAGCCCATTTTTTTTCATTTCTAGAACTAATTCTAGAAAAAAAAATGACGTAGGGCTCCGCCATATTTTTGGCCCAGCCAGGTACAACTAGGCAGCTGGGGGCTGGAATCCTCAGCATGGAAAGGCCCAAGCGTTCTGGGCCCCCCATGCTGCGAATTGCAGCCCGCAGCCGCTCCAGAAAATGGCGTATTCATTGAAGCGCCATTTTCTGGCGCTGTACCCATGCTCTTCCAGTTGCCCTGGTGCCGGTGGCGAACTGGGTAATAAAGGGGTTAATGCCAGCTTTTTATTGGCAGCTGGCACTAAGCCCGAGATTCATAATATAGGGCCAATGTTAGACCCGCCATTAGGAATCTCTGGTAAATAGTCAGAAAATACACACATAGAAAAATCTTTTTATTTGAAAAAAAAAACCCAAACAAAATTCGGACTCCATCTTTATTATGAAGATCCGACGTAGTCCACAACGAAGGTCCCACGACGCTCGATTGCCTCCGACGTAGTCCACAACGAAGGTCCCACGACGCTCGATCGCCTCTGCTCAATCCAGAGACTGCAGCAAGGGATCAAGTGTCCTCTTCCTACAGTCTCAGGGGTCAGAGTTATGGTGCACTGTATGACAATGATCAGTTATACAGTGCACCATGACTATGATCCCAGAGACTATAACAAGAGGACACTTGATCCCTTGTTGCACCCATCCATCCACCTATGCACCCATCATCCACGCACGCACATCCACGTATGCACATCCACGCATGCACACAACCACGCACGCACATCCACGCATGCACACATCCACGCACGCATGCTGACATCCACGTACATCCACACACACATCCACGTACATCCACATCCACGTACGCACACTTCCACGCACGCACATTCACACACGCACATCCACGTACGCACATCCACGCACGCACATCCACGTACGCACATCCACGTACGCACATCCACGTACGCACATCCACGTACGCACATCCACGCATGCACACAACCACGCACACACATCCACACATGCATATCCACGTACGCACATCCACGTACGCACATCCACGTACGCACATCCACGTGCTGACATCCACGCATGCACACAACCACGCACACACATCCACACAAGCACATCCACGCACGCACACATCCATCCATCCATCCATCCACCCATCCATCCACCCACCCATCCATCCATCCATCCACCCATCCATCCACCCATCCATCCATCCATCCATTCATTCATTCTTTCATTCTTTCATTCATTCTTTCATTCATTCATACTTACCCAGCGATGAGGAGGAGGAGCCCCTGAGAAGAGGAGGAGCCACACTGCAGAGGAGGCCCGACGGTGCGGGCGGGTGCACCGAGCGTGCAGCCCGCCGGGATAGGTGAGTGGGGCTGGGGACCGGGGACCGGGGGCTGGGGACCGGGACCAGCAGGGAGGAGGAGGAGGAGGAGGGGGCCCTGCAGCTTCGTCGGCGGGCGCACAAGCCCGCCGGCAGCCAAACAATGCAGGGTGGAGGGCGGGGATGGACGGGAGACAGGGGGGCTGCACAGGGGACGGGGACAGGACACAGGGGGCTCAGGGCACGAGGGGGGGCTACAGGACACGGGGAGCTGGACACAGGGGGCGGGGACCGCACACAGGAGGGGCTGCACAGGGGACGGGGACCGCACACAGGAGGGGCTGCACAGGGGACGGGGACAGGACACAGGAGGGGCTGCACAGGGGACGGGGACAGGACACAGGGGGCTCAGGACACAGGGGGGGGGCTACAGGACACAGGGGGAGCTGGACACAGGGGGCTGGGACAGGACACAGGAGGGGCTGCACAGGGGACAGGGACCGCACACAGGAGGGGCTGCACAGGGGACGGGGACAGGACACAGGAGGGGCTGCACAGGGGACGGGGACAGGACACAGGGGGCTCAGGACACAGGGGGGGGCTACAGGACACAGGGGGAGCTGGACACAGGGGGCTGGGACAGGACACAGGGGGAGCTGGATCATCAGCTCATGGCCGGCGGCTGCGGTGCAACCCGCCCGCAGATAAGAGTGATTGCGGTGGGGGAGGGGGGTGAAGGGGTTAACAGGGGTGCCCACACCTCTGCCCCTAACCCTTGGCTGTCACTGACAGCTTTTAGATTTGAGCTGTCACTGTTCGTTTAGGAGCAGTGACAGTTCAAAGCCATGACGAGTATACTCGTCATGATGCGGGAACTGACATCTTTTCATGACGAGTATACTCGTCATTGGTCGTAAAGAGGTTAAATCAATAAAATAAACGCATGGCAACTGTGACCACAGCCTAAAATAATCATAGTAAGATGTAAATCAGGTAGAGTTTCACTATATAAAACAGCAAAAGAAAGGTAGAGAGAAATTGAAGCCTGACATCCACATCGGAGTCATCTCAGGCCCCCTTCACACCACGTTTTTTCCCTGATCAGGTTCGATTATGTTTGTGTGCCAAAACCAGGAGAGGAACTTGCAGAGATAAGCTATCATTGAAAGATTGACAGCTGTTCTGAGTGTTGGAGACACTCCTGGTTTTGATACACAAACCTGATCAGGGAAAAACCGTGGTGTGAAGGGGGCCTTAGCCAACACTTCTATACACAGGAGCACACCTGCAGCCGAGAACTCTCATATTTTCTTGGAGAAATCCACCGGTTAGCATATCGGCTAATGACCTACCTACAGGAGATCGTCAGTCTGAAATTGGATAACTCAATCAACATCTCTCCTCTCTCCTAACAATCAGTTGACAAGCAAGTCCATCCACATTAGATTGTTGGCAAAACCTATAGATATTGTCAGGTATGGCCAAAATTAGGCTAATGTGTACCGAGGCCATTAGTAATCTATGATTTAAGATATGGTTTTAATAGTCTTTACTGTCAAAGTGATAATCCCCAAGCCGTGCCTTATAACTAGTGATGGGCGAATCCTAAATTACTCGGAATCGCTTGACTCTAGCGAGTCCGAGCACAGGACTCGCTACTCGTTGCGAGTCTAGCGAGTCCAATGTTAATGAATGGGGAAGCGAGTAATAGCGAGTAGTGTGAGATTTACAAATCGCAGATGTGTCTCGGAAGCTTCAGCCTGAAGCAATCCTAGTTTTGTCATTTATTTGCATTGCTCGTTTACTTTGTAAGTAATCGCTGACTCGCACAGATAAGATCCTGTCTCCTCTGTACAGGCTGCCAGCTCCAGGGTCCTAGAGCCTGCCTGCTGCCTGATGTAGCAGTGCTAAGATTGTTCTCAGTCTGCTCATTCCCTGTGTACAGACATGAATGTCTGTGCACAGAGATGATGTAGCAGAGCTGAGATTGTTCTCAGTCTGCTTATTCCCTGTGCATAGACATCTATATTTATGCACAGGGGATGTAGCAGAGAGGACATCGCGTTTTGGACTGCGTCGGACGGAAGAGGATTTTTTTAATTAAAGATGGAGTCCCTAATGGCTATTTTTTTTATTTCTAATAAAAAATTTTCCTTGTGTTGTGTTTTTTTTAAAACAATTTAATAGAAATTCATGGCGGTCATGTCTAATATTGGCGTGACCGCCATAAATTTCGGGCTTAGGGTCAGCTGATAATACAAAGCTGGCCCTAACCTCTATTACCCAGCGTGCCACCGCTACCAGGGCCGCTGGAAGAGCGGGGTTCAGCGCCAGAGGATGGCGCTTCAATGAACGCGCCATCTTCTGGGGCGGCTGCGGGCTGCAATTTGCAGCGGGGGGTGCCCAGAAAGCTTGGGCATCCCTGCGCTGCGGATTCCAGCCCCCAGCTGCTTAGCTGTACCTGGCTAGACATAGAAATTGCGCGGAGCCCCACGCATTTTTTTTTAATTATTTCATGAAATTCTGAGATTCTGACTCTGAGACTCTGACTCTGAAATTCATGAAATAATTAAAAAAAAATGCGTGGGGATCCGCGCAATTTCTATGTCTAGCCAGGTACAGCTAAGCAGCTGGGGGCTGGAATCCGCAGCGCAGGGATGCCCAAGCTTTCTGGGCACCCCCCGCTGCAAATTGCAGCCCGCAGCCGCCCCAGAAGATGGCGCGTTCATTGAAGCGCCATCCTCTGGCGCTGAACCCCGCTCTTCCAGCGGCCCTGGTAGCGGTGGCACGCTGGGTAATAAAGAGGTTAGGGCCAGCTTTGTATTATCAGCTGGCCCTAAGCCCGAAATTTATGGCGGTCACGCCAATATTAGACATGACCGCCATGAATTTCTATTAAATTGTTTTAAAAAAAACACAACACAAGGAAAATTTTTTATTAGAAATAAAAAAAAAAGCCATTAGGGACTCCATCTTTAATTAAAAAAATCCTCTTCCGTCCGACGCAGTCCAAAACGCGATGTCCTCTCTGCTACATCCCCTGTGCATAAATATAGATGTCTATGCCCAGGGAATAAGCAGACTGAGAACAATCTCAGCTCTGCTACATCATCTCTGTGCACAGACATTCATGTCTGTACACAGGGAATGAGCAGACTAAGAACAATCTCAGCACTGCTACATTATCTCTGTGCACAGACATTCATGTCTGTACACAGGGAATGAGCAGACTGAGAACAATCTCAGCTCTGCTACATCATCTCTGTGCACAGACATTCATGTCTGTACACAGGGAATGAGCAGACTGAGAACAATCTCAGCTCTGCTACATCATCTCTGTGCACAGACATTCATGTCTGTACACAGGGAATGAGCAGACTGAGAACAATCTCAGCACTGCTACATTATCTCTGTGCACAGACATTCATGTCTGTACACAGGGAATGAGCAGACTGAGAACAATCTCAGCTCTGCTACATCATCTCTGTGCACAGACATTCATGTCTGTACACAGGGAATGAGCAGACTGAGAACAATCTCAGCACTGCTACATCATCTCTGTGCACAGACATTCATGTCTGTACACAGGGAATGAGCAGACTGAGAACAATCTCAGCACTGCTACATCATGTCTGTGAGCAGGCGGGGTCTAGGACCCTGGAGCTGCACAGAGAAGACAGCTGGACTCGGCTCGCAAAGAAACAGCAGTTATCTGCGAGTTTCCCTGCTATCACTGGCACAGTAGCCAGTGATTACTCGCACGAGTCTAATGCAAACAATGGCAATCCTAGTTTTGTCAGCGTTTCTGACAAAACTAGGATTGATATTGATTTGCTTTGGACTCGGCGAGTAATCACTGGGAAACTCGCAGAGTACCGAGTCCTGCGAGTCCCTTACTACTCGCCGAGTAACGAGTCCTAGCGAGTAGAGTCGCCCATCCCTACTTATAACTGATCTTAGTGAAATAATGTGGATTTCTCGAAGTTGACTGCATTATTGTTATCAGTTGGCAAACAGTTGGTTTGGAGGGTCTTACCCAAAAGCATCTCAGAATGGAGCTTGCTAGTTTCCAATTTAAAAACATTCCAGTGGAGGTAGCCTACTCTTAGACTTGAGTAACTTTAAGGTATTTATCCATATCTACTTGACATTATTAACTTTAGCACTCGGGTCAGAAAAGTCAGAAAAAAACTCACCTCAATCCCGATACAAGGATCACCAGCTTCCAAAGATCTTCCAAAATTCTGGACTGAGAATAGAGAACTGGTCTCTGAGCCGTAAGAGCACGACTTACTCACTCAAACTGGAAACCTGCCCAATCCGTCAGGATAAATCCTTGGAAAGACAGGAACATATATTAACCTTGCATGTCTTCATGTAGCTTCTTTTCTAATGCCAAAGTTCCACCCATGCTCTGCCCTGTTCTGTATATACTCATTACTTTTTAGGCCCCATTCACATGCATGTGTGGTATGTTCTGTTTTGGCCATGTGTGTGGCTATCCATGTGTACAGGTGTGTCATCCGTGTGCCTATTCATGTGTATGTGATGCTCATCCATGTCATCCGTGTGCTATTTGTGTGTCATGTGTGTGTGTCTGCCATCTTTGTGACACGTACTGGAAAAGAACACATGACCCTGAAATTAATAGTTTTCATGTGTTAAAGATGTACAAAGATAAGTGATAGCTATGTGATAGATAGAACAGATAGCTAGATAGATTGTAGAGATATTAATTACCGTATATACTCGTGTATAAGCCGAGTTTTTCAGCCCAAAAATTGGGCTGAAAAGTCTACCCCTCGGCTTATACACGAGTCACTACGGTATGTGATGTGGTGGGGGCTGTGTCCGGGGCTGGGGAGGCTGGAGGAGGCAGGGGGAGGCTGCTGTATGAGCGGCCCCGTCACGTGGGGCCACTCATTATATATGCACTGCTTCCCCCTGTCAATCAGCGGCAGGGGGAAGCAGTGCATATGGCCCCCAAACGCTGCCACTCGCCCCTCCCTCTGTGTAAGGGCCCCCCCGCTGCTGTAAGGGCCCCCCGCTGCTGTAAGGGCCCCCCCGCTGCTTATCTTACCATCCGTTCTTCTGATCAGCGCCGCTCCTCGGTGCTCCGTCCTGCTACATCCGGGATCCCCGGCCGTCGCAGGTATATGGCGTTATCGTGCGACGGCCGGCGATCCCGGATGCAGCGAGGACGGGAGCAGCGAGGAGCAGCGCTGATCAGAAGACCGGATGGTAAGTTAAGCAGCAGGGGGGGCGAGTGCCAGCATATGGGGGCAGCTGTGTACCCCTGGGGGGCGGCTGTGTACCCCTGGGGGCTGCTGTGTACCCCTAGGGGCGGCTGTGTACCCCTGGGGGCGGCTGTGTACCCCTGGGGGCTGCTGTGTACCCCTGGGGGCGGTTGTGTACCCCTGGGGGCTGCTGTGTACCCCTGGGGGCTGCTGTGTACCCCTGGGGGCGGCTGTGTACCCCTGGGGGCTGCTGTGTACCCCTGGGGGCGGCTGTGTACCCCTGAGGGTGGCTGTGTACCCCTGGGGGCTACTGTGTACCCCTGGGGGCGGCTGTGTACTCCTGGGGGCTGCTGTGTACCCCTGGGGGCGGCTGTGTACCCCTGGGGGCTGCTGTGTACCCCTGGGGGCGGCTGTGTACCCCCGGGGGCGGCTGTGTACCCCCGGGGGTGGCTGTGTACCCCTGGGGGTGGCTGTGTACCCCTGGGGGCTGCTGTGTACCGCTGGGGCTGCTGTATGCCCCCGGAGGCTGCTTTACACCCCCGGGGCTGCTGTATATACTGCTGGGGCCTGTATACCACTGGGGCTGCTGTATATACTGGTGGGGTCTGTATATACCACTGGGGAGGCTGCTGTATACCACTGGGGCTGCTGTATATACTACTCGGGCCTGTATATGCCACTGGGGAGGCTGCTGTATACTACCACTGGGGGGCCTGTATACCACACTGCTGGGGTCTGTATACCTGTGCTGGGGTCCACCATCGGCTTATACACGAGTCAATAGGTTTTCCCAGGTTTTGGGGGCAAAAGTAGGGGGGTCGGCTTATACACGGATCGGCTTATACACGAGTATATACGGTATTAACCAGATAAATAAATTATTTAATGGAAAAAGCAACATGGGGTTCCCTCAATTTTGATAAATAGCAAAGATAAATCAGACATCTGTGAGCTGATATAATCAGGCCGGGAAGGTCAATGGTTTTTGGGCGCTTCCCAGTCTAAATATTCGAGCTCACAGCTGTGGCGCCCCGCAACGAGTGCGTCACAGGAAGGTATTGCATCCCTGACAGAAGATGTAATATCTTCCGTCTCAGTGATGACATGGTTAAACACAGAGGTCCATACACCGCACAACACACTAGAGGTAGAGGGCCAATCAGGTCCTGGTGGGAGGAGTGAAAGGAGTAGTGTGTGTGGGGGAAGTTGGTAACTTAGGAGAAGAAGTTGGAGTAACGGAGGAGAAGGAGCAGCAGGGCCCTGCACAGTGCCGTGCAGCCCTGAAAACCAACTTACCGGCTGGCACCATTAAGCGGTGACCCAGACCGGAACACGGGCAGCTACCGAACGGGCTCAAACATACCTGTGCCCAAACCACCGGACCACCGGTTCCGAGGCGAACAGTCGTCCACCACTGTTCCGCAAACCGGAGTAAAGGAATCGCTTCTTAGGAGCACCTCACTGCAGCGTCAACCAAGCGGTCTTGCCAGTAGGGTAACCACCACTGGGACACAGGACCTTACAGCCGTTCGTAATTCCGGCTAGGAATCCATTAGAAGTTTCCCTAGTGCCCTGAACTGGTACACCAAGGCGACACCGGCAACCAATATAGAAAGGTTAGACAAAGGAGGAACACCTTGGAGCTCTGGACTAAGATCAGTCATCGCTGAGTCCACCCGGTCCGTTACCTCAGACTGTATACCCTGTACCACACTAACGGTTACAGTAAAGACCCGTTACAGAGGAAGCTGGTGTCCGTGCTTTTCTTCAGAATTGTTATCAACTCTGAATACTAAAAACTACTGAGCTGCCGTATTCCATCGAGTGCAGCTCCTGGCCTCGGGGACTCCTGCTCATCCTGTGGGGAGCATCCCATCTAGCTGCCGCACATCCCCCGGAGGCCCAAGCAGCGCCAGTGTGTTCACCGGACTCTCACAGGCGGCGTCACGACAAACAAGCACCGGACAGAACCTGATACACCATTACTGTGCTGTGAAGCCGGCCTTAGAAAGCAAAGTTTCCAGGAAGGTTCAATGTAGTCCAGAGCTTCCCCTGACGTTCACCGACTCTGTCGATAAAGGTCTATGGAGCCTAGTTTTGACACTCCATAGGCTTTGAGCTGCAGCCACTCTCAGCTCACACCTACATTCACGAGACCTGGTGACTGTGATGAGCAGTGATATCAGTAACGTTATTGATGCCACCGTTCATCAAGGCGCTGGGTCACACAGAGCACAACGTGTGTCAGGAAGTGGCTGCTAATTCAGAAAATCAATTGAAAATGTTTGTTTTTTTACTTTATACTCATGGGGAAAATAGTTTTTTTTTTTTGGGCTCCACGTGGCTGCAAAAAACATAAAATTAAATAAAATTTGTGTTACGTTTAACTTCTTAGTGACCAAGCCAAATGTTTTAAATCTGTCCAGTGTCACTTTGTGGTCATAACTTAACTCTGGTATGCTTCAATGAATTCCAGTATATCTGAAATAGTTTTTTTCGTGACACATTGTATTTTGTGGTAGTGGTAAATTTAGGTTGATATCGTTTGCATATATTTGGGAAAATATAAGAATTTTGGTGAAAACTTTTTAAAGGGAACCTGTCAACCCCTTTGGGCATTTTAAACTGCGCCCACCAGCTTAAACATGATGTAAATGGGGTTCCTTAAACCCCTCTATGTGCCCAGACATTCCCCTCATACCTGAGAAATACTTTTGTTCGCTGTCTCGCTGCATCCTAAAAGGTCCGGGAGGTCCGCTCTCTGGTCCCAGTGTATAAGATCCTCGCTGTCCCTTACCTGCAAAACCCACCTTGCATTTTCAAAATTGCCGCTCCCTCCTGTTGATGGCCGCTGACAGGAGCACTCGCGCCTGCGCAGTGGAGCGGATCTCCGTGCTCCATTGAAGACAGTGCCGAAGTCTCTCGAGACTCACAAATCTCGCGAGACTTCGGCACTATCTTCAATGAAGTACGGAGAATTAATGCAAAATGTAATGGAAAAAAAAACCTCTCCTCTGAAATGTTGCTTTAGCCCCAACTTTTTTCATTTTTCCAAGGAATATATAGAACACACAATTTGTTACAGTTTTTTCTAAGGCTGGTTGCACACTGCAGTTTTTTCCCTGATCAGGTTCCATCCGGTTTGTGTGCCAAAACCAGGAGAGGAACTTGCAGAGAAAAACTATAATTTAAAGATTGACACCTGTTCTGAGTTTTGGAGACACTCCTGGTTTTGGCACACAAACCGGATGGAACCTGATCAGGGAAAAAACAACAGTGTGAAACCAGCCTAAAGGTACCGTCACACGTGGAAATTTTGCTAGCAATTTCACTGGCAATTTGCTGGTTGCAGTGAAATCATGGACACATTGTTCTATTTTGTTGCTGTGTACAAATGGAACAATGTGTCTGTCGAGCCCCAGGCCCTGGGGTACTCGAGTATCAGGCTCGATGGTTGCTTTCACGGAGATGTCACGGGTGGCAGCGCCTGAGCCCGTGGCCTGGGTGACACTTCAATAAGGGGTTATTTACAGGGGATAAGAGTTTGTCATGTGACGCCACCTGAAGTACCTGGTGATGGGTCACCAGCGCCGCCACAGTCCTCCGGAGGTCGATGGTAACGCAGCTTAGATGTCAAAGCTCCCAACAGGTGGAGCTGGGCCTCCGGGGCAGTGTAGTGTAAAGGGGCAGCTTGGAGTGGACTTTAAGTCGGGATATGGAGTGATGGAGCAGTCTATAACGAGCACCGGGAGCGGAGAGGAATGACGCACACACACTGTAAAAAGTCTCTTTTACCTTTTACTGGTGTTATAGCAGGTAAATCTGTCTGGAGCACTGTCGGGTGACCAGGTGCACAGTGAGCTCCCACAGCAAGTGGGTATAAGGCCTCCACAATTGCTCTACGGTTCCTGAAGCCCTGTCTGCTTGCAGCCAGACTGGCCTCCTCACCTCCTCTGTTCCTCTCTATCTCCTTCTGCGCAGTCCACGGGTTACTCTCTCTGACCACTGCTTTGTGATGCCTCACTGTGGTATCTGGCTCCCTCTCTTTGGGTATGCAGGGAGACCAGGTGACTAAAGTCTCCATGGTGTAACGGGGTTTTCTGTAGTCTTGAAGTAATCCTAACAGGTGCGGATCCCTGAAGTCCGGTATGTCTTTGGGTGAACCTCCACCAGTTCCTCACTCCCTTGGCGCTACTTCTTGTCTTCTATCCCCACCCCTAGGCTTGCTGGATGGCAGAAGGGCTGCTCCGGGTCACTGGTTGGGGCCTAACCACAGCACCGATCACCAGAACGTCTTTGCAGCTCTCCTAGCATCTGCACACTCTCACTACCTCCTCCCCCAGCAGCAGTATTTATAGGGGAACTCACCTAAAGTCAGGGAGTCTAGCTCCCCCTACTGTTCCAGGGTGGAAGGTCTTGCATTTAGTAGGTACCTGCTGTGAAAACCCAGCTGTGCATTAGGGAAGTCTGTGGCTACCTGCGTGAGCAGGTCGCCACATACCACCCTAGGTAATTTCAGCACTCTTGGACTGAGCATTTTTGTGTTCAAACAAAAGGAATAACAATAATTATAATAACAATAATAACAGGTAACATATTTACAAAGTCTAAAAATATAATCATTTACAAAAAAACCTGAAAAAGATGGAAAAATGAAAAACAGGTAAGTCCATACGGTACATTTTACATTTTCCCACATGTTATGACTTACTCTCTGTACCTGAGTGGTGAGTGCCCTAGATTGACACGTGTTGACCTACGTGGTTCTAGTGTAGGGTCTGTGAGAGTGTGTCTACATGTAACTGGTAAACAGGATAACAGTCTACGACTACCTGATCTCACAGTAGGAATGGCAGGTACACCGATTGCAGGAGTCTCTGGTTCTCTGGGTCCAGTACAACGGGTGGTTCTTGTACTCTTGGCGCTTATACTGCTGGTGGAAACATTAAAGTTGGGATTAGATATGCACCTTCCGCTGGTAGTTCTCCAATGAGTGTCTGGACTGTCTTTTCTCTTCTTTTTCTCTTCTGGTTTTGGACAAGGTATATTTTTTTCTGGTTGAAGCTGTTGAGGGCACTTATTCAAATGATCTCTGGACACTGTTGTAGTTGTTTCACCATTGTCCTTGCTGATTAAACAAGTTTTCTGGTTATCAAAACTGGATGGTAACACAGTGTATGGTTCTTTTTCCCATTGATCATCTAGTTTGTGTAATCTTCTTTTTCTTTTCAAAATCAATTCACCAGGTATTAAGGGCGTTCCTTGTGCAATTTTGTTGAAGTTGGTTTCTTGCCTTCCTCTAGATTTTTCCAGACTTCTCTCAACGCATTCTTGGATTTTCTGGTATTGTTCTTTCCTACGAGTGTCCCAGTTTGCATCTGTAGTATCTTCTTCCGGAACTACTACCGTGTTTCCCCGAAAGTAAGGCCCCCCCGATTGTAAGGCCGCCTGGGGGTAAAGGGGGGGCCTGCCAATGTAAGGCCTCCCCCGATTATAAGGCCTTACAACCGGGGGGGCCAATGTAAGGCCGCTAGCGGAGGGGGGGGGGGGAGCGGGAGCGGGTCGCACGTCACGTGCGCCCGCTCATTACATATGCACTGCATCCCCCTGTCAATCAGCGACAGGGGGAGCAGTGCATTATACTGTATATATGGGCCCCCTATTGCTGGCACACTCCCCCCTGTTATGAGGCCCCCACCGCTGCTGCTGCTGAAGACATCTTACCCTCCAGGGTCTTCTTGCAGCAGCCAGCGCGTCCGTCCGTCCTCTGTACTCGGCGGTCTCCCGGATCATGTGACCCTCGCAGCGCATGACGTCATCGCGACTGCGACGGGCCGGTCACATGATCCGGGAGACCGCCGAGTACAGAGGACGGACGGACGTGCTGGCTGCTGCAAGAAGACCCTGGAGGGTAAGATGTCTTCAGCAGCAGCAGCGGTGGGGGCCTCATAACAGGGGGGAGTGTGCCAGCAATAGGGGGCCCATATATACAGTATAATGCACTGCTCCCCCTGTCGCTGATTGACAGGGGGATGCAGTGCATATGTAATGAGCGGGCGCACGTGACGTGCGACCCGCTCCCGCAGTGTCCCAGCAGGAGGGGGCCTGTAGGCCACACTGCTGGGGCACCCAATGTAAGGCCCCCCCGAAAGTAATGCCGGGGGCCACTTTTGGCCCCCAAAAGAATGTAAGACAGGGCCTTACTTTCGGGGAAACACGGTATGCTATTTCAAAGTCTACTGGCAATTTTCCTGGTCTTGCTCTCATGAGGTATGCAGGGGTACAATTTTTTTGAGCTTACTGGTATGTTGTAGTAGATGTCAACTAGATCTGGTAACTTCTCTGGCCATTGGTTTCGTTCTTCTAAAGGCAGAGTTTTCAGCATTTCAATTACCACGTGATTCATCTTTTCACACATTCCATTAGTTTGAGGATGGTAAGACGTGGTGCGTATTTTCCTGCATCAGTGTAGGTGACAGAATTCTTGAAATATTTCAGCTTCAAAGGCAGGTCCTTGGTCTGTCAATACCTGGTCTGGATAACCATGTGGTCTGCAGAAATAAGCTTGAAATGTTCTTGCTGCTGTCTCAGCTGTTAAGTCTTTTACCGGAGCTACCACAAGGAATAGTGGTCTATCATGGTAAGAGCATAGGTGTAGCCTGATTTGCTGGGTGCGAGTTTGACATGATCTAAGGCTACCAGTTCTAATAGTTGTTTGGTGATGATAGGCTTTTGTGGTGCTTTCTGGCCGTTACGGTCTCTTCTTCTTAATGAGCATGGTCCACAATTTTACACCATCTCTCTATGGAGACTCTCATGCTTATCCAATAGAATCTTTCACTTAACAGTATTTCCAGTTTTCTCCATCCAAAGTGTCCCGATCCATCGTGGTAAGCTTCCAATACCATTTGGACATCTCTCTTTGGAACCACAACTTGCCATACCATTTCATGTGTTCTTGGGTTGATGTACCGTCTGCACAGTTGACCTTGATAGATGAATAACCTGCTTCTTTCTTTCCACAAGTGTTGGGCCTCTAGTGGAGCATTCTTTTCAAGTTGAGAATCCGGTTGGGTTATCAACTTCTTTACAAGGCTCACTGCCGGATCACTGTCTTGAGTCTCCTTCCATCCATAGTGAGGCAACAGGTTTAGTTCAACAGTCTGACGGTTCTGGTAGATGCGATCTTCAGCGATTTTCTATTTTCTACTTTTATGGAAAGCTGGGAGCTCTATTTCCTCTAAGTCATCCTCTTCTTCCATTCCTTGTAGATGTACTTGAGGGTTTCTGAAGAGGGCATCAGCATTTGCGTCGTTGCGACCTTCTCGATATTTGATAGTAAAGTCATAGTTCAATAGTTGAGCCATCCAGCGTTGCTCCAGTGCACCAAGCTTCGCGGTATCCAGATGTGTTAACGGGTTATTATCCGTGTAAACTTCGAAGCTGCTAGGTAATGCTTGAATCTTTCTGTTATAGCCCAGACCAAGGCCAGGCACTCCAACTTAAAGGAACTGTAGTTTCCCGGGTTCCTCTCGGTGGGTCGATGTTTTCTGCTGGCGTAGGCAATTACTCGCGCTCTACGATCTTGAATCTGGGAAAGGACTGCTCCCAGGCCTACATTGCTTGCGTCGGTGTAAAGGACGAATGGTAGGTTATAATCGGGATAAGCCAGGATTTCCTCACCGGTTAGAGCCTGCTTCATCAGTTGGAAGGAGTCTTCTTGTTCCTTTCCTCATTCCAATGGTGGTTCTGAAGATCTTCTCTCCTTAGATTGGCCTACCAGAAGATCTTGGAGTTTAAACAGGAATGGTTTCCACGGTCCGTGCTGCTGCTTTAATCAATGTACTTCACTAGGGTAGTTTCCACCATCAGATCCTTTATGCAGCCATAACCAACGCGTTTCTGAATATACCCTGAGGAAGGTGCTGGTATAGCACTGAAACGCGTTGGTTATGGCTGAATAAAGGGTCTGATGGTGAAAACAACCCATGTGAAGTACATTGATTAAAGCAGCAGCGGGGATCGTGGAAACCATTCCTGTTTAAACTCCTGTTTTTTCCCGCGGTTTTGGCATGACGGTGAAGGTTCTGCAACAGCTGCTAAAGAGCACAAACTGGTTGTGGGTTTCACAACCTGAAAAGGTGAGTGGACCCCTATATAATCCACATACAAACAAAAGTGTCTTTTTGATAAGGCACAATCTGCGCCTCATGTGTCTCCTTTTATCCATAGTTATTACCAGAAGAACTTTTAAGGGTGCTGCCATCTTTGTGTAGCCCTTAATGAATCTTCTATAGTACCCAACCAAACCTAAGAACTTACGTACCTCGGTGACGGTGGTTGGTTTTCGCCAATCCTGGATTGCTGTTACCTTTTCTGGGTCTGGTGCTTCTCCATCTGCGCTGACCACGTGTCCTAGGTGTTGAACTTTAGGTTTCAGCAGGTGACATTTAGATGGTTTGAGCTTCATTCCGTACTTTGCTAGAGCTGTAAATACCTCCGCCAGGTGTTCTAGATGTTCTTCGTAGGTTTTGGAATACACAATGACGTCGTCCAGGTATTAGATCACCGTCTCGAAGTTCCAGTGTCCCAGGCAACATTCCATGAGTCTTTGAAACGTTCCCGGTGCATTGCATAACCTGAATGGCATGCTGTTGAATTCGTATAGGCCCATTGGCGTTGTGAATGCGGTTTTCTCTCGGTCGTCTTCTGCAACGGAGACCTGCCAATACCCACTAGTGAGATCTAATGTAGAGAAATAATTAGCAGTCTTTAATGCAGCAAGAGAGTCCTCTATTCGGGGTAACATTTAAGCATCTTTGTGAGTGATCCTATTGACTTCCCTGTAATTCACACACATCCTCATCGTGCCATCCTTCTTTCTGACTAGGACTCATCCTCGGACTGCTTTGCCGGTTAATCGGGTAAAAGTGATGGGAGGCCCTCAGGTCTAGAGGCCCCGCCCACCTAGCCCCGCCTCTCACTACCCCCTGCTCTACATCACTGACTATGCTGCTGTTCAGGGATCTCCTCCGGGTAGAGCCGGCACTGTGATCTCCTCCCCCTCCCATGTGACGTCTTTTTCTTCCAGTTCCTGCTCCTCTTGGAGGGAGCAGAGTCAGAGAGGGAAGCCTTCAGTGACACTGAGAAGCAGGATCACAGCCATGGCTGCACATTGCCAGCCCAGCAAGAGCACAGGCTGAGACACTGCAGCTTGAAAGAGAGGGCAGACAGGTCTTTCTGCAGAGGACACAGACTCCACAGCCCCCACACTCCTGTGAGTAAACTATCATTGTCTCCTGAGTTGATCTGCACCTGCCCTGTTAAACAATAATCTGGGGCCTGAACTGTGCTGAGGAGCTGCTCTGACTATTTAGCTTTTATATCACTGCAGCCGTCTATTTCCTGTATCTCTGCACACAGGAAATAGAGCAGCTGCAGGCAGCTCACACTGAAAGGAGAGGTCTGAGAAATCACTGGCTTGCAGCCTTAAGGTTAGAAGGGAGACAGCTCTTAGTGGACCCTGAGGGTCCCCCTGGTGTGGGTGCAGTGCTCAGGGCTCCCCCAGTGTAAGTGCAGCGCTCAAGGGCCCCCCAGTGTGGGAGCAGCACTCAGGGGCCCCCCTGGTGTGGGTGCAGCGCTCAGGGCCCCCCCAGTGTAAGGGCAGCGCTCAGGGGCCCCCAGTGTGGGGGCAGCACTCAGGGGCCCCCCCTGTTCTGGCGGATGCACTCAGGGGCCCCCCCTGGTGTGGCGGATGCACTCAGGGGCCCCCCCTGGTGTGGCGGATGCACTCAGGAGCCCCCCCTGGTGTGGCGGATGCACTCAGGGGCCCCCCTGGTGTGGGGGATGTACTCAGGGGCCCCCCTTGGTGTGGGGGATGCACTCAATGGCCCCCCTTGGTGTGGGGGATGCACTCAGGGGCCCCCCTTGGTGTGGAAGATGCACTCAGGGGCCCCCCTTGGTGTGGAAGATGCACTCAGGGGCCCCCCTTGGTGTGGCGGATGCACTCAGGGGCCCCCCTGGTGTGGGGGATGCACTCAGGGGCCCCCCTTGGTGTGGGGGGTGCACTCAATGGCCCCCCTTGGTGTGGGGGATGCACTCAGGGGCCCCCCTTGGTGTGGAAGATGCACTCAGGGGCCCCCCTTGGTGTGGAAGATGCACTCAGGGGCCCCCCTTGGTGTGGGGGATGCACTCAGAGGCCCCCCTTGGTATGGGGGATGCACTCGGGGGCCCCCCTGGTGTGGGGGATGCACTCGGGGGCCCCCTGGTGTGGTGGATGCGCTCAGGGGCCCCCTGGTGTGGTGGATGCGCTCAGGGGCCCCCCCCGGTGTGGTGGATGCGCTCAGGCCCCCCCCCCCCGGCGTGGGGGATGCGCTCAAGGCCCCCCGGTGTGGGGTTGCGCTCAGGGCCCCCCCCCCGGCGTGGGGGATGCGCTCGGGGGCCTCCTGATGTGGGGGCAGTGCTCAGTGGCCCTCCTGGTGTGGGGCAGTGCTCAGTGGCACCCCCGGTGTGGGGGCAGTGCTCAGGGGCCCCCCCGGAGTTCAGGGGGAAGTGCTCAGGGGCCCCCTGGTGTAGTGGATGCACTCAGGGGCCTCCTGGTGTGGGGGCAGCACTCAGGGGCCCCCCCGGTGTGGGGGCAGCACTCAGGGGCCCCCGAGGGTGCGGTGTGGGGCAGCACTCGGGGCCCTGTCAGGGGCAAATTACACCAGCGGGGAAGACAGGCACAGGGAGGAGACACAGCGTACAGGGGAAGGGATAGGCACAGGGGGAAGACAGGCGCGCAGGGGGAGACAGGTGCGCAGGGGGAGATAGGTGCGCAGGGGGGACACAGCGCACAGGAAAGAGACAAGGCAAAGGGGGAGACAAGTGTAGGGGAGAGACACAGTGCACAGGGAGGGGAACAAGCACAGGTAAGAGACAGGCTCAAGGGAGAGACAGCGCACAGGGGAGAGAGACTGCACATAGAGAGGAGAGACCGCTCAAGGGGAGAGATATGCACAGGATCGGAGAGACAGCATGGTAGGGAATACATTTGCGAGGGATATATTTATATATACATATATATAGGTTGCGGACTATATATATATATATATATATATATATATAATATACATGATACGGCAGTATGTACTAAAGGGGTCCACTTTGACTCTTTCGCCCAGGGCCCGCAGAAACCTGGAGCCGGCCCTGCCCCCAGCAGCAATATGTCTCCACCAGCAACAGCATAAAGTGTGCTCCCCCAACAGCAGCAGCAGCAAAATGTGTGCCCCCCCAACAACATAAGCAATATGTGTGACCCCCAGCAGCATCAGCAATATGTGCCCCCCAGCAGCAGCAATCAGTGTGCCCCCCAGCAGAAATATGTGTGTGCCCCACAACAGTAACAGTGTGTCTGTGCTCTCCCATCCCCAGTAGTAGCAGTATGTCTGTGACCCCCCCATAGCAGCAGTGTGTTTTTGCCCCCCATAGCCTGGTGCCGGAGACCAGGAGCTGCAGAGGAAGAGGCTGCCGGGTGCCTGGTGCCGGGTTCCTGGTGCCAGCGAGTGGGAGACTGAGAGTCACAGAGGAAGAAGCTGCCTGGTACCAGAGACCGGGAGCTGCAGAGGAAGAAGCTGCCTGGTGCCGGGTTCCTGGTGCCGGTGACCGAGAGACCGAGTGCTGCAGAGGAAGAAGCCAGGATCCGGGATCAGAAACGTGGAGTCAGGTAAGGCGCTGTTACAGCCGAATATAGTAGCCTGGGGGGGACAGAGTGGGATAGATGGATGGTGTGGCCTGGAAGAGGGGACAGAATGGGATGGATGTGTGGGGGGCATTATGGAAAAGGGGAGAGAACGTGATGGATGGATAGGTGGGCGGCATAGAAAAGGGGGGAGAACGGGATGGATGAATGGATAGGGGCGGCATAGAAAGGGGGGAGTAGCTGGATGGATGGATGGGGGTCGGCATGGAAAAAGGGGGAGAAAATGGATGGATGTGGGAGAAGGTACATGGATGGAGGGGGGATGGGGAGAAGGTACATGGATGGTTTGATGGATGGGGGAGAAGGTACATGGATGGGGGATGGGGGAGAAGCTACATGGAACGTCGGGGGGAGAAGCTACATGGAATGTGGGGGAGAAGCTACATGGGAGAGGGAGAGAGCTACATGGATGAGGGATGGGGGAGAGGCCGCGTGGAACAAGGGAGGGGAGAGGCTGCGTGGTGCATAGGAGGGGAGAGGCTGCGTGGAACATGGGAGGTGAGAGGCTGCGTGTAACCTGGAAGGGGGATGGTGGGGAAGGATGAGCTGCATGAGACATATTGGGGGAGGATAAGCAACATGGGATTCAGGGGAATGGGGGTGAGGATGAGCTGTATGCAACATATGGATGTAAGATGAGCTGCATGGGACACATCGGGGGTGAACAGTATGGGACATGTGGGAGGAGGATGAGCAGTATGGGACATGTGGAAGGAGTATGAATAGTATGGGACATTTAATCTACATACACATTTATATAGGGAACATACTGTTCTGGTGATATAGTGACGGTGGTTCTGATTATGTATTATTGTATTGCTCATGGTTCTGGTTATGTACTGACAGGTGTTATAGTAATGCATTGTATTGATGGGGTTTCTGGTGATGTATTGACTGTTTTGGGTGATGTATTACTGTATTGACAATGGTTCTGGTGATATACTGACAGTGGTTCTGGTGAGGTATTATTGTATTGACAGTGGTTCTAGTGATATGTGATTGTATTGACGGTGGTTCTGGTGATGTAGTCATGTGGATGCTGTAATCTTTAAAGGGAACCTGACCCCTAAAAATCACCCCCCATCCTATTAATACCTGTCCCTGCACCATCATTATGCTATTCTACCTATCCCTTTGTGTAAAAATTGTGTAGTTTGAAACTTTCAAAAAGTGATTTTGGTACCTCTACAACTACGGCTTCTTGTCTCCTGAAAAGTCGCACAGGGCGTTCCCTGTGACTTCTTATCGCCGCCTTTAGTGCTTGTATTCACGCCCCGATGGGCGTGATAAACTATTTGAATCCTCCTCGCCCTCCCCCATGGGCGGATCAGCCGATATGATGCTAATCGCGTCATTTCAGGCACTGCTGACGTCGATACACCCTTTCGGTGTATCGACAGACCTCAAGCTGCGCATGCGTGAGGTATACTTTACGGCAGCTCATGTGATGAGCTGCGGTAAAGTACACCTCACGCATGCGCAATACTTACATCATTACCAGCCGCTGCATTTTAAAGGCCTTTCCCATGAAAAAGGTTAATTTAAAGTTCATCTTAATAATAAGTAGACCCTGTAATGATAATAATTTCCACAATTGGATGTGTTTAAAAGAAAATGTTCCTGGGCTGAGATAAACTTATATATGTGTCCCTGCTGTGTACTGTGTAATGGATGAATCTGACCATACAGGGATTCTCTTGACAGAGGAACATTATTTTTAAACACCTCAAATTATGGAAATTATTATTCCAAAATCTATTGATTAAAATGGACTTTAACATTTATTTTGTTTATGGGAAAACCCCTTTAATCATTGGGATATAAGTCCCACATTCTTCTGATGATACGGTTTCCACAGGTCGGATTCCACCAATAAATAAGTGATCACCTATTGAACCTGTGGATCACTGATAACTTGTATTCACCAAAGAATCTCTTTAATATAAAGTACAATAATTGTACATGGCCGTTCTGCTGAGCGCAGAGTGATGTGCAGGAGCCGCCAATATAATGGGTATAACAGCTACCAGGTATTTACATATAGCTGAAGGGTGGGTGGGCCCCTGAAATCAATTCCCCTGGTGGGCCCCAGACACCCCAGTCCGACCCTGCTAGGACTATGGGGGCTGCCCAGGGACTACAGTTATCTCTTATAACCCCGGCTTCCTTCATGTCCCGCAGCATCTCTTTGGCATACTAGTAATGATTTGGTGGAATGGGTCTGTGTCTCAATTTTATTGGGGGATGATCTTCTGTGGGTATGCGATGGTGTACCCCTTTAATCCTCCCAAAATCTAATGGATGCTTACTGAATATCTGTTCAAACTCTTGTACTACCCGGTAGACTCCATGCTTCTGGTGAGAAGGGGTGGCATCAGTTCCTACATGCAACTGCTGGCACCACTCCTCTAGCTGTTCCTTGGAGTTGTTATCCTCCGTCTGGTTTGACGGGGTAAAGGGCTCCACTGTCTGTATGTTGTTGTTACAGACAGTATATAGCTTTGCTACAGTTGCATACTTGGGTAGTTTTGCTTCCTCTTCCTCACAATTTAATACACGGATTGGTACTCTTCCCTTGCGTACATTCACCACCCCTCTGGCTGTCAGTAGTGTAGGTCTATGCTCTGAATACACCGGCTCTACAACTGTCTGGTATTCCTTTCCTCTGAGACCTATGGCTGCTCGACACCATATCATCATTTGGCTTTTTTGTGGTAACACAATGGGAATTGGGTTTGTTACCGCCACACTGCCAATTTCTACCCCAGACAAATTTACCTGTTGCTTATGGATGAGGGCTCGGATCTCTCTTTGGATGACTCTCGTCTGCCCATAACCAGCAGTCTCAGCAATCTGTCGAAGTAAAAACAACATTTCTCCAAAGCAGTTTTCAATAACATTAGTACCAATTACCATGTAGGGGTATTTTTCATCAGGATTGTCCTCTACCACACACAACCCTTGGCCTTTTAACGCTACCCTTCCCAAATTTATTGTAACTTCTTTGTACCCAACCTATCCTTGTGGTTGTCCATTAGCTGCAATAATATTAAAATTGGGGTCTAGGTGTTTAAGATCGATATCAGACCAAAATTTTTTGTAGAGGATGTGTGGGATCGTGGTAACCTGCGACCCGGTGTCCAGTAGGGCCGACATGGGAATTCCTTCTAGCGTAATGTTGAGGTACGGACGGCCTCCCACATACCGGTTACACCAGTCATATGGCCCCAGCTGCTCTACTCCTGGGGGCTGGCCCTCGGGCCCAGGGATCTCGTGTTTCAAGGACATCCTCTTGAAAAGTGGCCGGGTTTGTTGCATCGCAGACAGATGGGTTGTCCTGAAGAATCCGTGTAGTTCATGGCTCTCCGTTGGAATGGTGCATTGGTCCCCTGCACGGGCGACTAGTTCTTCCTCCACATCCATGGGACATCCTCAGGGCAATCAGCTAGTTGGATTTTGCTTGGTGGTGGTGCCCCAGGCATGGCTTGCAAGACTTTAAGTACAAAGTCCATATTTTTGGTTAACTGCAGCACCTGGTTACGCAAGTTATCATCTGAATTATCTGCTGCAGCTTGTCTTTCTACTTTTGCAGGGTCTTTAGAAACGGATTTAAAGTCTACGGGAGAGGTGTTAACCTGCCAGGATTGGATTGCAGGCTCTGCAGGCACTGGATGCCTTAACACTGTTATAGCATGATCTTTTAAGTCATTAAAGTTCACAGTTGGATGATCCAAGACCTACATGTGTACTTGCTGGCGGTGGTAGTCTGACCTCAATCCCTCTGTAAACTGCTCTGCAAGCATTTTATCCTCTTCCAAAGTGAGAAACAAGATAAAAATCTTGTTTTTGTGATACCTTTTAATGACTAACAAAAATTAAATAAATGATGTTATAAGGCGAGCTTTCGAGACGACTCAGGTCTCTTCATCAGGCATGGTATGACAAGATATTGAATGAAACTCAAAATATATGTGTGCACAACTAAAATGATTGGACTTTTGACAGAATAAACATTAAACATTACAAGAACTGGACATTTGGCATAATAAACAAAGCAGCCCTGGAGAGGATCTTCAATCAGGCAGGCCCAGTGGTCATAAAGCCTCTAGGACACTAATTTATGAGAAAACCTGGTGTCTAAGATTTCCATGTCTTTGGACAACATTGTTTAGACGTGGTAATGAGCCAAAAAACCATCAGCGATGTTCAGTCCATTCTGTATGCAATTGAAACTTCTAATTAGCTTGGATTCACAGAGTCTTCGATGCTTTTGGGATTTGAAATTACCTCTCAAAATGAAAACCTTCATCAATGTTATGTCCCTGGCCAGAAAAATGCTCCGCTACTGGAAAATGGATTTTCTGGTCGTCATAATGGGAGACCCAGACAATGGGGTTTAGGGCTCTGCCCTCCGGAGGTCACACTAGGTACTACAAGTTTGTAGACACCGCCTCCTCCGCTTATAAACCCCCACCGTAGGAGACATCCTCAGTTTTAAACTTAGTGTGCTCGGAGGATCACGCTTTGCTTGCACTTCACTGCATTCTCACAGCTTACGTGATGGCGTATGAAGACAAGGTAAAATGGTCCCGCTCGGGACCCCCGACAGCCTCCCCGCTCACCCTCTGCGGAACACGCTGGTGGAGGTACCGGAGGGCTTTTAGCCTGGACACTTCAGTGTTCTCCCGATACGCTGTCGCGCTCCTTTCCTTTCCATCCCTCCATGGAGGCTCTGGTAAGGGGGAGCCTGGAGCCTTGCACAGCTCCGCTCCGTCCGAGGCCTCCCTAAATGGTGCTTACAGACCGGACGGAGCCAGCCCAGTCCGAGGCCTCCCTAAATGGTGCTTACACTCCGGACTGGTGCTGTACCCCCGTCCGAGGCCTCCCTAAAGGTGCTTACAGACCGGACCGGCACTGAGGCACCTGGTGTGTCTCCTGTGTGCCTGGGGGTAGTGTCTGTCACTGTGGTGTCATGACACTCAGACCGCGCGGTTACCCTCGGGTCCGCGGTTCTGGCGGTGACCCTGTGCTGGGGTCTCCCTGGCTGACCGCCCTGTGTATCACAGGGGCTGAGGCTGTAGACTGCGGGTGTTTTTATGTGTACATGCAGTCTGAGAGTGTGTGTGGTGATATTCACACTCTTTTCCCGCGCTGCGGGCTCCGGCACCTCCATTGCTGAGGCAGTCTGGAGGAGGAGGAGGCAGCCCTTATGGTGACATCACCGCTGGGCGTGTTGTGTGTTCTTCCCGCGTGTTCCTGGCTCCGCCCACATCTTCACTGTCGGCGGCCATCTTCTCCCTCGCTTCCCGGCTGGGATCTGGCTGCAGCGCGTGTCTGCACTTGCAAGGGAGACCGGAACTCGCGGAGGTCACACACGCACACCGCTTCCTCCTACCGCTTTACTGCGGTCGGTAAGCCACCGGGATCCCCGGTTTGTTTGTGAACTTTGGCTTATATTCCCCTCACTGTGGAGATGTCCTCAGTTGGGAAGCATGCTGCTAAGGCGGCGGTGGTCTCCAGTGCCTGTGTTACATGCAACGGGACACTGGTGGAGGGGTCCTGCAATAACTGCGGACGCCCAGAGGCCCGGTCTGCTACTACTGAGTCTGCAAATCCGGGATTATACCCTGAGGTTCAGGTGATCCCAGGGCCATGGGAAACGCAGAATAAGATCAATGAATCTCTGCTGTCCCAGATGTCCTCCATGTCGCAAACCCTGGAGGCACTGCATAGGAGACTGGAGAACCCAGCTACTCCTCCTAGTTACCCCCGGGTGTCTCTTACTTCTGCTGTAAGACCCCCTAAGCGAGCCCGTGAGGCTTCTCCTGAGCTCCAGACTCTTTCTGAGGAGGAGCGTTCCTCTGATGGTGAGGAAGATGATGGGGGTTCTACTCTTGGGTCTATGTCTGAACCTCCAGATGGGGTGGAGGATCTGGTGTCCTCCATCAATGAGACATTGCGTCTTGTCACTCCTCCTGAGGAGGTGACTGTACACCCCAAGGAGATCTATCAATGGCTGCGGCCAGAGGCTAGACCAAGTGGCTCCTTCATGGACCACACTAATTTCGGAAGGGTGATTAAAGCTCCCAGGTTGCATCCTGGGCGGCGTTATGTCCGTAAAACTAAGGACAATCGCTTTCCCTTTCCCCAGGAGGCGCTCCAGGAATGGTCGCAGTCTCCCAAGGTGGATGCTTCCATGACTAGGATTGCTGCGCGCTCCTTGTTTTCTGCCTCTGATAGCTCCTCGTTGAAGGATGCTACTGATAGACAGGTCGAGCAACTCGCCAAGTCTTCCTATGAGGCTGTGGGGTCTTCGTTTGCCCCTAATTTTGCCGCGGTCTGGACCCTACAAGCGATTACTATCTGTTTGGATGGTATCACTGATCTAGCTAGGTCCAGTCCAGAGGTCCTGGCTCTCACTGAGAGAGCAAGGGCCTATGCGGACTATGCCAGGACGGCATCTTTGGAAACTGCCACTCGCTCTGCTGTGGCCTCGGCCAATGCAATTGCGATCCGCAGGCTGTTGTGGCTGCGTCTTTGGGACTCAGATGCCACATCTAAGAAGATTTTACAAAATCTTCCGTTCGCTGGTGACAGGCTTTTTGGCACCGAACTGGACAAATTGATAAAGGATTCTGCTGAGTCTAAGATCCCGCAGAATAAGCCTAAGCCACGGTACACCGTGAAAAGGAACCCTAAGCAGTGGTCCTTTCGCTCCGGTTCACAGTCATCAACGGCGTCCACTCGCTCAGACCGAGGGGGCAAGCCTGCTACTCAGTGGCGTTCCAAGAGTCATCAGAAGAAGCCGGCGGGGGCAGCGGCTGCCACCCCCAAGCCCGCCTCGACATGACTCGCTCTCTCATCCTGCCTCCCCACAGGTGGGGGGCCGCCTGTCCCGCTTTCAGGACAAGTGGCTTCTTCACATTCAAGATCAGTGGGTTCGAGACGTAGTCTCAAGAGGTTACAGGATAGAGCTGACGTCACAACCAATACACCGATTCCATCGGTCGGTTCCATCTCCAGAAAAGGCTCAGGCTTTTCACCTGGTGTTGGAGGGACTCCGCAGAGACGGAGTGGTGGTCCCCGTGCCCACGGAAGAGAGGTTCAGGGGTTTTTACTCCAACCTCTTTATTGTCCCAAAGAAGGACGGCTCTTTTCGCCCGGTTTTGGACCTCAAGTTGTTCAACCGTCACGTGTTGGTTCGGAAGTTCCGCATGGAATCCCTGCGCTCAGTGATCGCGGCTGTGTCACAGGGAGACTTCCTAGCGTCCATCGATATCAGGGACGCTTACCTTCACGTCCCCATTGCACCAGCTCATCAGCGCTGGTTGAGATTCGCAGTGGGGGAAGAGCACTTCCAATTTGTGGCACTGCCATTCGGGCTAGCCTCAGCACCACGGGTGTTCACAAAGGTGATGGCCTCCATGATGGCTCTCCTGCATGCGCAGGGACACGCCGTCATACCCTATTTGGACGACCTGTTGGTCAGGGCGCCATCGGAAGACCTTTGTCGGGTGAGCCTGGAGGTGACCATGAAGTCCCTGGAACGGTTCGGGTGGCTTATCAACATTCAAAAGTCGACCCTGGTTCCGACCCAGTCATTGACATATCTGGGCATGGACTTCCACACGGACTCGGCCCTGGTGTCCCTACCTCAAGCCAAGCAGCTTGCGATCCAATCAGGAGTGCAGAATGTCCTCCTGTCTCCACAGTCATCCCTACGGGTATTGATGAGACTGGTGGGTCGCATGGTAGCGGCGATAGAGGCGGTGCCGTTCGCACAGTTTCGCCTCCGTCCTCTCCAGCTGGAGATTCTTCGCAGATGGGACAAGAGGACGGTCTCTCTGAATCGGCTGGTGACACTGTCACAACCAACCAGGGACTCTCTACAGTGGTGGCTCCAGCCACATCACCTGTCACAGGGCCGGTCCTTCCTAAAACCGTCATGGTTAGTGGTGACCACCGACGCCAGTCTGAAGGGCTGGGGGGCGGTGTTCTTGCACCACAGGGCTCAAGGCCTCTGGACTCAGTCGGAGTTGGCGTTGCAGATCAACGTGCTGGAGATCAAGGCGGTCTATCTGGCGCTACTGGCGTTTCAGAAATTCCTGTCAGGACAGCCCATTCGGGTACAGTCCGACAATGCGACGGCCGTCGCCTACATAAATCATCAGGGAGGGACCAGAAGTGCTCAGGCCCTCGCCGAAGTCCACCGCATTCTAGCTTGGGTGGAGGAAAACGGCTGCCTGATCTCCGCAGTTCACATCCCAGGGGTCGAGAACTGGGAGGCCGACTATCTGAGCCGACAGGGGATGGACGCCGGAGAGTGGTCCCTACATCCAGACGTCTTCCGGGACATCTGCGGCAGGTGGGACACTCCGGACGTGGATCTGATGGCCTCACGGCTGAATCATCAGGTGCCCCAATACATGGCGAGATCTTGGGATCCCCAGTCTCTGGGGGCGGACGCCCTGATCCTGAGCTGGTCCAGCTTTCAGCTGCCATATGTGTTTCCGCCTCTGGCTCTGATTCCCAGGGTCCTGTGGAAGATCAGGACAGAATGCAGAGTGGCCATTCTAGTGGCTCCAGATTGGCCCAGGAGGTCTTGGTACCCGGACCTGTGGCAACTGTCAGGCGGACACAGGTGGGCTCTTCCAGAACGCGCAGATCTACTCGCGCAAGGCCCATTCTTCCACCTCAATTCCAGGGCCCTCAGATTGACTGCATGGCTCTTGAGGCCTGGCTGCTGACATCCAGAGGTTTCTCTCCTACAGTGGTTGCCACTATGAATCGGGCAAGGAAACCTGTTTCCAGGAAGATATACCACAGAACGTGGAAAATCTTTTTCTCCTGGTGTGCCTCTGGTGGCCGCTCTCCGTGGCCTTTGTCTATCCCGACATTGTTGGCCTTCCTACAGTCGGGGTTGGAGTTGGGATTATCCCTTGGCTCTCTGAAAGGTCAAGTATCAGCACTTTCAGTGTTGTTTGACAGGCGCTTGGCGCTCCTCCCGAAGGTACGTCAATTTCTGCAGGGGGTGTCTCGGGTGGTCCCGCCCTATAGACGACCTCTGGACCCTTGGGACCTAAACATGGTCCTGGCGACACTGCAGAAACCGCCGTTTGAGCCACTGAGAGACGTCTCTCTCTCTCGTCTGTCCCAGAAGGTGGTCTTTCTGGTGGCGATTACGTCTCTGAGACGGGTCTCAGAATTGGCTGCACTTTCGTGCAAGTCTCCCTTTCTGGTGGTTCACCAAGACAAGGTGGTGTTGCGCCCACGGCCTGAATTTCTGCCGAAGGTGGTTTCAACGTTTCACCTAAACCAGGAGATCGTTCTTCCATCATTTTGCCCCGCTCCCGTTCATCAGGTTGAGCGCGACCTCCATACTCTGGATCTCGTGAGAGCTGTACGCATTTATGTGTCCAGGACCGCCTCCTTTAGGAGTTCGGATTCCTTATTTGTCCTCACGATGGGTCGCTGTAAGGGGGCCGCGGCTTCGAAGTCGACCTTGGCCAGATGGATCAAGGCTCCCATTCAGGAGGCGTACCGGTCTTCTGGTTTGCCTCTCCCGGTGGGTTTGAAGGCACACTCTACGAGAGCTGTAGGTGCCTCCTGGGCCTTGCGACATCGAGCTTCTGCTCTACAGGTGTGTCAGGCGGCCACTTGGTCCAGCCTGCACACTTTCTCTAAGCACTATATGGTGCATGCCCATGCCTCTGCGGATGCGAGTTTGGGCAGGCGGGTTCTCCAGGCGGCGGTTGCCCACCTTTAGAGGGAACCATGTGTTATCCGTCTTGTTGAGGAACTCTTCCCGCCCTGGGGTATTGCTTTAGGACATCCCCATTGTCTGGGTCTCCCATTATGACGACCAGAAAAAAGAGAATTTTGTTTACGTACCGTAAATTCTTTTTTCTTTAGTCATCAATGGGAGACCCAGCACCCACCCAGTTGTTCCGTTGCATATTTTGCACTGGTTCTGTTCTCTGTTGAGACAGTGTTTGCCGGGTTGTTGAACCGTCTGTGCACGGCATTCTTCCCGATGTTTCGGGTGTGGTTTAATTTCTCCTCGCAGCTTATGGACTAAACTGAGGATGTCTCCTACGGTGGGGGTTTATAAGCGGAGGAGGCGGTGTCTACAAACTTGTAGTACCTAGTGTGACCTCCGGAGGGCAGAGCCCTAAACCCCATTGTCTGGGTCTCCCATTGATGACTAAAGAAAAAAGAATTTACGGTACGTAAACAAAATTCTCTTTTTCTTCGTGTGTAATTGTGTGACGATGAGACCTCATTCTTGCTCTTAGACGTTGCCCAGTCTCCCCAACAGAAAAAGACCCCACCGGGCATATTGTAGACATTGTTGTTCAAAGACATGAAAATCTTGGACACCAGGTTTTCTCATAAATTAGTTTCCTAGAGGCTTTATGACCACTGGGCCTGCCTGATTGAACATCCTCTCCAAGGCTGCTTGTAGACATTGTTGTTCAAAGACATGGAAATCTTGGACACCAGGTTTTCTCATAAATTAGTTTCCTAGAGGCGTTATGACCACTGGGCCAGCCTGATTGAAGATCCTCTCCAAGGCTGCTTTGTTTATTTTGCCAAATGTCCAGTCCTTGTAATGTTTAATGTTTATTCAGTCAAATGTCCAATCATTTTAGTTGTGCATGCATATATTTTGAGTTTCATTCAATATCTTGTCATACCATGCCTGATGAAGAGACCTGAGTCGTCTCTAAAGCTCGCCTTATAACATCATTTATTTAATTTTTGTTAGCCATTAAAAGGTATCACAACTACAAGATTTGTATCTTGTTTCCCCGATGCAATTTGGGACTTCCACTTTAGAAAGTTATGAGGCCTCCTCTGTCTCTGTGTTCTGTGGTTTGGGGTAAGTCCTGCCTGTGACTGAACTCACTGCTCCTTCTCTCTCTCAGGGCTTTGTGCTAAACTGACAATGAGGTCCTTCTGCGGGGTCCCTATTCCTCCTATGGCCCCTGGTCCTGTACTTGGTCAGTTTCAAGTGTCTCTTACTATGCTTTCTTCCGGGGTTAACTCCTCCTGGTCCTTCCGGGCTTTTGCTGCTACAATGGATGCTGGCAGCGTCGGACTCCGATGTCCGGGTGTACTACAAGGAAACCTTGACTGGTTCCCTTCCTTGATTCCCTGCTTCCTCCACTGGCCTCCGACCCTCTCCCAAGGACGCAGCGCAGCTGGGTCAGTGTTCCCTGGTTCTGGGCCTAGATCCTTCCCAGCGACCAGCTCCTTACTTCAGCTCTCTCCTCAGACTAACTGGAACTCTCTACTGGGACTAACTAACTCCTCCCCTGAGGCCTGGATCTTTTAAAGGGGAACTGGCTTAAGGCAGCCAGTAGAGCTCCCCCTTCAGGTCTGGTGTGGAAGGTGGTGTGTGTTGTGTGAACCAAGGTGTAATTCCCTCCTTGCACCGGTGAATCCTGTGGCAATCCCCTGCAGGGGTGCCACATATTCATCACAGGGTAGAGCAGAGGATTATTTTAAAAAAGAGCCATTTTTTGAGCCAAAAGAGCCAACTCTTTTTGGTGAACTGAGCCGAATGAGCCGGATCATCAAAAAGATCCGGACTGCCCATCACTAGTGTGAACCAGGGTTTTCCCACAGGTTGCCATGTTCGTCTGGTGTCGGTCGCAGGTTGTATAGCCCACATAGCTCCAGCACCAGCTCGCACTATTGGTTGTCTGGCCCCCCATAGTTCATGGGGCCTGTCTTCCTCTGTGCCTGAGACAGAGTCTAGATTAGCTCGAACAGTTCTTTACCGGTACTGGGATGATGTTAAGGTACACAGTACAGTCTGGTTGAACAGGGTTGGTAGCCGCAGATCTTGGTGGACTCTCCAGAGTCTGACAGTGGTGCCTTTAGTATGGCATTCCTGGTCCTGTCCCTCTGTCTCTGTCTGTATTTGCCCCTATTGAGCAAAGTCTCTAGTCCTCGGGGTCTGTTACCTAAAGTCTCTTACTTGCCGGTGTCGTGGACCCAGCTACGGGACTGATGTTGGGCTTCTTTAGGGGTGCTGTGTCTCCCTTGTGTCGGGCCCTCAGCTTGCTGGTCTGCAGTTAGGGTTGGACCTTTTACTAGCTACCTCGGCTCCAGTATGCCAGTGGTGACCTGGGCCTCCAGCTGGCTCCAACCAGTCCTGAAGTAACCCCCTTCAGAGTCTGGGTCACCCCTCTCCTAAGAGGCGTCCTCCTGTTGCAGCCGTAGGGTCCCCTGCATCTGCCTTTGCTGCTCTCCTCACACCATCTGCCTGACACTATTGTCACTCCCCGTCTCCCGCTCTGTAGGCTCCACCCCCTGGGACCTACTAAATACCAGTCCCCTGTGTTAAAATGGCCTACTGTATGGATGCAGGGTGCAGACTCTGTAGGGGCCTTCATATCCACGGCTACGGAGGCACTACACCTGCTGTTTGGGGTGCAGTACCTCCCTGTGGTGCCTTGCCATAGGGGCGCCACATATACTTGTTCCTATACCTGCTTACCTTGCCTCACATGGGGATAACTTTACCTACATAGTGCTTACTAATAAGATATCGACACATTTGGTGATTAAGCTGTACTTTCACTCATAAGATTATACATTTGAGATAAAATTTTTGAGAGTGTTCTTGACTTTCTTCTCAAAATTGCCCATTGAGATTACAACTAGGGATGGGCGAATCTACTCGCTAGGACTCGTTACTCGGCGAGTAGTAAGGGACTCGCAGGACTCGGTACTCTGCGAGTTTCCCAGCGTTTACTCGCACGAGTCCAATGCAAATCATTGGCAAACGCTGACAAAACTAGGATTGCCATTGTTTGCATTAGACTCGGCTACTGTGCCAGTGATAGCAGGGAAACTCGCAAATAACTGCTGTTTCTTTGCGAGCTGAGTTCAGCTGTCTTCTCTGTGCAGCTCCAGGGTCCTAGAGCCCGCCTGCTCACAGACATGATGTAGCAGAGCTGAGATTGTTCTCAGTCTGCTCATTCCCTGTGCATAGACATCTATATCTATGCACAGGGGATGTAGCAGAGAGGAGATCGCGTTTTGGACTACGTCGGACGGAAGAGGATTTTTTTAATTAAAGATGGAGTCCCTAATGGCTTTTTTTTTATTTCAAATAAAAATTTTTCTCTGTGTTTTTTCAACCCTTTATTGGAGATTCTTAGTGGCTGGGTCAAACGTGGCCTGACATTAAGAATCTCGGGCTTAATACCAGCTTGTATAACAAAGCTGGTATTAACCCCTTTATTACCCAGCGTGCCACCGCCACCAGGGCCGCTGGAAGAGTGGGGTTCAGTGCCAAAGGATGGTGCTTCAATGAACGCGCCATCTTCTGGGGCGGCTGCGGGCTGCAATTTGCAGCGGGGGGTGCCCAGAAAGCTTGGGCATCCCTGCGCTGCGGATTCCAGCCCCCAGCTGCTTAGCTGTACCTGGCTAGACATAGAAATTGCGCGGAGCTCCACGCATTTTTTTTTTATTATTTCATGAATTTCAGAGTCAGAGTCTCAGAGTCAGAGTCTCAGAGAGTCAGAATCAGAATCTCAGAGTCTCAGAATCTCAGAGTCTCAGAGAGTCAGAGTCAGAATCTCAGAGAGTCAGAGTCAGAATCTCAGAGAGTCAGAGTCAGAATCTCAGAGTCTCAGAATCTCAGAGTCTCAGAGTCTCAGAGAGTCAAAGTCAGAGTCAGAATCTCAGAGAGTCAGAGTCAGAATCTCAGAGAGTCAGAGTCAGAATCTCAGAGAGTCAGAGTCAGAATCTCAGAGAGTCAGAGTCAGAATCTCAGAGAGTCAGAGTCAGAGTCAGAATCTCAGAGTCTTAGTCTCAGAATCTCAGAGTCTCAGAGAGTCAGAGTCAGAATCTCAGAGAGTCAGAGTCAGAATCTCAGAATCTCAGAGTCTCAGAATCTCAGAGTCTCAGAGAGTCAGAGTCAGAATCTCAGAATCTCAGAATCTCAGAGTCTCAGAATCTCAGAGTCTCAGAGTCTCAGAGTCTCAGAGTCAGAGTCAGAATCTCAGAGAGTCAGAATCTCAGAGAGTCAGAGTCAGAATCTCAGAGAGTCAGAGTCAGAATCTCAGAGAGTCGGAGTCAGAATCTCAGAGAGTCAGAGTCAGAGTCAGAATCTCAGAGAGTCAGAGTCAGAGTCAGAATCTCAGAGAGTCAGAGTCAGAATCTCAGAATCTCAGAGTCTCAGAATCTCAGAGTCTCAGAGAGTCAGAGTCAGAATCTCAGAGAGTCAGAGTCAGAGTCAGAATCTCAGAGAGTCAGAGTCAGAGTCAGAATCTCAGAGAGTCAGAGTCAGAGTCAGAATCTCAGAGTCTCAGAGTCAGAATCTCAGAGAGTCAGAGTCAGAATCTCAGAATCTCAGAGTCTCAGAATCTCAGAGTCTCAGAGTCAGAATCTCAGAGAGTCAGAGTCAGAATCTCAGAGAGTCAGAGTCAGAATCTCAGAGTCTCAGAGTCAGAGTCAGAATCTCAGAGTCTCAGAGTCAGAATCTCAGAATTTCATGAAATAATAAAAAAAAAATGCGTGGGGCTCCGCGCAATTTCTATATCTAGCCAGGTACAGCTAAGCAGCTGGGGGCTGGAATCCGCAGCGCAGGGATGCCCAAGCTTTCTCGGCACCCCCCGCTGCAAATTGCAGCCCGCAGCCACCCCAGAAGATGGCGCGTTCATTGAAGCGCCATCCTCTGGCGCTGAACCCCGCTCTTCCAGCGGCCCTGGTGGCGGTGGCACGCTGGGTAATAAAGAGGTTAGGGCCAGCTTTGTATTATCAGCTGGCCCTAAGCCCGAAATTTATGGCGGTCACGCCAATATTAGACATGACCGCCATGAATTTCTATTAAATTGTTTTAAAAAAAACACAACACAGAGAAAATTTTTTACTAGAAATAAAAAAAAAAAGCCATTAGGGACTCCATCTTTAATTAAAAAAATCCTCTTCCGTCCGACGCAGTCCAAAACGCGATGTCCTCTCTGCTACATCCCCTGTGCATAGATATAGATGTCTATGCACAGGGAATGAGCAGACTGAGAACAATCTCAGCACTGCTACATCAGGCAGCAGGCGGGCTCTAGGACCCTGGAGCTGTGGCAGCCAGCACACAGAGCAGACAGGACTCTTATCTGTGCGAGTTTCTCAGCGATTACAGTTGCAAAGTAAACGAGTCCAATGCAAATCTAGGATTGCTTCAGGCTGAAGCTTCCGAGACACATTTGCGATTTGTAAATCTCACACTACTCGCTATTACTCGCTTCCCCATTCATTAACATTGGACTCGCTAGACTCGCAACGAGTAGCGAGTCCCGGGCTCGGACTCGCTAGAGTCAAGCGATTCCGAGTAATTTAGGATTCGCCCATCACTAATTACAACCTACCTGTGTGATTTTGTTGTCTAAGACCACTTACCATAGTCATTATCCCACAGTTCCTCTTTATTTAATCACATTAACAAGAGTTTTTTTGATCGATTTTAATGTGTTTTGCATAAATTATAATAAAGATTGTTAACGATAGGAAGAATATACTTTTTTTCTGGTTTTTATACTATTGTTTTATTTTCCTTGGCTGATTTAGGTGTCTCCCCGGCAGCGGCTTTTCGCCACCCCCTAAGACTGGGAATCGGCTTTTCTCTGAGCTGGCTCTAAAGCGGACACGTCGGCTCAGAGAAGATGCTGCGCACCTGCTACCAGCAATCATTTATACGTCTTCCAGATGTATGTACAGTTGAAATCCTGACAGCCATCACTTGTAGGTCAGGGCAATGATAGCAGCATGGTCAGCTGATGTTACAGATGCAAACAATGTTGGTAGTAAGTGCTCCCATGGAGGTGAAGACATTGAAGATTTATTGAAATGCGAGGAATTTGAGGACAGTATGGGTAGTGTAGCGTCACGCTGGTCAGCGCGCTACTGTGTCGCCCCAGGGTGTGGGGTACTCGGGTATCAGGCGGCAGAAGGGTTAACTGTGTCATGGGGAAAGGCGGCGCGCCTGATCCCGTGTCCCGGGGGACTATTCTCTTTAAAAGGGGGGGTTAAGTACAAGGGACTATTTACAAAGTTAGTTGTCGTGACGCCACCTGCAGTTTCTGGTGAAGTAGCACCAGCGCCGCCACAGTCATCCGGAGGTCGGTGGTACTGCGGCTGAGATGGTACAGTCCTCCGCAGGTAGGACTGGGACCTCCGGGGCAGCATAGTGATGAGGGACAGGTTGTAGTGGAGCTGGGATTGTATAGGGAGAGTTGGAACAGTCTATGGAGGGTACTGGGAGTGAAAAGGAAAGATGCACACACGCAGGAAAGTCTTTTACCTTTTACTGTTGTTAAGCAGGTAAAACGATCCAGGGCACTGACAGGTGGACAGGTTGCACAGTGGGTCCCCACAGCAAGTGGGTATAAGGCCTCCACTGTTCTGTAGTGTTTGTCTGAAGCACAGCTTGCTTGCAGCCTGACTTGCCTCCTCTCTCTTCCTGACTGTAGTGTCTTCCTCTCCTCCTGTGCGGTCTTCGGGATACCTTCTCCTGATCACTGCGGCTCTGCCCTGCTGTGTCTGGCTCCCTCTCTTAACTCACAGGGGGGAATAAACCGGGTAGCCGAGGCCTCCACGGTGCAACGGGGTTTTCTGTGGTCCTATAGTGTCCCGCAGGTGCAGATCTCCAATATCCAGTGTTTCTCCTGGGACAAACTCCCTCAAGTTCCTTGCTCCCTTTCGGTTCTCTGCTCCTAGACCTCAGTCCCACTTAGGTCGGTGGGATGCTGAAGGGCCACTCCGGGTCACTGGCTCGGGCCTAATCGCAGCACCGACCACCAGGACATCTTTGCAGCTCTCCTAGTGTCTGCACACTCTGACTAACTCTGCCCCCAGCAGCAGTATTTATAGGGGATCTTGCCTAAAGTCAGCAAATGGTGCTCCCCCTACTGTGCTAGGGTGGAAGGTGTATGTAGTAGGTACCTGCTGTGGAAACCCAGCTGTGCATGAGAGAAGTCTGTGGTTACTTGCGTGAGCAGGGTGCCACATACCCCCCTAGATAACATCAGTACTCCTGGACTGAGCAAAGAATAACAATATAACAATAAACAGGTAACATATCTACAAAGTCTGAAAATGGAAAAATTTACAAAAAGACACTGAAAAATATTGAAAAATAGAAAACAGGTAAGTCCATACAGTGCTAGTCCATCCACCGCAGGCTTTTTAAGAGTTTGTGGCTACGTTAGTCCATTAACCATAGTCCATTTGAAATGTTAAAAGTTCAAAGTTCAAGAAGGGAAAAGAGTCCAAAGGGACAACGTCCAAAGAGTCTTTTAGAGTCCATTTCTGTATGCTCCAGGTAATAAAAGGGAAAAAGTTTGTTTTAAGTCCAAGTCCAAGTTCAAGGCGCACAGTACCCGGTGGTACCGGGCACAATATCCTGTTCGTGATGCCAGAAAGAGATGTGTCGCCCCAGGGTGTGGGGTACTCGGGTATCAGGCGGCAAAAGGGTTAACTGTGTCACGGGGAATGGCGGCCACGCCTGATCCGGTGTCTCGGGGGACTATTCTCTTTAAAAGGGGATCATGTACAAGGGATTATTTACAAAGTTAGTTGTCGTGACGCCACCTGCAGTTCCTGGTGAAGTAGCACCAGCGCCGCCACAGTCCTCCGGAGGTCGGTGGTATTGCGGCTGAGATGGTGTAGTCCTCCGCAGGCATGACTGGGACCTCCTGGGCAGCGATCCTGTGAAAGGAATAAGTTCATAAAAAAAAGATGCAGCAGAGTCAAAGTCACTTCACTCCGGGTACTTTACCGGAACTTTAGCAGCAATGGTTACAGTTCAGAGCAGTAAGATGTTACATGGCAAGTAGCTAATGGGCGGCTGCAAGCGGATCACAGATAGCTGGATGGAACCCTCAGTGTGTGCCTTTTCTCTTTCAATTATTCCCTGCTTCCCAGTAGTTGGTCTGAAATCTGACCCCATACAGTGGATCTGGCCTCCTGCTGTCTCTCACTCTCCTCGCTCCCGTCGGGTAACCCTCTCTGAACACTGCGGCTTCGCCCTGCTGTGTCTGGTCCCCTCTTCTGGTCGCTTGAGATTTTGGGCAGTATAATAGATATACTCCTAGTTCGCCAGATTTTCTGTGGTCCTTGGAGGATCCCACAGGTGCGGGCTCCGGTGCCCGGTAAGCTTCCGGGGTTGGACTCCCTCGAGTTCCTGTCTTCCCCAGGCTGGCTGTCTGCGCCTGGGATCTATCTTTAGCCTTTCCTGGGTCCCTCAGCCGAGGGAACCTCCTTGCTCCCTCAGGCTCACTACCTGGCTGGCTACTGAAGGACTCTCTAGTTCCCCTTGGAGGTGACTATATCCCCTCCCGGGTCCCCTCCCACTGTGATCTAGTGATTGGTTGCTTGTGTGTAGGTTCCACCTATCAGCCTGAAATCCTCTTACAGCTGGAGTATCTGCACCACTCTTATGTGTGCAGTACCCCTCTGTGACACCTGCTTTGCGGGGCGCCACACTACAAAGGGGTACTGCACCCTGAACAGAAGGTGCAGTATTCTTGTCCTGGTAGAGGGTAATGGAAGTCTGATGCTCCCCACCACATACATATACCTAGAGACAGGGGGCCAATTGGTCAGCCCATTAAGGGTACCTTTACACGCCGGTACAGGATGGTGGAAACAACCGGGTGCTTCACGTGCACGAGCACGCACAATCGGTTGAAAACGGTACCCGCACCGCCTTTACACGCCGCTACAAAGTTGGCTACAGATGGATATTTCTATCCCTGGATGCACAGAGTTGTGTTCCTGTAGCGTAGCGTCCCTCATTTACACGCCACTACAACAAGGTAATATGGCTGGACCAGGGGCAGCAGGGACAACACATAGGCGTGCCAGAGTTGTGGATTACGAGACGCTCGTACGATGATTGGACAGTGCAAAAGTATCATGATTGGCCAGCCAGCGCAGGGAGGTTGCCTAATGCATGACGCTATAGCAATTGAGTAGTGTAACTGGTCAGCTCCTTAAATATGCGCCCTGTGCAGCAACAACCAATCGGAACGCAGGAGCTTCCTCCAATGATCGCTGAAGGGGGGCGGTTTCATGGTGCCTGTGTCACACCCCAGGGATGTAACTAGGTGGCAAAAAAACCTAACCCAACCTTCTTTACACGCCACTACACGCCGTTACCATCGGGTTGATTTCGGGTTGAAATCAACCGGTTTATGAGCACTGCTCGGAAACAGGTACATGAAGTGACGGGTGGCAACAACCGGCTTTACACGCCGCAACATCGGGTTGATTTGGCGGTGCAAGATACATTTCTCGCATGTACCCGGTTGTTTCCACCATCCTGTAGCGGCGTGGAAAGGGCCCATAACAGGGTATCGGTCCCGGTGGGAGGAGAGCTAGGGTATATAGTGAGTGGGAAAAGAGTGGGAAGCAGGAGAGTGAGAACAAGGGAGGAAAGAGACGGAGAAGGAGCTAAGAGGGAGGGCGCCTGCAGAGTGGCTGCCCAGACAGTGATGGGCACACAGAGGATGACTGAACGACCCTGGCCCTCTCCAAAGTGGGGTACCGACTCTGAAGCGCTGCAGAGGTCCATCCCTGAGCCGCAGATACCGGTGTGATCAACAGCTTCTAAGGAGCATGATCCGTCCGATACGCACGGTCTCCACCAGAAGCACTAAACCAGGTTGGACCCCTAGAGCGAGGAATAGGCAGCGCGAGGAAAAAGAAATGCGCAGAGGTAGGATAGTGGAAGAGAAAGGAAGGGACATAGCTGGAGCTTCGGATAGACATTGCCTACTGCCAGGACCACCTGGTCCACTACCCTGGCTGAAACAACCGTATACCCTGTAAATTGCAGATTACCGGAGTAAACACCTGTGCAGATCAAGCGTCTGTGTTTCATTCCTGGTGAACTGTGACATTCCAGTCTCACAGCAGAGACTGCGCTGCCCTATTCCTATCACACTACACTGCCCCAGGGGACCCTCTTCTACCTGTAGGGAGCTACAACAGCTTGCTGCCATCCATTTCCGCGGAGGTCTGCAGCAGCACCAGTGCCATCACCGGATCTACAGGTGGTGTCACGACTTTTATTAACTTTATTCCCCATCAAAAATCCCCTTTTTATTGTCACCCCAAGGGCACAGGCACGGGCACCGACCACCCATGACATCCTTGAACCCAACCGCCCAAGATCTGAGTCTTCAGACCCTTGTGGGCCCGACAACTTTGGCGCTCACGAACAGGAAGAACCAGCCCATGAACCAGGTTTTGTGCGCCTTACAGAACTTTATTGGCTACTTTGAAAAGGACTTAAATTGTCTATGCACGGCACCAAAGAACCCTTCCTGCCATTCTCTGCTGGGCCCAAAATGGCGGAACCAAGAATGTAAAGAACAATGTTTTGGCCCAGAGGCGTGCCTTGGCCCCTTATTGTGGGAAGGCAATGGCAGAGGCGCCAAACTACTTGCCCGCCCCAATTGCTGAAGGAAAACCAAGGGGGCGGGCCAAAGGCTTTAACCCGCTCATGGACTAAAAGAAGAAGAACAGGGTGTGGCAGAAACCCAGCAAACTTACTCAGGTACAGGGGTTGGAGACATGGCGGCAACTCGACTGAGAGACCTTATGCGGGAGGTGGAGGAAGAGGCTCTTGCCGCAGCTGGAGACCCAGAGGTGGTCTCCCTCTGCACCAACGAGGAGGATCCAGCCTTTTGGGGGGAGCGCTCTCCAGGACTTAAGAGTGCAGCTCGTCGAGGCGGTGGAGTGGCCAATCCAGTGCTGGAGCGCCGGCATGGTCCGCTAGATACACCATGAGGCCACACAGAGGCAGTCCGGCCATCCAGTACTAGAACCGGGGGGTGAGAAAGCAGCTACCAGATGCTCACCCGGTTACCGGAGAAGATCCAGTGCCACCAGCCATCCATAGAGAAGAGGTGGACAGCCCTGAAGCCCTGAAGCTGGAGAACAACAGCGAGACTGCAGCCGAACCAGATGACCCTACTGATCTAGACGTGCAAGAAGAGCCCGCCAAAGAATTGGAGGATGTACAGTCATGTGCCGAGGAGCATGACTTGGAAATAGAGGCAGTCGAGGAGGAGGATCCTGACCAGCTTTGCGATGAGAAAGAGGAACCAGAGCAACCGAGCTCCGAGGAGGAGGATGATCCATAGGACAACTGCAAGGAGGTTACGTTACCTGAGTCCCATAGAATCTGGTGGGGCACTACCCAATCCATCCATGGCGAAGGAACTACCGATGCCTTGGAGAGCAGCAGGCAAAACACAGTCCCTGTATCAGACCAACCAGACTATGCCTGCGCCATGTATTTGTCCGACCAAGTGGTGCGGCAATGCCGCCGTGAGGAGTGGTGGGCCAGAGAAATGGAAAATTTACAGATTTGAGCACAGGCCTGTCGCAAACCACTAGTACCACCTGACCACCGTACACAAGGTAAAGTAACCACCTTTCACTTAGAGAATGGGTGGGGTTTTATCTGTGAAAAGGGACTTTATGAGGAAGTCTTTGTTGCCCAGAGAGACGTTGAATCTCATTTGCCTAAAGTTCACCCGGATCGACATTTATACCGATTTGACTCAGTAAGCCATGAGAGACATGCAGGACCCCGTGGTTGATACGCATTACGAGTGCACAAGTGTGAGGATTAAAAGTAAAATTAACATGCCATTTCCTTAATGTAAATAGTGTACAGTGTTGGCCAAAAGTATTGACACCTCTGCAATTCTGTCAGATAATACTCAGTTTCTTCCTGAAAATGATTGCAATCACAAATTCTTTGGTATTATTATCTTCACTTAATTTGTCTTCAATGAAAAAAACACAAAAAGAATTGTCCTAAGGCCAAATTGGATATAATTCCACACCACACATAAAAAAGGGGGTGGACAAAAGTATTGGCACCCTTAGAAAAATCATGTGATGGTTCTCTAATTTGTGTAATTAACAGCAGCGGTAACTTACCTGTGGCACCTAACAGGTGTTGGCAATAACTAAATCACACTTGCAGCCAGTTGACATGGATTAAAGTTGACTCAACCTCTGCCCTGTGTCCTTGTGTGTACCACATTGAGCATGGAGAAAAGAAAGAAGACCAAAGAACTGTCTGAGGACTTGAGAAACCAAATTGTGAGGAAGCATGAGCAATCTCAAGACTACAAGTCCATCTCCAAAGACCTGAATGTTCCTGTGTCTACCGTGCGCTGTGTCATCAAGACGTTTAAAGCCCATGGCACTGTGGCTAACCTCCCTAGATGTGGACGGAAAAGAAAAATTGACGAGAGATTTCAATGCAAGATTGTGCGGATGGTGAATAAAGAACCGCGACTAACATCCAAACAAGTTCAAGCTGCCCTGCAGTCGGAGGGTACTCCAGTGTCAACCCGTACTATCCGTTGGCATCTGAATGAAAAGGGACTGTATGGTAGGAGACCCAGGAAGACCCCACTTCTTACCCCGAGACATAAAAAAGCCAGGCTGGAGTTTGCCAAAACTTACCTGAGAAAGCCTAAAACGTTTTGGAAGAATGTTCTCTCTTTTTGGGCAAAGGCATCAACATAGAGTTTACAGGAGAAAAAAAGAGGCATTCAAAGAAAAGAACACGGTCCCTACAGTCAAACATGGCGGAGGTTCCCTGATGTTTTGGGGTTGCTTTGCTGCCTCTGGCACTGGACTGCTTGACCGTGTGCATGGCATTATGAAGTCTGAAGACTACCAACAAATTTTGCAGCATAATGTAGGGCCCAATGTGAGAAAGCTGGGTCTCCCTCAGAGGTCATGGGTCTTCCAGCAGGACGATGACCCAAAACACACTTCAAAAAGCACTAAAAAATGGTTTGAGAGAAAGCACTGGAGACTTTTAAGGTGGCCAGCAATGAGTCCAGACCTGAATCCCATAGAAAACCTGTGGAGAGATCTAAAAATGGCAGTTTGGAGAAGGCACCCTTCAAATATCAGGGACCTGGAGCAGTTTGCCAAAGAAGAATGGTCTAAAATTCCAGCAGAGCATTGTAAGAAACTCATTGATGGTTACCGGAAGCGATTGATCGCAGTTATTTTGGCTAAAGGTTGTGCAACCAAGTATGAGGCTGAGGGTGCCAATACTTTTGTCTGGCCCATTTTTGGAGTTTTGTGTGAAATGATCAATGTTTTGCTTCATTCTCTTTTGTGTTTTTTCATTGAAGAGAAATTAAATGAAGATAATAATACCAAAGAATTTGTGATTGCAATCATTTTCAGGAAGAAACTGAGTATTATCTGACAGAATTGCAGGGGTGTCAATACTTTTGGCCAACACTGTACATTGCCGTTAATCACTCTTAGACTATCATGAGGACTCTTTATTTTTCCTTCTCTTATTTGTGTGCTGTGTGATATTATGTGTGTGCAGCGGCCCAGTGGTAACCAGGACATTGGAAAAGACAGTAATAGTGACCACTGGGACCGCAAGTGTTAACCCATTCCGTTGAACTGGTAAAAGTTTTGCAACGTTTAAGAGACAGTACCTCCCGGACGGGAAGAACAAGAATACCTGTTAATAGTAAAAATGTTTTATTGTTTGCTTGCATGCATATAAAAACTGCTCTGTACCGGGTAGGGTAGTGACATTTGGGGACAATTGTAGTACACCAAGGGGGAGTGTAGCGCCCCGCTGGTCAGCGTGCTACAAAGGGGTACTGCACCCCAAGCAGAAGGTGCAGTATTCTTGTTCTGGTAGGGGGTAATGGAAGTCTGAAGCTCCCCACCACATACATACACCTAGAGAGAGGCGGTCAATTGGACAGCCCATTACCAGGATAACCGATCCCGGTAGGAGAAGAGCTAGTGTATATAGTGAGTGGGAAAAGAGCGGGAAGCAGGAGAGTGAGAATGTAGAATGAAAGAGAAGGAGCTAAGAGGGAGGATGTCTGCAGATTGGTGGCCCAGACAGAGAGGGGCACGCAAAGGTTGACTGAACGACCCTGGCCCAGTCCAAAGTGGGGTTTCGGCTCCGAAGTGGTGCAGAGGTCCATCCCTGAGCCGCAGATACCGATGTGATTGACAGCTTCTTAGGAGCACGATCCGTCCGACACGCACGGTCCCCACCAGAAGCACCAAACTGGGTTGGGCTCCTAGAGCGAGGAAAGGGTGTCCCATATCACACAACATAATAAATGAGGTATAACCCGGCTCAACCTATGCGAGGTGCTCTAAGGGAATAATACCCAAGTGATAAAGAAAATTAACCTCGGCACACTCTAATGAAAACATGAAAAAAGAAGTTCTTTTTCTTTGTGTTGTTTTTTATTGAAACAAAAAGGAATCGTCCCACGTTTCGGCTCAACACGAGCCTTCCTCAGGGAACTTGATAACTCAAAAAGTTGCTTATGATCAGGTATATAGCGGCCTGGGTGGTCAAAGGGAATCACAAATGAATAGAATTTAAAGGAAGATATGGAGTGCTGAATTATAGTACTCTCATAACTGGTCAGTCAATCTACCTCTAATTGGTAGTGGAAGGTGAGAAGGTGACCACCAAACAGGCTTGCCTTAATTTGTAAGGAGGCACATGACTCCTGCCCTGTAGTCCTAATGTGTGTGGAGGAGGCCAGGAGTCATGTGCCTCCTTACAAATTAAGGCAAGCCTGTTTGGTGGTCACCTTCTCACCTTCCACTACCAATTAGAGGTAGATTGACTGACCAGTCATGAGAGTACTATAATTCAGCACTCCATATCTTCCTTTAAATTCTATTCATTTGTGATTCCCTTTGACCACCCAGGCCACTATATACCTGATCATAAGCAACTTTTTGAGTTATCAAGTTCCCTGAGGAAGGCTCGTGTTGAGCTGAAACGTGGGACGATTCCTTTTTGTTTCAATAAAAAACACAAAGAAAAATAACTTCTTTTTTCATGTTTTCATTAGAGTGTGCCGAGGTTAATTTTCTTTACCATATCACACAACAGGCCTGGTTCAAAAGTGGGATTCGTGCAGGGCAGCACGAGGAAGAAGGAGTGCACAGAGGTAGGACAGTGGAAGAGAAAGGAAGGGACATAGCTGGAGCTTCGGATAGACATTGCCTACTGCCAGGACTACCCGATCCACTACCCTGGATGTAACAAACGTATACCCTGTAAACTGCAGATTACCGGAGTAAAGACCAGTGCAAAGCAAGCAAGTGTCTGTGTTTCCTTACTGGTGAACTGTGACATTTCAGTCTCACAGCAGAGACTGCGCTGCCCTATTGCTATCATAACACTACGCTGCACCGGGGTCCCTGCTCTACCTGTAAGGAGTTACAACACCTTGCTGCCATCCATTCCCCCGGAGGTCTGCAGCAGCGCTGGTGCCATCACCGGATCTACATGTGGCGTCACAACTTTTATTAACTTTATTCCCCATCAAAAATCCTCGTTTTATTGTCACGCCAAGGGCACAGGCTCGGGCACCGACCACCCATTACATCCTTGCATGCAACCTCCCGAGATCCCAAGACCCTTGCGGGCCCGACAGTAGTAAGGTGAGATTAATGAAGACACATTATGGGGAGTGAGGAAGGGATGAATGCGGATGCAGTATGGTGAGCAAAGGGAGATTTGAGGATAAAGTATAGTGAACTGGGGGAGAAATTTGAGGATACAGTATAAGAAGCAATGAGGGATAGGTTGAAATACAGTCTGGTAAGCAAAAGGGGAGAAATTTGAGGACACTTTATGAGGATTGAAGGGGGAAGGGGGCAGACATAGTATAAGGAATGAGGGATATGTATGAGGAAATAGAATGAGAGGACAGATAGGTGCAGACATTATGGGGAGTAAAGGGTGATGGAGAAATAGGAGGATGCAGTATGGGGAGGGGGATGGCATCCAAACAGTATGGTGAGTGAGGGTGGAGCGAAAAACTTGAGAACAAAGTATGAGGAGGAAGGGCATGGGTGCAGACAAAGTATATGTAGAGCAAAGGTATGTGTACACAGTATGGGGAAAGAGGATGGGTATATAAAGAAACAGAATACGAAGCGAGGGGGGAATATATGCATACACAGTATGGAGAACGAAGGGGATTGGATGGATGCGGACACTGGATATGTATGAGGAAATAGAATGAGAGGACAGATAGGTGCAGACATTATGGGGAGTAAAGGGTGATGGAGAAATAGGAGGATGCAGTATGGGGAGGGGGATGGCATCCAAACAGTATGGTGAGTGAGAGTGGAGCGAAAAACTTGAGAACAAAGTATGAGGAGGAAGGGCATGGGTGCAGACAAAGTATATGTAGAGCAAGGGTATGTGTACACAGTATGGGGAAAGAGGATGGGTCTATAAAGAAACAGAATACGAAGCGAGGGGGGAATATATGCATACACAGTATGGAGAACGAAGGGGATTGGATAGTTGCGGACACTGTATGGGGAGTGAGGAGATGTATAAAAGAAGGTATGGAGAGCAAGAGAGTAAATATTTGAGGAATCAGTATGGTTAGGAGGGGCACGTGAATGGAGACACTATGAGGGAGGGAGAAATGTGAGTGGAGACTAATGAGGTGAATAGTAGAAGAGACAGTTTGGGGGTAGAAAAGTGTGAGGGGGCACAGATTAAAAACAGAGTAGTTTGGGTCAGGCGGTAAAGAGATGGGGTAGCATGGTGGGACAGTTTAAGGGCACAGACAGGTGGGTAGAGTATGTGAGAAGGGGGAGTGTGATGATGGAGCACCGTATAGAGACTGTGTAGTATAGGGGGAGCACAGTGTAAGAGGACAGTATGAAGCCTAGAGATTAAATTATTCAATCAAAGTCATCCTATAGTGTTTATCCTCCTCATGCTAGGCTCTAAGGTCTCTATTCATGAAGACTGGAGTTGCTGATGTGGTGCAGTGAGAGGCACCTAATTCATTAAGAAGTCCATGCACCTCGCTACAAATCTTATACCAGCCGCACCCCAGTGTTGGAACAACTCTGTCCTTCTTGGTGGAGATACTTAAAACTGGAGGGAAAAAATTTTTATGCAACTCCACTTTACACAAAATTGTTGCAACTTTTTAAATCGTTTTATACCACAATTCTGGCGTAAACACTTTGATGAATCAGAGCCCGAGTTTTCAATATTAATTTTTAATCACATGACACGCCCACTCCATGTCCGGGGAAGACTCGGTACCGGGTAGTTACTAGTTCTAACGTCTTCACTTCTCAGTTCTTTTCACGGGGACAAACGGGGGCTGAGACCCGGTCCTGTGACCCTGGCGGTGTCATTTTAATTAGGGGGTGATGTTAGGGAAAGTATGAGGGGATAAGGGGTATTTGTAATGCCACCTGCAGCATGCAGCCAAGGCGGCCACCGCGGCTGTAGAGCCTCTGGGGATGATGACCGGCAGCTTAGATAGTCCCACTCCCCGCACGCGGAGCGCAATCCCCAGAGCAGTGCAGTAGTTTCCCCTAGCTCATACCTCGGCAGTTGTTCACTCAGTCAACAGTAGCTCCGGAGTCATAGGTGGCCTCTGCGGCCGATGGTCACCGCAAATAAAAGTCACTCACACCACAGCTGCAGTTCCTTTACTTTTACTCAGGTGTTAATGTGGTGCCGCCTGCCTGCGGAGGACTACACCATCATTGCCGCAATACCATCGACCACCGGAGTTCTGTGGCGGCGCTGGTGAGCATCACCAGGTACTGTAGGTGGTGTCACAAACAAACTCTTTATTTTATTTCACCCCCGTGACCTCCAGACTGCCCGCCTGAGATCTGAGTACCCTGCCCTGGGTGCGTCAAAACTGGCATCACGAACAGGATATCGTGCCCGCTACCACCAGGTACTGTGCGCCTTTGAACTCGGACTTAAAATGAACTTTTTATGCCTTTGCGCAGCGTCAAGGATGGGTTCTTGCCATTATCGTATGGAGACCCAAGATGGTGCCGTCGCCATGAACTAGACACTATGTGCAGGCCTGGGGGCGTTCTTCAGCCCCTAGAGGAAGGAGGGCCTAGACAGAGGTTCCAAAAAGTGTGGGCGCCACGATTGCCATCAATCAATCAGGGGGGCGGCCCACAGGAAGTTCCAAGGGAGTGCCCGCCCATAGCTGTACAAGCCAGAAAAGAAGGAGAGACGCCATCAGACTCCTTTGTACCCGGCAGCATGGCAGCACCCTGGTGGAGAGACGTGGTCAGAGAGCTGGAAGAATAGACCTGCGCCGAAACAAGGCGACCCAGCATCCTACTAACTATTGAAGGTGACGCCGACTACTGGCGGGATTCGTTCACCCGTCTCTGCCAAGAGATGGAACAAACGCTGACTTGGGTGTGCCGGCGGTGGAGTGCCGAGCGGACCTTTGAGCTATCGGCTCGGAGGACGGCCCGTGAGGTGGCATTTGCGGAAAGAGCGGTAGAGGAGTACCGCGTCTCCTTACCACCACCCGTCCAGACCCGGGACTCGGGGACCCAAACTGAACCCCTGACACCACCACCGTCCCAGACCAGCAGTTGTCTCCGGCTGGAGGCAGCACAGCCACCCAGAGCACCATACGTTCACGTCGAGGAGGAATATTACGACGATGACGAAGAACTCAACGGAGCCTCAGGAGGGAGCACCCCCGAAGCAGCGTGGTGGACCGCATGGCAGCGGCACCAGCGAGGAGTTCCCACCATTCTAGGCTCCGCGGAGACATGCACAGCATCCAGAGCATCCAGCAGCACTTCACCACCCCCACAGTACCAGTCGCTACAGAGCACCCGGCCAGCCCTGGACGAGAGAGACCAGGTCGCAATGCAACGGCGATGGGAGGACTGGTACCAGAGAGAGCAGGCCACCAGGAGACTGAGAGATGAGGCCTGAGCTCAGCCCCCACTTCCCATCAAGCTGTGCAAGTCTGGAACTGTGGTCTCCGTATACCAAGAAGATGGATGGGGTTTCCTAGGGGAACCCAGATTATTTGACGACATATTCTTCTCCCGGCGGGACGTAGAATCGTTCCTGAGGAAAAGGACACCCCCGGCGCGACCTGTATAGAGGTGAGCAGGTGACCTACGAACGTTACCCCGGCCCACTTGGCTGGTTTGCCATCCGGATCGCCCGGGTAGAATAATAATAATTAACTTTACTGCAATAGACTCCCGTTGAGAGACATTGTCCCTGTAAATAGTCCCTTAACCTTACAATCACCAGCCCCTTTTTGCTTATGCTTTTCCCTTTTTGTAAGTTTTCAAATGAAAAGTGTGTCCCGATGACCCTAAAGACTTTGATATTGAACTGTCCATTTTCTGCCTGATGATGTGTGTCATGAATAGCGGTCCAGCGGTGATAACACACACTGGACTGTGCTGGACTATAGATTACCGCTGGACTCGCATAGCTAGTACCGATCCCGTTGGGCCAAAGTGAATAATGTGTCTGTTTTATATGTGCAACGTTACAAGAATGCGCCTCCCAGTAATGGGAAGAAAACTTAAGTATTCTTGATTTGTAAATAGTTACCCGTTGGTATTTATTATATAGATATAAAATATTTTTCACTTCCCAATAGACAAATGTGATACTTGCGGATGAGTATGTTTCATCAAGGGGGTATGTGACACCCCACTATCCCTTCACAGAAACGCTGCCCCAGCGGTCGAGTCCTGCCTGCAGAGGACTATACCATCATTGCCGCAATACCATTGAGCACCGGAGGTCTGTGGCGGCGCTGGTGAGCACCACCAAGTACTGCAGGTGGCGTCACGAACAAACTCTTTATTTTATTTCCCCCCTTATGCATTGACCACTAGGACCAGTCTCAGGCAACCACCCGTGACCTCCAGACTACCCGCCTGAGATCTGAGTACCCTGCCCTGGGTGCGTCATTAAACATGGCCGCCGGGTACATTCTCTGCCAGTCTCCGGTACTTTACTCTTTCTCCATAGTCGGGTTGGTACAGTCTAGCCACGGTTGGTGCCCTTACTCTCCCTTCTAAATGTCACAGTCTCTGGTGGGTTTCTTCTCTTGGCGTTATAAGGGGTAACTTTAATCTGAGGCGAGCAGGTCGTCGCTCTGCCCCCCAGGCTCTCAACGCCCTCCGCAGTGCAGAGCTCAGGTATCAGTAGCCACAAATGCTTCTGTGTGTCACGGACACCATTAGGATCCCCCCGGGCACTGCTCCCTAGTTCAGCCACCTTCCCCAAGATGTGTCGGGTGTTCGGCCACAGTTCCCATTAGAAGTTTGAGGCCTCCCGTCTCAGCTTGGGCTTGAAGCTTCTGCACCGTCTGCAGGGCCAGTCCCTGTGTCCTTCACCAACCCATCTGTCTCGTCAGATTCGGGCGTACCGGGCTCGCTGTCTCTACCGCCCCCCTAAGGCTCTTGTCTGTCTCTACCCGGCTGTTCTCTCCCTTCCGTGGTCGAGCGGGGTGGTATAGCTTCAGCCCATGGGAGTCGGCACCACACCGCCTCTGTACTCTGCACTCCCAACTACCACTCCTCCATCACTTGATGTTATTCCTCCATCTCCTACTACTAAACTAACGCATCTAACACTGTCATGTCCCCCTTTTGTGGCCTGGGTCCTCTCTCAGGATCCACCCATTGTCCCAGGGACCTGTTACTGCATGTGTGTGTTGTGTTTTGGACTCAACCATATCATCCCAGAATCTGAAGAACTGGGGCACTGCACTTCCTAACCACAGAAGTGCAGTACCTCTGGTGGCAGTTTACCCACCACTGGGGTGCCACACACATTATTAATCAGGGGGGCTTGAAAATTATATGCATCATAATGGATAAATACATTTTATTCTTATTATCATTATTATTATTATTATGTACACGGGGCAACCACAAAGAGTAAAAACATTTCAAAACTGTCCATTAGTAGCGAGGAATTGCACAGATCTCATGTTCCTGGGGGCGTAAGGTGAAGCCAATGGCAGGAGTGAGATCCAGCTTTGCCCCTGGAGGAGCCTTGAATGTGAAGTTCTGCAGCAGCTTTGTGAAGAAGAGGAAAAGCTCCATTTTACCCATGTTCTTTCCAGCACAACCTCTCTTCCCTACGAACAAGGAGCAGAAAGAAAACATTATTTTACTTTATTATGAAATCTGGTTCCAAAAAGCTCCAGCAGTTGAGGTGTCGACTATATTTAATGTCTGATGATACTCACCAGCAGAAAATGGTAAAAAAGCTTCATTTTTGATGAAATTTCCATCAGAATCAAGAAAATGTTGAGGGTAAAACTCGTCAGGTTTCTTGAAGTACTTGTCATCTCGTAGGACAGATGTCAGTGATGGAATGATGTAAGACCCCTGGAAAGATTAATGAAAGCCAGATGACAGAGGTCCAACAAAACACAATGAGTTTTTTATGGCAAAACTCCCGTTAATAATACAGTGGCTTAAAAAAGTATTCATACCCCGTGAGCGTTTGTACATTTTTTCATATTACACCCACAAATTTAAATGTATTTTACTGGGGTTTTTTCGATATACCAATATAAAGTAGCAAATATTTGTGAAGTGTAAAGGAATTAATGCATGATTTTCTAAATATGTAAAAATATAAATCTTAAAATTGCTATGTGCATTTGTATTCAGCCCCCTGTAGTCTGATACCTCTAAATAAAATCCTGAGTGGCCAATTGCCTACATAAGTCACATAATTACTAAATTGAGTCCACCTGTGTGTTATTTAGTCTCAGTATAACTACAGCTGTTCTGTGAAGACCTGAGATTTATTTTTATCATGAAAACCAAGGAACACACCAGACAAGTCAGGGATCAAGTTAAGGAAAAGAGTATGGCAGGGTTAAATTATAAAAAAAAAATGCCCACTCTTCCAACATCTCACGGAGCACTGTTCAATCCATCATCCAAAAATGGAAGGAGCATGGCACAACTGGAAACCTGGCAAGACATGGCCGTCCATCAAAACAAGAAGTCCTTTGTGCAGTTTACAAAAAAAAAAAAAACTCACCAAATTTTGGCCTCTTATAAATATCATTGCATTTAGCAGGATACTATCAGCCACCTCAGAAGCAACCCATATCTCGCAACACCGATGCTCCATCCCCTACATCCTTGACATGGGGGCGATTGTGGCACCAGCGACCAGCCGTGCCCCAAGGAGGAGACAGGTGGTATCACTGGACATGAGATCACATTGCTAAATGCAATGATATTTATAAGATGCCAAAATTTGTTGAGTTTTTTTTTTTTTATATATATATATATATGTACAGTATATATTTATTCTATGTACCAATTCAGTGATTTTTGTCTAAAGCTAAATTATACATGTGTTATACATGTGGATAGGTACTCGTAGGCGTGAGAGTCCGTGACGGGGGCTACAAGCTTACCCTATTTTGGTCCAAAATATCAAACTAACTCCTCACTCTCATCTATAGAGTTATATTGCATTTTTTTTATCCATCTGCAGTCTACAGCTGTGTCCTCTAGGGGGCGTCAGTCACTTGTGTTGCATATTTTGTTGCAGAGCGGCCCGCCTTGTCTAACAGCTGGGCGTTATTAATAGGCTGCTTTCTGACTTTATGCCTCACTCTTGAAGTGGCTGCCGCCCTGTAGTGATCTCATGTCCAGTGATACCACCTGTCTTCTCATTGTGGCACGGCTGGTCGCTGGTGCCACAATCGCCCCTGTGTCAAGGTTGTAGGGGATGGTGCATCGGTGTTGAGAGATGTGGGTTGCTTCTGAGGTGGCTGATAGTATCCTGCTAAATGCAATGATATTTATAAGAGGCCAAAATTTGGTGAGTTTTTTTTTTTCTATATATTTATTCTATGTACCAATTCGGTGATTTCAGTTTACAAAAAAGCCATGTAGAGGACAAAGCGAGAATGTGGAAGAATGCGCTCTGGTCAGATGTTGTGTGTTAAAAGCAAAATTCTATATGAAGCAGAAAACTAACACTGCGTATCTCCCTGAAAACACCATCCTCACCGTCCCACAAGGTGGTGGCAGCAACATGATGTGGGGAGGCTTCAACAGGGAAGCATCTCCTATGTGTGAGTAAGTGAAAACAGATAGCCCATAGATGGAATACAAGTAATACGTGTATTATTCACAGACCCATTGACTTCTGTTGACATGTTTGATCCAACACTCGAAAAGGATGTACCTCCATAATTTTGCACAGCCGTTTGGTCTACAAAAAGCACTATCATGTGAAGAGTCCCAGAGACTATCACAGGTATGAGGGCTAACCAGTTTCAAGCTACAGTTGTTCTTTTATCTCCTAACAGGAGAGAATCCACTTTTGGAGCTGAATCAAACCACTGGAGACTCGTAAGAGGGATTCGCGGGAGTGTTCGATGGCAATTATGCATATATTTCATATTCTATAACCATCCAAGCCTGAAACAAAAATAATTTCACTATTGGACTACCTTAAAGCACCACTCCAGCATTTTATTTTTTTCAAAATTTGTATAGATTTAAAGTGCTGAGTCCCCTGCCCCCTGTATTATACTTACCCTCTGGCATTTTCATGTCTCTTCAGTGCTGCTCCATCCTCAAGGCTCTTATGAATGTAACTTCTGACTGGTCGTAAGTTGGAAATTACATCACAAGCTATCAATACAAGTCTATGACACCCAGAATGAGGCCTCATACACTTTTAATTGTAGTGTCCAGTGCGCCCCAAGAAACACTGAAGTTTCTACCAGGTCACAAGGGACAACCAGGAGCAGATAGAAGATGAAGCTGCCAGAAGGTGAGTATACTTTAACGCAGGAGGCAGAGGACTTACATTAAAACACAGGTCCCACAGTGCCATCTTGTGAATTTAACTTCTGACTGACTGGAAGTCAGAAACTACAGCAGAAGCTCTCAAAACAAGTCTATGAGAGCTAGAACGAGCCAGAATGAGGCCCTCGTAGACAAGAGTTGAGCGCCATTGTGCTCCATAAAACACTAAAGCTTCTGGCAGGTCACAAATCACCTGAGCCCAACAGGAGCTTTGGTAACAACAGAAAAAGATGGCGAATGTGAGAATAAGACAGTCATCAAAATACATTGATGTACAGGACCAATCCAGAATTGCAATAAAAAGAATGCTGGAGTGCTGCATTGTGTGAGCGCTTTGTATTTTCTTCCATATCTTAGTTACATTTTGATCACATCATCTCAAATGCTCTTTGCTAATTGAACGGATGCCCGAATAGGATATTTCACTTACTGACATACTTCAATATTTGGGCCATAAAGAAACAGAAACGTGAATAAAGACACTTACTTTTGGTAGGAAGAAGCCCTTCAAGGTGGTATCCTGAGTAGTCTGATGTGGCAGATTGGTTGGCACAATATTAGCGAATCTCTGAACCTCATGGATTACAGCATCTGTGTACGGCATGTGTTTGCGGTGCGCCATCTGAGGATCACCGGAACCAATAACCTTTTCAATTTCTTTTTGAACTTTTTCTGTTGCAAAAATAAGAATTACCCTTAAAGCGGTTGTCCAGTACCATAAAAAAACAAACATATTTTTTAAATATAGGCCTATGTGGCTACTAATGCCCCGAAGACCAGGTGACACCGGTAGCAGCATGGAGTACTGTCAGGGGTTTGGTAGGTGAGTATATATTTTATGTGTTTTATATATTTATGGTCTTTTTTACAGCATCTGTATTGATTTTTTTTTTTTGGGGGGGGGGGGGAGATGGAATAAATATAGCTATGACACCAATATTTTTGAAGAACAATACTTGATTACACCAGGCCATAAAACATATACAGTGATAGGAGCAAACGGGGCAGCAAATCATCCATAAATTGAGCTTTTTGCAGAGGAGTTTACTGGAAATGGTACATTTTGAATGAGACTGTGTTGCAAGCTTTGCATCCACAAGCTGTGTCTGGGAAGAGTTCACAACGCTCTGAGCCAGATGTAAGAGAATTGAAGAAGCGAACTACTACATTCAGATTGGACATCACATGTAAATACCGGTAATTGGTTTTCACAAGGGCTGGTCAAGTCACCTGCAAAGTCACAAGTTTACATAGATCTTATTAGTATTTGGTACCATTACAACTGTATGACTTGGGTCAAATATTTTGGGATATCCTTCCACAAGCTTCTCACAATAGTTGGTAGGAATTTGGGCCCATTCCTCCTGACAGAACTGGTGTAGCTGAGCCATGTTTGTAGGTCGCCTTGCTCGCAGCCCTTTCAGGTTTACCCATACATTTTCAATAGGATTTATCAGGGCTTTGTGATGGACACTCCCAAAGATTGACTTTCTTATCCTTAACCCACTTTGTAAGCAGTTTGGCAGTATGCTCTGGCCCATTGTCCATTTGGAAGACCCTGCCCAAGCTTTAACTTCCATGCTGTCTTGAGACGCTGCTTCAATATTGTCACATAATCTTCTTTCCTTAGTCATGATGCCATCTATTTTGTAAAGGATGTTTAAAAAGGACAGGTTTAAACTCCGCGCTGAGCATGAGAGACACCAGGATTAGCAAAAATTCCTTTATTCCACTCCACCACCACTAAAATGCCAAAGCGTTTCGTATTCACTGACTACTTCATCAGGGCTTAATACTCTTAATACTATTTTGTGAAGTGCACCAGTCACTCTTGCAGCAAAACAACCACTCCACATGATGTTGCCGCCCCCGTGTTTCACAGTTGGGATGGCGTTCTTAGGCTTCCAAGCTTCTCCCTTTTTCCTTCAAAGGTAACGATAGTCATTATAGCAAAACAGTTCAATTTTAGCTTTGTCAGACCACAGGACATGTCTCCAAAAATGTATTTCTTTGTTTCTGTGAGCATTTGCCAAAATTAATCTTTTTTGTGTTTCTTTCGGAGTAATGGCTTCGTCATGGCATAGTGGGTGTTTAGCCCAAGTTGATACAGTAATTGTTTCACTGTAGAGTATTAAACAATCTTACCAGCTTCCACCATCATCTTTCCAAGATCTTTTGCTTTTGTTCTTGGTTTGATATGCACATGTTGGACCAAACCATGTTTATCCCTGGGACACAGAGCCCATCTCTTTCCTGAGTGTTATGATAGATGGAGATTCTCATCTTGTTTGTGCTTGCATATAATTTAGTATAATACAAGAAGGAGCAGCACTCACCAGGGTCATCCATGCAGTGTGAGGAATTTTATTACATATTAAAACAGGGTTACAGTGGTGCAGGGGAAGGAGGACAACAGGGTTGGACGACGGTCACACGGTTTCACCCAGTTAGGGCTTCTACGGGTCCTGGTGAGTGCTGCTACTACTTCTATTATATTGTATACTGTGAGCCAAGCAACACCTGTCTCATCCAGCTGAAAGACACATAGATATTCCTTTAATGACCTGTGCATGGTAGCTAGTGTCCCGCTTCCCATCTGTACACATGGTTTACATATCATTGTTTGTACATATGAAGGAGACACCTTTACCTATCTGGAAATTGCACCCAAGGATGAACCAGACTTCTGCAAGTCCACAATTCTCTTGCTGATATCTTGACTGATTTCTTTAAAACTTTCCCATAATTCAATACAAAGAAGCAGTGTATCTTAGGCTAGTATTACATGATGGTTTTTTTAATCCTGTTCTGTCTGGTTTGAACCGGCGACAGGAGATGAACAGCTGCCACCTCCGGAAGATCAGCGGTGCTCGCCGCTGATCTTCCGGCAGCCTGCCTCTCACTGCTATTCCACCAGGAGATCAGCGGCGGGCGACCAATCAGCTGAGCAATGCGGTATACGCAGGAGATTCAAAAATGCCCGCCTTCCCCTCACTGCTAGTTCACAGGGAGATCTCTGGCGGGCGCCGCTGACCTCCCGGCAGGAGATGAGTTATACCACCGACGGGAGATCCATTGATCTTATGGCGGCCCGCCGCTCACTGCCACCGCCGGGAGATCAGCAGCGAGCACCACAGATCTTCTGCGGAATAGCAGTGACATGTATGTCGCTTGCGGAGGCGCAGTTCGTGGCCACAGGTCATCCTAACAGACCTAAAACGGAAAAGGTTTATTCTGATTTCATGTCAGATAGTGAGAAAAACATGCAGATGTTACTTTTATATAGTGTATGGAAACTTCTGCTTTTAACTGTATTCTGTACATAACATTCACCACGAACATTAGGAATATCTCCTTACTTTGTATTTCAGGGTATTTCATCATTATTAGAAGAGCCCATCTCATGGTGGCAGAAACTGTCTCCATTCCAGCAGCGAACAGATCTGACACTAGAGCGGTGAGGTTTTCATCGTGAAAATATATAACTCAGGATTTGGCTTCTCCTGAAATGCACAAAATATTGAATATGTCTATGAGGGACATCAAAGACAAATATATAAAAACTATATTAAAATATATTTGACTCCATTTGCTCTTCTTGTCTACAGTGACTCTCCAGCTATTTCAGTTATATTTTATTTTGGGTTCTAATTCTTCTACATTTTCACATCACTTTATGGCAGTTGGAGCTTTGTTTTGAGGGAATTTGGACCTAGTTCCGTACCAGTAAAGTCATTGTTCACCATTGGCCAATCTAATACTACAATGCACAAGCTGGGTGCAGAGAACCTCCCAAATAGAGAAGGGGGTAGCATTGGTGAATCATGCATATGAACCAGCCAATCACAGCCTATTAATAGAGGGGATTAGCTGCTTGCGTAATGCACTCTAATGATGGTGCATAAGGAGTCTGTCATATAGATAGGTGAGATACAGATGTACAGTGTCTGAACAGCAGGCTATTAGTGGCGCCAGGTGCATCAGGCTAGTTAACACTGCATGACTATATGCACCAAGTCTGAACAGTAGCCTATTAGTAACACCCAGTGAGGCGTGCTAGTTAAACACTATATGAGTGTACCCCACATGATAGGATCAACCAGTGTTCCAACTTAACTAAGAGAGCCCCACTCTACCCTGCAAAAGTATATAAAAATGTGCATAAAAATATGAGGTAGTAGTTGGCATTTTGGCCAAAACATGGAAGCTTGTAACCCCCACGTCAAGGGTCCTCACATTTGCAAGTCCCTAATTTCAATTGCTAAACCATAGCAAAAAGTTTCTATTTTTTTCATAAAAATTCAAATATAACTCACCACTGGCCAATCTCTTACTACAGTGCACAAGCTGGGTGCAGAGAAATTCCCCAAGTAGAGATGGGTAAGCACTGGTGCATCATACAGATGGACCAACCACTCACAGTGTTATAATAAAGGGGAGCAACTGACAGTAAACCAGAAAAGTCACAGTATTGACATACAGTGGTACCTGAAAGTTTGTGAACTCTTCAGAACTTCCATATTTTTACATATATTTGACCTAAAAATACATCAAGTATTTCCACATGTCCTAAAAGTATCGAATCAAGTCAAACAAATTAGTCAAAAATATTTGTCTTTTTTATTGAGCAAAATTAATTAATATCACTTGTGTGTAAGTGACAAAAGTATATGAACTTTTAGGATTAGTAGCTTATTTGAAGGTGAACTTAGGATACCGTTACACGTCGCGATATCGCAATGCAAACAAAACAAAAAGTCACGTGGTACGGTCGTTGCAGTTGATATCGTTGGTGCGTTGTGTCGTGTAAATGGGCAATGCGACTGCAATAAATCGTAGGTACAATATTGCAAGAAGATTGTGCAAGCCCTTCAACCGTACAATATTGTGTAGGCGATCTGGCATGATCGTGCTGTGTGACGGCGCAACTACGATTTGGAGCGCAACTTCCCCTATTCACTACAATGTTAATGCTCGGTCCCTGGGTTGCTGATACCCAGCGCACAAAAGTTACGTACTACAGCCTAGTTGCGTTGCCTGCCGATATCTCCCTGTGTGACATCTACTATGCGATCTTGCACAAGTGCCAAAAACGTGCGCACTCCCGTGAAATTGCATGCGATATCGGAATGATATTGCGACATGTAAGGGTACTCTCAGAGTCGTGTTTAGAATCAATGACAACCAGGCGAGAGTGGATGATGTTTTCTATTTAACCCCTTCATGACCTGGCGATTTATCGTTTTTTATTTTCGTTTTTTGCTCCCCTGCTTCGAAGAGCCATCACTTTTTTATTTTTGCGTCAATATACAGTAGACATATGATGGCTTGTTTTTTGCGGTTTGAGTTGTACTTTCAGATGCAATCATTTATTTTACCATATAGTGTACAGAAAAAAGGGGAAAAAATTCCAAGTGCAGTGAAATTACAAAAAAAGTGCAATTACATTTAGTTTTTTGTTTTTTTTTAGTTGCAATGTTCATTATATGGTAAAACTGACATGAGAGTGTGATGCCTCAGCTCGGTACGAGTTTTTAGATACCAAACATGTATACTTTCATCGGTATCCAAGTGGTGAAAAAACATTCCGACGTTTAAAAAAAAAAAAAAGAATTACACTTTTTGCACCATGTTCCGTGACCCGCAGCGTTCTCATTTTTCGGGATCTGGGGCTGTCTGACAGCTTATTTTTTGACAGCCCGTTATTGCATTTTAAAGGAATGTTGCGGCGACCAAAAAAAACATAATTTTGGAGTTTTGCTGTTACGCAGTTTACAACTTTCATTAATTGATTTTATATCTTGATAGATCGGGCGATTCTGGATGCGGTGACACCAAACGTGTTTTTTTTGTTTTGTTTTTTAATACTTTTAATTTGATTGGGGTTAAAGGGGAGTGATTTGAACTTAAGCTTTTTTTTATGCTTGTAAAACCTTTATTTATTAATTGATTCTTGTTTTTACACTGGCTCATGCTGCACAGGTTGATCTCTTGTGATAGGTCCCAATGAGCTGCAGCACATCCGGACCTGTCACAAATGATCACTGAGTGGTTGGGCAGCGCTTGCCAACCAAACACAGGAAGCGATCAGTAATAGCTTCCAGGGTCGCGCCAGGACACCAGGCTATCATGTGAGCACCGGAAATCTCGTGATATTATCGCAGGATCTCCGATGCAGGCGGGGAACAGTGCGTTCCCCACCGCGGTGACTTTGGATCCCGCTATCAGTGAATGATAGCGGAATTCAAAGGATTAAAAGCACTGATTGGTGCTGGAGGCCCGACATCTTAGCTGATAAGATCAGCTGAGATGTCGGGGAAATGATGTGAGCTCCGCGTCGGAGCTCACATCAAACCCTGGTAACCGGCCCATGACGTTTTACAACGTCATGGGTCAGGAAGGGGTTGAGTAATAAAAAGAAAAATCTATCAAAGTCTGATCTTCACTAGAGAGGAGTGAACCTTCCCTAAATACAGTATGTTCACCAATTTCAAATTCGGCATGAAGATTGCAGATTCGATTCGGGATCGGAAACCCGAACAATTTCCCCCCCAAAAAAAAAAAAAAATCGGCAAATGCGTGTATGATTGGAAAAGAAGTAAGAAATTTAACATAGCCCTAAAACATTCTCTGTTTGTTTGGGGCTGAAATGTTCACAAGAAGACCTGTTGGCTGGGAACAACACCTAACCTTAGAAGTGTTCCCACCATTGGGTCTACTGACTTGCAACAAGCTGTAGACTTTGTTTGAGCTTTAAATTAATTTTTTAAACCTTTTGGAGGTTGCAGGTGTTTTGATGTCTGCAGGGTGTTAATATTGGAAACAGTGCCCGATGTGACAACATCTGTGAAGTCCAAGAAGCTTACAATATCCTTAAAACATCCTCTTAAGAGAGCTTAATATTGGTTTGGGAATTTTTTTTAAAGATTATTTTTGTATATATTTTTTTTTATTTCTTTTCTTTGGGAGGGTGTGAGCCTTTATTATTGCAGAGGGTCAGCACTGTGTGAGGCCATCTATTCTACACCTATGTGATACCAAGTCATATAAAACATGGCCATTATATGCTCTACACACATGTTCTTATAGGTCTGTTCACACTCATGAAACACTATACTATGGATATTGCTTCTTTAATATGTGCAATCGCTATTTTATTTCATTCCATATGTTTACAATACACATTTTTGTCATGTGCATTGTGCACAAGTGTGTACATAATTACAGTGGGGGAAAAAGGTTTGATTCCTTGCTGATTTTGTAAGTTTGCCCACTGATAGAGAAGAGTCTATAATTTTAAGGGTAGGTTAATTTTGTACAGTGAAAAATAGAATATAAAAAATAAAATCCAGAAAATCACATTGTCTAAGTTATATAAATGTATTTTCATTTTGCAGAGAGTAAAAAGTATTTAATCCCTCGGGCAAACAAGACATAATACTTGGTGGCAAAACCCTTGTTGGCAGCACAGCAGTCAAGGCCACTTTACACATCCCGATATCGGCGTCCAACTCCGATAAAAAGTCACGTGGTTCGTGTGTTGGCCCCGATATCGATTGTGCATTGTATGGTATAAATGTGCAATGCGACGCAAGAACGATGCCAAACCGATATCGGGGAAAAAAATGAGCGTGCTCTCCAACTGCCCGATATTGGATGGCCAATCTGGGCGGATCGTGCTGTGTGACAGCCCAACCCCGACTTGGAGACCAACTTCCCCTATTGTCTCCCATGTTAAATGGTCATTCCTGGGTCGGCTGCACAAGGGGGCATATACATCGCAGTTGCGTTGCCTGCCGATATCGCCCTGTGTGACAGCTCCTATGTGATCTGGGATTTCTTTCTGGCAAAAAAGTGCGCGCTCCCGCGCCGTTGTATCCAGCATCGGCCAGATGTTGGGACGTGTAAAGTGGCCATCAGACGTTTCTTGTAGTTGTTGATAAGGTTTGCACGCATGTCAGGAGGAATTTAGGTGCACTCCTCTGGCAGACTGGCAGACAGGAACGCCTAGACTTACTCATCAATAGTAAAGGAGATGTTTAAAAATGATTTGCCTTGTATACATGCATTTTCACCAAATTCACGAGATGCAGAAGTCAATGAATGTAGTGGTGTACGCACACATAATCAAAGATGGCTCCTTTACCAGGGCCATCCAATCAGCATACAATACTAGCCACCAATCGCCATAGATGGGGCACGGAAAAAACAACCCACAGGCACGCCTACGGCCTTGGTTGTGCAACCTGTGAAATCGCAAACAAAATCGTAGTTGCGCCGTCACTCTGCATGATAATGCCAGATCGCATATGCAACATTGCACTGTTGAAGAGCATGCACAATCTCCTTGCGATATCGTCCCTGCGATTTATTGCAGTCTCATCGCCCTGTTACATGACAACGCACGAACGATATCAACTGCAACTGACCACACCACGTGACTTTTGGTTGATGTTGCATGCAATGTTGCGACGTGTAACGGTACCCTTGGAGTTTAGTTTCCAACAATCTATAATCAGACAGATTGTGTACAAGTGAATGAGATGAAAGATTATTCCCCTCCCGAGTAGTGATCAACTAACAAAGGTCACTCCAAGAACAAAGCGTAAAACTTTCCATAAGGTCACAAAGGGACCCAATGTGATCTCTAAGCAACCAAAGGCCTCTCTCACATTAGCTACCGTTAACATTCATGAGTCTACCATCAAGTGGACACTGAACAACAATGATGTGCCACTGCCATCTGCAGTATCCTAAAGATCACTTGAAAAAGCTGTCATTCAAACAATCTTTAATGGATGTAGGAGTCCAAAATAAAACTTCAAAAAAAATGAAAAGCTTTAGGTTTGGAAGAAAAAAAAACACTGCATTATTGCATAAAAATATCATAACACCTGTGGTAGGATCATGATGTGTTTTGCTGTATGTGGGCCAACATCATGAAACAATTAATTCTGAATTGTATCAGCAAGTTCTAAGTAAGAAAGACAGTTTATTTGTCCATGAGCTAAATCTGAGGACACCTTGGGTTATGAAATATGGCAAACTACAAAAGAATGGGCAAAGAAAAATAACTTGTTATTGGTTGGTGGCATTTGGGGCACATAAATAATTTTCATTCCAATTTTTGTGGAACAGAATGGATAAATAAATAGTAAGTCAAGAATCATATTTCATTTTTTATACTGTTTTACAAAGGTCACTGAGCAGTACAAGTGATTAGACAACCTTAGTTTTCAGGTCAGTATGATTACAGCTATGCCAGGATTATATACAGGAGTCCTTGGTTTTAATGGCCACTTTACACGTCCCAACATTGGTCCAATGTTGGATACAACGACGCGGGAGCGCGCTTTTCCTGGGTAGAATTCCAAGATCGCATAGGAGATGTTACACAGGGCGATATCGGCAGGCAACGCAACTGCGATGTGTACGCCCCCTTGTACGGCCGACCCAGGGACGACCATTTAACAGGGGAGAGAATAGGAGAAGTTGTACTCCACATCGTAGTTGGGCTTTCACACTGCACGATCCAGCCACATCGTCCATCCAATATCGGGCCGTTAGAGAGCCTGCTCATTTCTTCCCCGATATCGTTTTAGCATCGTTCGTTCATCGAATTGGATGTTTACACCATACAACGCACCAACGATATCGGGGCCAACGCGCGAAGTACGTGACTTTTTATCGGAGTTGGACGTCGTTATCGGGACGTGTAAAGTGGTCATAAGTTATTTGTCAATGCATTTCAAAGTACTCGGACTTCTTTACCAGGACAATCAATTATGATTGTGACAATTGATTGTCCCGGTGAGGGATTCAGAGTACTCTGAAATGCATTGACAAATAACTCAAACTCAAGGAATCCATCTCTTGTCCTGTTTTCACCGGCAGCGCAGCACAAGATATGGATTAAATTATTGCCCTGATAAAAGAGTCAAAGTTCTCCGTAACACATCGACAAATAAATGAAAGCCAAGGAATCTATCACTTGTCTTTTTTCACCGGCAGCGCAGCACAAGAGATGGATTAATTGATTGTCCAAATGAAGAAGTCAAAGTACCCTGAAATGCATTGACAAGTAACTCAAATCTAAAGAATCCATCGCCTGTTCTGTTTTTGATTGTTCTGATGAAGGAGTCGGAGTGTTCCAAAACATATTGCAAAATAGATGAAAACCAAGGAACCCATCTCTTGTCCTGTTTCCACCGGCAGCACAGAACAATAGATGGATCAATTGATTGCCCTGATGAAGGAATCAGAGTACTCCGAAATGCATTGATAAATAAATCAAACCCAAGGAATCCATCTCTTGTTTTGTTTTCACCGGCAGCGCAGGATTAACTCCTTCTCCTCCAGATTCAGATACTTTTCTACCTGTGTGGGGCTGCAACACTTGGTTAAATCTATTACAGTGGACACACACACAGCCACAACAGGTGGCATTATTTCTCAAAACATATCTTGTTTCCTCTTGGATAAGACCCTATTTTGGGCTTTGTTTTCGTCTTTCCTGCCTTTTCGTATTTTGGACTGCATAACATTTTTGATCACTTCTTGTCTTTGATTTTTTTGGGGGATGTCAGAGTGATCAAAAACCATCAATTCATAAATTGAAGACATTTATAAAAAAAATAATAATAAAAAAATAATTTTTGATTGAATTGATATTTTTTATGCCGTTCACTGTATGGCAAAAGTGATACAACCTTTTTCATGTGAGTATGATCACAGTGATAGCTATACCTATATATTCTGTATATATTTTTGGTTTTGCTTCTTTTGCACAATAAACACTATTAAAAAAACAATTTGATTTCTCTAATAAAATGTGTTATTAGGTCCTGTTCAGATCCTGTAAGTAGTTGGCGTATATACCTTTGGTGAATATTTTACATATGCAGTGCATTACCCTTCATAGGCTCAATTTGGAGTATGTCACACATTGCGTCCTATTGGACAAAAGCATAAACTTCGTTGTGCGATATACATCTTTGCTTGTTACTTCTATAAAATAGGATAAGATGTTTAGATTGTGACCCCAATGAGGACAGTGTTGCAAATGTATTTAAAGTGCTATGGAATTAATAGCGCTATATAAATGGATAAATATTATTATTATTATTATTATACAGTTCCTGACAGAAGTTATGTCACTTATCCATGTTATGTAAATAAAAGCTTATAACCTGACGTTAAATTCATCCATTGGTTGTATAAATTACTCTTTTGGAAGCTGAAACCTTCCAAAATGTGGTTTAGGTTAAGAAAATATATTATCATCAATGCTGAAATATTGATCGTTTAATGAACACAGAATGGTCAGATTTTTGCAAGACAAAAGTTTTTTCGTCCACAGAAAGTAATGTGATATTCAAACAAATAATTAACTTAAAATATAAATACATGTTGCATAACATTGGTGAATGAAGTTGTGGTGCTATTAGAGTCATATTAAATATTTTGTGTGACTTCCATGAGCTTGAAGGACTGCATCCATGCGGTTCAACAATGATTCATACAATTTATTAATGAAGTAATCCAGAATAGCAAAGAATGCAGTCTTATATGCCTCCCAGAGTTCATCTAGATTCTTTGGTTTTGTCTTGCAAGCTTCCTCTTTCATCCTACCACAAACATGCTCAATGAGGTTCATGTCTGGTGACTGGGCTGGCCAGTCCTTGAGCACGTTGATCTTTTCTGCCTGGAGGAACTTTGTTGTAGAGATGGATGTATGAGATGGAGCACCATCCTGCTGGAGAATTTGACCTCTTTTGTGATTCGGAATGTAAGAGGTAGCTAATGTCTTGATATTTTAGGCTATTGATATTGCCCTCCACCTTGCAAATGTTTCACACACTCCCATACTGAATTAAACCCCAAACCATTATCTTTCCAACACTAAATTTAACTGTTTTCTGGGTGTATTTTGGATCCATACAGGCTCCAGTACGTCTCCTGCAGTATTTGCGGCGGCTGTGGTGTAATTCTACTGAAGATGCATCAGAGAAATTCACCTTCTGCCACTTTCCAGCATCCCTCTGTTTAGGAGGCTGTGGGACTTTGCAAATGCCACATGGTTTTTTTTATTTGCCTTTTGTTCAGGTGACCAGGCCTGTTGGAGCTCTGCTGAAGTAGAAGAGGCGCTTGCTTTGGATTTTCTAACCAACAAACATTCCTCCTGAGCAGATGTCTTGCGGAGTCTGCCGGACCTGGCCTTGTCAAACACATCTCCAGTCTCTTCAAATCTTTTTTTAATTCTTTGACCTTGATGCTGAGACACATTAAAGGTGCCAGCCACCCCTGTAGTGGATCTGGTCTTCAGCCTCTTGATAATCAAAGCTTTGGACACAGGGTGGATTTTTGGCATGTTGTTAGAGCTCAAGTTGCATTTCAAGTGAAGGTCTGGGATGCTGGGTTTCTTTTTATACACACCCACTAATTAACGATCATTTACGGACCACAGGTGAGTATGTAAACTAGGATTGGGTGCATTATATGACCAGGCAAGAAAACTTTTGTCTTGCCAAAATCTGACCGTTCTGTGTTCATTAAATGATCAAAATCTCAGCATTGATGCCAATTTATTTTCTTAATCTAAACCACATTTTGGAGGGTTTCAGCTTTCAAAAGAGTAATTTATACAACCAATGGATAAATTTAACGTCAGGTTATAAGCTTTTATTTACATAACATGGATAAGCGACATACCTTCTGTCGGGGAGTGTAGTCTTTTTCCCTTTCACTATTTTGTATCTATTTTTTGTTCTTATGGAACAAGCTACGAGCTACGGGAGTCGGACGCAAAAAGTTAATTTTATTAATATAATCCATAGAACGTTTTTCTTTACCTCTTTCTGTTTGATCAGGAAAGAATCTATAAGACTCCTCTGGTCATTTTCATCCAGTTGTTTCCTTTGTTTCGTGAAGGTCTCTCTAATAAATGCATTAAATTCCTCAGCATTTTTTCGGACTCTTTTGTGACTTCCTGGAATCCAGCTCATAACGGATGGAAACGCGTTGTACAACTATGGATGGAAGTGTGAATAAAGACATTACATTTGTGCAGTGAGAGAGAAGAATGCCAAGGACCCACTAGAAACATTAATTCTGGGAGTTGACAATTCAGCTTCATGAAATATTTTACTTGACCCTTGTTCAAAAATGTTCACATCCATTATGAATGGCAGCTCTTATTTATATATCATTCGCATGTCCCTACTTCTATCTCTGAACTAATCACCCACTATCTTCTCTCACGTAATCTCTGGTCCTCCCAAGATCTCCTCCTATCCTCCACACTTGTTTTTTCCTCACCCAATCGCCTACAAGACTTCTGCCGTATTTCACCCATCCTATAGAATTTTGTGCCCCAACAAGTCTGAGTGTCCACCACACTCTGATCCTTTGTACAGAATTTGAAAACCCATCTTTTCATGAAAGCTTACCGTCTAGCCAAGCCGTTATGTACCTTAGTTAAAGCCGCACACAGAGCTGCATGACGACCGCTTTTCATCAGTGCACATGAAAACGCTGCAGGCAGCGTTTCCTGTGCAGTGAGGAAAAGCACACCTCCTGCTGCTCTGTGTGCGGCTTTAACTAAGGTACATAACGGGTTGCTATGGGCAGCTGTTTCCAGGCAGCGAATGCCGTTAACGCTGTCCGGTATTTGCACTGCCTGTAAACGTGGGGCCATAACCATGTCTAACTCCAGCCTAAAGCTCTTTCACATCAGGGGCAAAGATCCGGCAAGCCTCATGCATTGTCTATGAAGCTTGCAGTCCAGTGCTGCAAGTGTGGTTACGCTGGATTGGCCAGATCTGGCATTTGCGGCCATGAAAAAAAACCTCTGCAAGCAGCGTTTTTTTTCGCGGCCACAATCTGCCGCATCCGGCGTAACCGCACTTGCCGCACTGGACTGTAAGCCCATAGACTATGCATGGGGCTTGCTGGATCCGGGACGCAAGTAGGCCGTTAGGCGACAGATCCAGCAGATGCGGTGTTACCTGCCGGAGGGATGTGGCGAGGGCCTCGTTGTGGGACTTGAAAAATAGGGAGGAGTCAAGGATTACCCCGAGGCACTTGGCTTGGGGGACTGGGGAGAGAGCGCAGACATTGACGCAGATGGATAGGTTGGGAAGTGGGAAGGAATTTCTTGGGTGGAAGACGATGAATTCAGTTTTGTCCATGTTGAGTTTATGGAAGCGAGCAGAGAAAAAGGATGAGATGGCGGAAAGGCATTGTGGCATTTTGGAAAGTAGGAAGGTGATGTTGGGACCGGACAGGTAGATTTGGGTGTCGTCGGCGTAGAGGTGGTACTGAATGCTGTGGGGATCAATGAGTTGCCCTCGGCCGAGAGTGTATATGGAGAAAAGTAGCGGTCCTAGAACCGAACCTTGGGGGACTGCGACAGAAAGGGGGTAGGGCGAGGGAGACGCTGAAGGTCCGGTCCGCTAGGTATGAGGAGATCCAAGAGAGGGCAAGGTGGGTGATGCCGAGGGATTCCAGGATACGGAGAAGAAGAGAGTGGCCAACCGTGTCAAAAGCAGCAGGCAGGTCGAAGAGGAGGAGGATGGAGTAGTGGTGTTTGTTCTTGGCGGTCAGTAGTTCGTTGATGACTTTGGTCAGGGCTGTTTCGGTGGAGTGGAGGGGTCAGAAGCCGGATTGTAGGCTGTCGAAGTGGGAGCAGGAGGAGAGGTGAGAGAACAGTTCGGAGTGGACGTGCTGTTCAAGTAGCTTAGAGGCGAATGGGAGAAGAGATATGGGGCGATAGTCAGAGACAGAGGAAGGGTAGAGGGAGGGGGTTTTAAGGATGGGCGTGATTAGGGCGTGTTTGAGGGCCGAGGGGAAGGCGCCAGTGGTAAGTGATAGGTTGAAGAGGTGGGGGACGGCTGGGATTAAAATGGAGGTGTAGTTGAGAATGAGGTGGGATGTGAGCGGGTCATGGGCGCTGGTGGTGAGGTGTGATTTTGACAGGAGGGAGGAGAGTTGGTCTTCAGTTATGGGGGGGAAGTGGCTAATGGAGGAGGAGGGCAGTGTAGGTGAGATGGGGAGTTGTGGGGATAGTGGGCCAAAGCTGTTTCTGATCTTGGCGAACATCTCCTTGAAGAAGGTCGCAAAGCAGAGATGAGGGGAGAAGGGGGGGGAGCGGGACGGACGGAGTAAGGAGTTGAAAGTTTTGAAGAGCTGTTTTGGGTTGTGGGACAGAGAGGTTATTAGAGATGAGAAGAAGGCTTGCTTGGCAGTAGCAAGTGCCGTCTTGAAGTCAGTGAGGGATTTTTTTAACAAACCAAAGTGCTCAGAGGTGCGGGACTTTTTCCATCTCCTCTTGGGACCCTGGTCTTAGGTTTTTAGTGAGGGTGGTGTGCCAGGGTTGCCTTTTAGTGCGTGGAGCGTTGAGTGTGAGGGGGCGGCTAGGTCGAAGGCGTTCATTATTGTGGTGTTGTATAGGGTGGTGGCAGTGTCTATGTCACAAGATTATGTCGGTGAGAGGGAGGAGGGATTCAGAAAATAAGATCAAGATCTTTTAGGTTTCAGCAAGGGTGATCAAGTTTGCGGAGAGGGGGTAGCGTGGCAGGGGAGGAGAGGGCGGAGAAGGTCAAGAGATGGTGGTCAGACAGGGGGAGTTCCGAGTTTGTGAGGTTAGAGAGGGAGCAAAGGCGGGTAAAGATGAGGTCAAGCGTGTGGCCTTGTTTGTGGGTGGGAGAGGAGGAAAATTGGGAGAGCCCTAGGGAAGTGGTCAGGGAAAGAAGGTTGGAGGCGGCTGGGCAGGAAATGTCAATGGGAATATTGAAGTCGCCCATGATGATGGTGGGGATGAAAGGAAGTGAAGTAGCCAGGTGGGGAATTGCTCTAGGAAGGAGGCGATGGGTCCAGGGGGAGCAGTAGATGATGCAAGCTGGAGGTTGCAGGGGGAGAAGATTCGGACCGAGTGGGCTTCAAAAGAGGGGACAGTGACGGAGGGGGGCGGGGGAATAGGGCTGAAGGCGCAGAAGTTGGACAAGAGTATGCCGACACCACCGCCATGTTTGCCAGAGGGACGGGGGGTGTGGGACATACTGAAGCTGCCGTAAGATAGTGCAGCGGGGGAGGCCGTGTCGGAGGGGGTGAGCCAGGTCTCAGTGATGCCAAGGAATGATAGTTTCTTGGAGATAAAGAGTTCGTGGATGTATGGGAGTTTATTGCCGACTGAGCGGGCATTCCAGAGTGCGCCGGGTAGAACAGTAGGGGAGGGGCAGGGGTTTCGGGGAATGGGTTTAAGGTTGGTGGGGTTGCGAGGGATAGTGGTGGTGAGGTTGCGGGGGTTGTCGATGGGCTGTGGGTATGGGATGAAGGTGGTTGTGGGGATGTGATGGGGGGGCCAGGAATGGGGGAGATGTCACCAGCAAGGAGGAGGAGTAGGCAGAGGGTTAGCAGGTGGGAGCAGGAGAGCTTACATGGCAGGCGTGCTTGTTTGGTGATTGAGGATTGAAAGTGAATGAATAGGTCGGAGAAGTGGGTGAGGTGGTTAGGCAGGATGGATGGTGAGAGCAGTGTTTCGTTGCTGGGAGGGGGATAAGTGGGGGTAGTAGCAAGTGGAGAAGGATGGGAGTGAGAGTGAGGAGTAGTGGAAACATTGTGTACGGTGAGCAGGGTCTGAGTGAGGCAGCAGGAGTCAGAAGCAGAGGGGGAAAAGTTGTTGTGATGGATGAATGGTCGTCAATGGGGAGCGGTCCCGGGATGAGATGATGTCCGGGGATGAGATGCAATACAGGGGGTCGGATGAAGGGGCCGGATGGGGCAGTTGGGGGATCGGCCGATGCAGTCGGGAGTCAGCTGTGGCAGCCGCGGGGTTGGGTGAAGCAGTCGGGACAGGTGAAGCAGCCGGAGGTTAGATGGGGCAGCCAGGGGTCAGAAGAGGCAGCGGGGGTCAGGTGGAGCAGCCAGGAGCAGCCGGGGGTCAGGTGAAGCAGCCAGGGTCATGTGAAGCAGCGGGGGTCAGATGAGGCAGCTGGGGGTCAGATGGAGGAGCTGTGGGTCAGATGGAGGAGCGGGGGTCACATGGAGGAGCCCCTTGACCAGCGCAAGAAAGGTGTTGTCACCACCTTTAACCTGTGCACTGGTTAAGGTTTTGCCAGGAAGAAGGCCTCTACTCAGAGGTTTTCTTGAGGTGCAGGGAGGTTGAGGTCCATCTTCCACAGGGCCACCCAGGACCGTGACCTGTATCATGGTGATGTTATCACCTATCAGCGCCACGCAGGCCCCCGAGGGTGGTTTGCCATCAGGGTGAGCAAATACGAGGAATGAAACATTTTATTGTTTGTAAATAGTTAAATATAATACCTTTATTTTACAGGTATGTTATAGTGTGCAGTTTGCTTGTTGTGCCTTGGAACTTTGGCAGCCTACAGAGACTGACATGTTGGGCTGTGTCATCTTTAAATGAAAACTCTTCTTGTGCAAAAGTCTGATTGAACCTTGAATCAGAGACTTGATACCTGGTTATTCATGTTTTGTTGGCAACGTTTAAAGCACCGCACCTCCCGCAAGGGAAGATAAAAGTTAACCGTATTGTTATTGTTTGAATTAAATGTTACCCAGTTAAATTGTTAATAAAAATGTCAACTCAAGCCGGTTTGGTTTTAACACTCGCGGACGAGTGTATTTCACCAAGGGAGTGTGTGGCGCCCCTATGGCTAGGCGCCACGGGGAGGTACTGCACCCCAAACATAAGGTGTAGTGCCTTTGTAGTCATGGGTTTGGGGTTTCCATGTAGAGTCTGTTCTAAGCACTCATACACTAGCCCACCTTAGCATAGGGACCGTATATTCAGTAGGTCCAGGGGGTGGAGCTTAAAGTAGAGCGGGAGACTGGAGTGACAGTTGAGCTAATTTTACAAAGACAGTGCTGGAAAGGCAGCCAGAGAGGACATGCCTGACAGTGTTTCGGACAGGAGGGTGCCTCTTACAGAGAGGTGACCCGGGAACCGAAGGGGACGAACCAGGTCTGGTTGGAGCCAGCTGGGAAGTCCGGGTCGACACTGGCATACCGGAGCCAAGGCAATCAGTGGTCTATCCCTGATTAGCAAACCGACAAACTGTGGGACCAACAGAAAGGAGCCATAGCACCACAGACTGCACCTCTACCTCAGTCCTAGATCAGGTCCAGGACACTCTAAGGAAAAGGACCGAATTCCGTTGGCGGAGAGGATTTACTTGTTGTCGCTCCCGTCCGTACCGGTAAGGAACGGAATGTACTTAGTTGTATCAGACCATGGGACTGGCATAGGAGCTCTGCAGAGTGGTTATGAGGGTAAGGAGGAACACAGACCCCGAAAGCCATTAAGAGGGATCATCAACAGACTCTACAGGATAACCTCGGAAACCTGTTGCTACTCCCCATTCAACCATACTGTGACTGTGAACTGACTGTGTACTGTATCGTCCACCCGGTACCAGTAAAGTGACGTTTAGTTTGAAGCAGCGTCTGTCCTCCTTTCCTCCAGCGCCCAGAGGACCTCAGCATCATCAGAGGGGTAAGAACCACAACTCCCCTCATCCATCCCTGCTGCCCTGAGGTAAAGCTCCACCTGTGGGGGGAGCTGGAATACCATAAGCTGCACTTTCATCACCTCAGCGCCAGCCGCAGAGCTGGATCCACGTTACCAGGTACCACAGGTGGCGCCACGTTTTCCTTCCCCATCCACCATCATCATCTCCATCCCCGCCAATAAGGGTCCAGGGCACGGAACCGGGAACCGACCACCCGTGTTCCCCCATCGAAGTAACCATCTGTCCCGGTATCCGAGTACCCCCTACCCTGTCGACCGACTCATATACACACTATGTTATACATATAATACACATAATCCATGCACACAGATGCTGTACATGTGTATATACATCACAAGCGAATACATACTGCACACTCAATCATTACATATGCATATACATTATGTCTATGCACCAACAAAAATAACCTGATGAACAAGGAGCCATTCCCCCAACTTGGCTGGAAGTATAAGATAGTAAGTTTAGTTCTACCCGTCTTGTCCTTTCTTGCCTACTTTCTTCTCGATTTCACTCTGCAGACATCTGTCCTCTTTCATATATCTGCTGACTACAAATCTGTGCAGTCATTACAGCGGAAAAGAGAGGGGAAGATCGAGTCCATGTAACTTCCGAGTGTTGCAGTCAGTCTTCAAACAGCAGTAAAATCTAAAAGAGGTCCATTACTGATTTCACCTACTTCCTCACTGAAGTGCAAATTTGCATGATTTCAACTACTGATTTCAAGTTTAGGCCCATTACATGGTTCAATCTTGTGAACGATGTTTAGCAATCTCACGCACGCGCGATCGCTAACAACATCGTTCAGATCGCTGGTGAGCTGTCACACAGGCAGACTCCCAGCGATCAGCGACCAGCGAAAATGCTGGTAACCAGGGTACACATCGGGTTACTAAGCGCCGCACGGCGCTCAGTAACCCGATGTGTACCATGGTTACTATCTCCCAGCATAGGCTGTGCCGCTGGGAGATCGTTCATCGCGTGTCACACAGAAATGCAGCAGATTGGTTGAGTTGAAGTTGAAAGGTTTTCCAACATGTTGGAAAACCTGTCAACTCCGATTTGACCAACTATCTTGTTGTATCGATTCATTTACATGCAATACGAAATAAATGTCGTTTCAACATCGTTTCCAGACGTCACTTTGAACGACGATGTCGGAACGGTATGTTGAGCCAGGTATAGCTGTACCTTTTAGTGGTTAACGTGTAAAGAGTAATTTTATTATTACTTTTATTATCAGCCCATTGAGCTTCATGGCTCTTACTAGATGTGGACAAAACAAGTAAAACTAGGGAAGAGTATAAATGGTATTAGAATTCTGAAAATAGACCAAAAACAAATGTGATAGCTTTATCGATGCTAAAAGCAACCAAATTGTGATCTTTACTTTGGTGCCACCACACTTTATGCCATTTGCCACTGACTAAATTGCAATAAAAAAATTAAAAAGCTGACAGATCCAGCACTTCTAAACCCTACAAAGACACCCCCAATTGATAGGGTTTAAAATCAGTTGAACACCATATGTGTTTAGGTTATGATTACGGTTAGAGGTGCCTTTAAACACGTATCATGGTGGATTCCTAACTAAAACTGTGACATCCATCAGAGATCACCAGCTCAAGCTGCTCAGATAGGCAGGACCCCAAGTGATTTAGACCCGTTAGCTGCTATACAATGGTGTGGAATCATAGCAGAGGCCAGGAGGTAACTGCCTATGTATAAACAGCAGTCCAGAGACAGGAATGGTCACCAAAATGGTCAGAAAAGAGACAAAAATAGGATTCAATAGCAAGGCCATTGAGCTGGGACAAAACCGAGATGGCAACAAAGTACAAAATCTTGAGAAAAAAGTGTAGCGCCCTGCTAGTCAGCGCGCTACAAAAGAGTACTGCACCCCTACCAGAAGGTGCAGTATGCTTTGTTCTGGTAAGGAGTAGTAGAAGCCTGAGGCTCCATCACCACACATATACACCTAGTGATAGGGGACCAATCAGACACCCGTTAGTAGGGTAACCGGTCCTGGTGGGAGGAGAAGCAAGGTGATAAAGTGAGTGGGGAGAGCAGAACTAGTTAGTTAAGAAGGGAGCTGCAAAGAGCAGTGAAGCAGAGTGAGTGAGTGAGAAGCAAAGTGAAAGCCGCAGATGTAGCAGAGCTGCAGAGCTACAGAGCTACAGAACGGCAGAGAAGGAGCTAAAAGGGAGGGCACCTCAACCTGGTGACCCAGAAGAGAAAGGGGCAGAGAAACAGGGTAACCAAATACCCTGGCCCTGTCTGAAGTGGGGTACCGGCTCCAACATGGATCAGAGGTAGATCTCTGGACCGTAAATTCTCCGGCATGGTCGCAAGCTTCATAGGAGCATGATCCAACTGCCCTACACCAAGCACAGTCTCCACCAGAAGAACTAGACTGTGTTTGGTTCACCTCTGGAGAGATAGAGGGTTCCCATATAACCCGACGGGCCTGGTCCAACAAGTGGGATTGTGCAGGGAAGCAGAGCAGGACAGAGAACGTGATAGAGAAGGAACACCAACGGAGCTTCAGAGGGACACTGCTCACTACCAGAACCACCCGGTCCACTACCCAGACTGAAAGAACTGTTTACCCTGTAAGCCTGCATATTACTGGAGTAAAGTACCCGTTCAGAGTGATCAACAAGTCTGTGCTCCTTCTAAGTGAACTGTGATTTACCTTACTTGCTCCACATTGACTACGCTGCCCTATTCCATCATTGCTACTTCCAACACCCCGGGGACTCTGCCCTACCTGTAGAGGGCTATGACATCTTGCTGCCGCCCATCACCCCTGAGTTCGCAGCAGCACCGGTGCCATCATGAACTTCATTTATTTGTTTTTATTTTCCTTTGTATTGTCGGCTCAAGGGTACAGGCTCGGGCATCGACCATCTTTGACATCCCTGCACCCAACCACCCGAGACCTGAGTACCCAATCCCTTGTGGCTAGACAGAAAGAATGTCCAATAACAGGCAGGGGTGAAACCACTAAACACTAGATACAATACAATCTAAACGGGGGAGCCAAACACTATTTCTGCTAGCTTACAAAAAAGGCCAAAGGTAAATGTAGGGTGTGGTGCTGCCAGTGGGCTGGAGCTCAGAAACTAATGACCTTATCTGCACTGCACACACATTAACACTGTTGGACTGTGAAGCACCACAGGTCCCAGAAACTCTAACCCTAGTGGATGAGCAAAGCCTGCGCCCTACAGAGTCTCCTTCAAAGACTTCACCACCATAATAATAATAATAATAATAATAAAACTTTATTTGTATAGCGCCAACATACTCCGCAACGCTTTACAGTACAATGGTACGTATAAGAAAAATATACAATGCAGAATGGTAGGTCATACAGAACAGTAGTTACATACAATAAATATAGAATCAATGTAGGAAATACAATAAAAAGGCAAAAAATAAAGGTGACCCTGCTCGAAGGAGCTTACAATCTAAGATGGGATGGGAACATAAAGTACAGGGGCTTATAACAATGAATATCATATGTCTAAATGACTACAGTTAGGGAGAAGGATAGGCCACTCTGAAGAGGTGTGTTTTTAGGGAGCGTCTGAAGCTATGCCAGTTGTGGATGGTCCTAGTTTCTTGGGGTAGAGCATTCCAGAGGTTTGGTGCAGCTCGAGAGAAGTCTTGGAGTCGGGAATGGGAGGATCGGATTAATGACGATGTTAGTCTGAGGTCGCATTCAGAGCGAAGGGACGGGTGGGGTGGTAGGCAGAGATGGGGGTAGAGAGGTAGGGAGGTGCCCACCATCACTATCACCACCTACAGTGGGTCACCCGTAGAAGCGCTAATCGCATGAAACGGCCCGCCGTCGTCCTCCTCTGCACCCCCTCCCTCCCTGCACCATGTAATTTGTAAACCTGGAAATAAAACTGTGACACAGTCGGATACACTGGTGAGTCCCACAAGTTTTTATGCAGAATTCTCATGCCTCAGAAATATTCATCTCTAATCTGAAACCTCTATGTTTTTTTAATGAACAAAATTAAGTTTACCACTTTAGAAATGCCTGATCTCACCCCCCCCCCTTTTTTTTTTCCTTATATCGGACCTCAGGGAACAGGTGAGCTGAACTTGTCTGATACATTAAAAACAATGTATTAGCATCGCACTTACCAAAGCCATGGGGCTTCCGCAAATCCTTATACTTTCTAACATTATTGTCAAAAGTCTCTGAAGTTTTGGATCATCATAGTCAAAGCGATGACTGAGTAGTATGGAAACAGTAATATTAGTAATGGCAGCAGTCATTATAGATTCATTGTCAAAGGGTTCACCTAAAGTAATAATAAACACGTGTTAAACTAATGGTGACCAAACTAAAGGATCAATCTATTAACTAAATGAAGAATATTATTTATTATTAAAGATCCATTAATCAAGGGTGCAGCACATGATAAAAGCAACTGGTACAGAGAGGAGGGGACTCTACCCCCATGGGATTAAAGGGAATCTGTCAGGTCAAAAATCCATATGTAACTGATGTCATTTTCTAATTCCTTGATCTAATTTCTCTCTACTTACCGTATATACTCGCGTATAAGCCGAGTTTTTCAGCCCAAAATTTGGGCTGAAAAGTCCCCCCTCGGCTTATACGCGAGTATATAAAAAATACCGCAGCAGCCCCGGAGGTATACAGGCCCCCCATCAAGTTCCAGGGCCCCCACCCTTGCGCGCCAGCCTGTAAAGGAAAATCATACTTGCCAGTGTCCTGTCGCGCCGTCCGCAGCTGCCGACACGCGATCCCCGGCTTCATTCCGCGTCTTCCGCATTTCCTGTAGTCGCGGGCAATGACGTCATTGCCCGCGACCACAGGAAGTCGGAAGCTGGAAGACGCGGATTGAAACCCGGGATCGCGTGTCGGCAGCTGCAGACGGCGCGACAGGACACTGGTAAGTATGATTTTACTTTACAGGCTGGTGCGCAAGGGGGGGGGGGGGCCCTGGAACTTGATGGGGGGCCTGTATACCTCCAGGGCTGCGGCTGTACACAGCCCCGGGGCTGCGGCTGTATACAGCCCTGGGGCTGCGGCTGTATATAGCCCTGGGGCTGCTGCTGCTGTATACTACCTAAGGGCTGCTGTATATACCTATGGGGCTGCATATGGGGCTGCATATACCTCTGGGGCTGCATATACCTCTGGGGCTGCATATACCTCTGGGGCTGTACATACCTCTAGGGCTGTATATACCTCTGGGCCTGCATATACCTCTGGGCCTGCATATACCTCTGGGGCTGCATATACCTCTGGGGCTGCATATACCTCTGGGGCTGCATATACCTCTGGGGCTGCATATGAGGCTGCATATACCTCTGGGGCTGCATATGGGGCTGCATATACCTCTGGGGCTGCATATGGGGCTGCATATACCTCTGGGGCTGCATATACCTCTGGGGCTGCATATGGGGCTGCATATACCTCTGGGGCTGCATATACCTATGGGGCTGCATATACCTCTGGGGCTGTTGTATACTACCACTGGGGCTGCTGCTGTATACTACCACTGGGGAGGCTGCTGTATACCTCACTGCTGGGGGTTGTATACCTGTGCTGGAGTCCACCCTCGGCTTATACGCGAGTCAATAAGTTTTCCCAGTTTTTGGGGGCAAAAGTAGGGGGGTCGGCTTATACACGGGTCGGCTTATACACGAGTATATACGGTATGTATTTCTTTTATTTATATTTCCCTCCTATCCTCTGTATACTTCAAATAAAGAGATTCATTCCCATCTGTCACTCATAGTGAATGATCGACTTAGTTCTCTGGTGTCCACTCCCCATGTATGAATATGCATGTCACATAGTAACATCACATCACTGCACAGGAGATCAGTACAGGGGCTGTATTCTCCTTTCTGCTTTCTGTGTTTGCAGCATCACAAGAGGTCAAATACAACACAGAAATTGTACAGCAGGGATACCTGCTTAGAGAAACAAATGGAGTCTAAATAAAGCAGATCTGCAATAGCTCTCTCTCTCTTTATGTCCTCAACAGCACAGAGGTTCCAATGGAAACTGGAACCACTCTGCACTTGGAGAAAAGGGAGGAGGGAGGAGAGAGCTGCTGAGAGGGAGTGCATGATTACATGACAGTTTACACAGCAGCCGGACTATTCCTGTTTGCTTATAATGAAGAGGACTAATCCAGGAGTTCCCTGCAGGGTCTGACAATGCTGATAACATGGAAAGACAAAGGGTAGAATAATGATTTTACATGTACACACACCCACGCACATACACACAAACACGCATACGCACACATGCAGTATAATGTCTCCACACTGAAAAATGACCTGACAGTGTCCCTTTAAAGTCTATGGTATGATGGGGAGGAATCAGTTTGTTGCTGGGTTGCAGAGGATCAGTTGATGGGAAGGTGGAAGAGGGGTTATTGCAGGCTACAGGCTTTTCTAAACAGATGAGTATTCAGGTTCTGCTGTATGCTCCATATGTGGGAGACAAACATGATAAAGTACAGAATTTGAGAGCTTGTTGGATGCTCCAGTAAATAACCCTGCACTTTAACAGATTGAGGAATGTACAGTACATAAGAAGAAGAAAGAAAGAAGTCTTGGGAGGACCAGAGATTGTGTGGAATGGTATCAGCAGTTTAGTTTGGAGATGTATGGAGGAGACAGATCATGGATGGTTTTGTAGATTAATGTTAGAAATGTAAAAAGGAACCTGTCATGTTCCTTTTTGTTGTTAAACCACCCCCAATATTATTTAGATCATGTAGTGTTTAATAATAACCTTTTTTTAAAACAAAAATGTTGTACTCATTTCCAAAAAAGCATTTTAACAACATGCATATTTTCCTTAGTTCGCTAAGCTACAACAGTCAAGCAGTCATTTGGCAGGTTAATGGTTAACAGTTCACCCGAATTTCAGAAAATGCTGCAGGACCTGTGTGATGTCATGACCATGTGACTAAGGCGGAGCTAAGTCTACATAGACCTTAATGATTTTTCTTGCCTAGCTCTGCCCATTATGGTCACATGGGTATGACATCACACAAGTCCTTTATATAGAGCAGTTGGCATTAAGTTAAAGGGAACCTGTTAGATTGTTTATGCCCCCCAAGCAGACTAGTCTGTGGCTAATTTACATTAGAAAATGTAAGTGTGTAAATGCTTTTTATTACCCTTAACATTACACTATAAACTTAGACAGAGATGGTTAGAATAGGACTATGAAGCTGCAGGTGCAGACAGTGATAGCTTGGGGAAAGGGGGGCATAAGCTAGCTGACAGGTTCACTTTAAGGTGGTGTTATAGTCTAGAGAATGGGAAATCACTTTTCTCATATTTTTCATTGATTTAGTATGAAAAATGTATCTTTAGCTCAATTTACAAAAGGTATAGCAGCTTATACAGAGCGATCTCAACCTTCCACCATGATAAACTTCCTCTTAGGCTGCCTTCAGACTGCGGCAGCGTCCGGTCCGGGGCTGTCAGGATTGACAGCCTCGACCGGAGTTTTCCTCCATGAATCCTGTCGGGCTGCACGGAGCTGGATCCCGGCGGGTGGTAATTAGCTGCTATCCGGCTGATGTGTCGCCGGATGAATCGTGCAGAAGTGGGGATTTTCTGCCGATTCCAAAAACGGTGCATGCACCGGTTTTGGAATCGGCAGAAAATCCCCACTTCTGCACGATTCATCCGGCGACACAGCAGCCGGATAGCAGCTAATTACCACCCGCCGGGATCCAGCTCCGTGCAGCCCGACAGGATTCTATGGAGGAAAACTTCGGTCCAGGCTGTCAATCCTGACAGCCCGGACCGGACGCTGCCGCAGTCTGAAGGCAGCCTTACTGGGAAGGTAATAAAGCCAATTTATGACGAGCCGTCATTGGATGATTTGCTGGAAAGTTGTGTTGGAGCAGAAACACAAAACTGCAATGAATCCCTCAACACACTCATTTGGACTTTTGCTCTAAAACATCTTCATTTGGGTGAAAAGATTGTGAACATCTCTACATGTTTGGCAATAATTATCGTTAACGAGGGATTTATGCTAATTCTGAAAATAATGAATGTGATGGAAATAACTATTGGACAGCAAGCAGAGATGTACAGGTGAATCTCAATGAATTAGAAGATAATCATCTTAAAAAAAAAATTTCAGTAATTCAATACATAAAGTGAAATTCATATATTATAGAGTGTCATTACACACAGAGGGATCTATTTCATGTGTTTACTTCTGTTAATATTGATGATTATGGCTTACAGCCAATGAAAACCCAAAGGTCATCTTAAAAAATTAAAGTAGGGAGGATGAAGGTGTTATGCCCACAGGGCGTGATAATGTAAAGTGAACTCAATGATGATGCAGTGGTAGCTGAATACCCGATACTCAAGAGACAGGAGAGCGACTTTCATAAAACGAAGGATATTTATTAAGGATGTTTATCAAGGATAGGTTCACAAAGGGGAAGGTGCCTGAGGGGAGGACACTCTGGAACGCGACACTGTACCACGTAGTGGAGCACCGGCAAAGATAAACCCCTATACAGAGATTCCTCTGTCACAACACCAGATGGCCTGAATGCCACGAATTCCACAAATGACGAACCAGAGGGGCGACCTGTACAGACCGGACAGTAGAAATAGAGGAACTGTAGAATACTAGCTCTGTCGATAAAATGAATCCTGGAAGAGCTCAGCAGATTTTGGACTGAGCAAAAGCAGCAAGTTTCAGAGAATGAAGCAGTGGAGCTGCGGGGTAAGCATCAATCTCCCCTGCTTGGCAGAGCCTGGCCCCGCAGCCGAAGGCATGACAGTACCCCCACTCTTATGCCCCCCATTCGTCAAACTTGCCAGGATCTTCGAAGGAGGATCGGAGCATCAATGTTCTCCTCAGGCTCCCAGGTTCTCTCCTCAGGACTGAATCCCTTCCAGTTGACTAGAAAGAGCATTCTGCCACCTCTTGTCTTCATCGCCAGGATGTCCTTAATTTCATAATGTCTTCAGCACTGACAAGAGAAGGGAAATTACCTGGATCCTGGAAGTAGCGGCTTCAGCAGGGAAACATGGAAAGAGTTATGGAGGCAGGCAATTTCAAATGGTAACACACCTCATTGATCCGGTGGAGCACTTCATAGGGACCGATGTAATTAGGAGTCAGCTTGTAAGAGGGAACTTTAAGACAGATGTGCCTGGTAGAGAGCCATACCTTATCTCTGGGTCTGAAAGGTGGTGGATCCACACGGCTTTTGTTCCTTGGTTTGAGCCCATGCCTGCTTTAGTGAGGTTGTGGTCTCTGTCCAGATCTTTGGGAAGTCCTTGGAAAGGGACTCAGCCACAGAACTGCTGGAAGCAAGAGGCAATGGAGCTGGAATCTTAGGATGCTGTCCATAAACAATAAAAAAACAAGGAGTTAGAGGACTCACCGACGTGGTTATTGTAGGAAAACTCCGCTCATGGCAGCAGCTCGGCCCAATCACTGTGGTGGTCATTCACAATGTGTTGCAGATAGTTAGTGAAGACTTGGGTCACTCGCTCAACTTGGCCATTATATTATGGATTATAGGCCATGGAGAAGTGCAGAGTGATATTCAACATCTTACAGAGGGACCACCAGAATTAGGGAGATGAATTGAACCCCTCTGTCAGAGGCAATGTGGAGTGGAAGAACATGAAACCGAAAGACATGCAGGATGAAGAGCTCTGCGAACGTAGGAGTGTAGAAGGGAGATTAGACAGCAAAATTTAGTGTCCTATCTTGGAGAACAGGTCTACCGCGACCCAGTTTGCAGTACAACCGGATGATCCGGGATGAAGTCCATTGCAATGTGCTGCCAGGGAGCAGACGGAATTGGGAGCAGAAGGTGGTCACCAGCTTTTCAATTTCTTATGGGTTTTTTTTGCGAGCACAAGAGTGGTAGGCTGCAACAAAGTCCAGAACATCTTGATGCAAGGTGATCCACCAGAAGTGTTGAAAAATCAGCTTTAACATCTTCTTTTGATCGGCATGGCCGGCAAGCTTAGGAGAATGACGCCAGCGTAGGTCTCACTTCTTGTCTGTTTCAGTTACAAGAGTCTTATCGGGAGAGAGCTTCGACAGCCTGACCGGAGCTACCGTGACCATCTCAGATGGTTCAATGATGTGATGAGGCTCCTCCTCTAGGCCGTCTGACAAGAAGGACCTGGATAGAGCATCAGCATTGATGTTCTTTTTACAGAATGGAAATAGAGAGAAAATTGAACCAAGCAAAGAATAGGGACCAACGAGCCTGGCGAGGGTTGAGTCTTTGAGCAGACAGGAGATATGACAGGTTCTTATGATCAGAGTAAATGATGTCTGGATCAACTGCTCCTTCAAGCAGATATTGCCATTCTTTTAAGGATAACTTAATTGCTAGTAACTCTGTGGCGCCCCACTACGTAGGTGCCACAAAAGGGGTACGGCACCCAGAAAAGTGGTGTAGTACTCCACTGCAATTGGGACAATGGTCACAAGATGGAACCCTAGAGCTGCACCCAGACACACTAGAGATAGTGGTGGGAGGAACCCAGGGAGGGTCTTAGCGACCTCTAGAGGGAACAGGAGAGCTCAGATAGTGAGTGAGTTAGTCAGAAGTCGGAGGAGGAGGTGGAAGGAGCAGGAAGACAGCCTGCAGGAACAAAGATGGCCATCTCGGCTGAGAGACCCTGACAGAGCACAGATCCCAACCAGTGACTAAGAAAGCAAGGAAGCTCAGATTGGCAGAGTTAACTTGAGTGGGGAAGTGAGTAAAGGATAGAGTTTGCCCCATAGAAAGAAACTCGGGTACCGGAGCCTGCAACTGTGAGTACTCTAAGTCTCACAGAAAATCCGCAAAACAGGGATATTACAAATACGGCCCTGACTCCCAAGGTCCCACAAGAGGGAAGTCAGAAGCGCAGGAGCCACTGCAGCATTCACCAGAAGGTTGACCCGACGGGTACAAAAGGGAGAGGAGACAAAACAAGTAACAGCAAGAAGCCAGATCATCTACAGGAGATTAGGCTTCACACAGGAACACAATAGAAGGAACAGAAAGGAACTTAAAGGAGGGTTCCATCTCTAGCAAGAATCCCAATTGCAGCACAAATCATTCGCCATTTACCATCTAAGGAACTGTTACACTGTAAAGCCGAATGAGAGTGTTCCAGTAAAGTTACCTGGTGAAGTGAAGCTTCGACTCTGCTGCATCCTTTCAAATGCAAACTGTTTGCTTTTACAGCCTTACTGCCCCAGTGGTCCAGTCCCACCTGCGGGGACTATTCCATCCAAGCTGCAATACCACTGACCACCGGAGGACTGTGGCGGCGCTGGTGAGCATAACCAGAATCAGCAGGTGGCGTCACGACAAGACAACTTGTAAATAATCCCCTGTAAATAGCCCCCTTTTCAGTTGACCCCCAGGGCCACGGCCTCTGGATGGCCACCCGTGACTTCCCAGACAGAGAGAGAGCCCGAGAGCCGAGTACCCCACAGCCCTGGGTAAGCGGCGTGTCAACTCTCTATCCCCAATTAAGCAGTTATGTTGACAGGGCGAGAATGCTTTGGAGAAGAAACCGCAGGTCTCTGTCTTACTGGTAGACAGCTTAAGTGTGAGGACTGTTCCAGCTCCGTCTCAAGAAGCGTCGACTTCTAGGATCAGCTGATCACTGGTCATTGCGGCATGTCACACGCTGCGACGTCGCTGTCAAGGTCACTGCAACCATAAAAGTCAAGAAAAGACAGCGTCACAGACCTTCGATGGTGAAATTCAAGGCATCCTTTATTCCATGGTCAACAGAAGCGACGTTTCGACCACTGCTGTGGTCTTTATCAAGCTGCAACGTCACAAAACCTGTCACTGCAACGTCACAAAACCTGTGACGTTGCAGCGATATCAGTAGCGATGTCGCTGCGTGTAACCCAGCTTTTAGACTGGTTTCACACAGTAATTTTTTCCCTGATCAGGTTCCATCTAGTTTGTGTCTCCAAAACTTAGAACAGGTGTCAATCTTTCAATTATAGTTTTTATCTGCAAGTTCCTCTCCTGGTTTTGGCACACAAACCGGATGGAACCTGATCAGGGAAAAAGCTGCAGTGTGAAACCAGCCTTAGGCATGGACTGGATGATCTAGTGATCTAGACCGGTGCGATAGTGATAGTCGGAAGGCCACAGAAGAGGATATTGCAAAAACCAAGATAATGAGGACATGCACTTAGATTTGGTGTTGAAGAAAAGGGTCATTTTGGAAATCGTTTTTTCAGACCGGCTTCACACCTTGGTTTTGTGCATCAGGTTCTGTCCAGTTTGAACCGGACAGAACCTGATCCGCTTTTGCCTCCCATGTATCACTATGATGCTGGATTGATCCTATTTGGCCATCCAGTTTTGTGTATTTTGTGCTTGATCCGGTTTTGTCCGTTTTTTGACCTGGCACAGTCCCGAATCCGGGGCGATCCGGCACCTATAACATGGAGTCTATGGCGCCGGATCCATGAAAAAATAAGATCGTTTCCTGGATCCGTTTTTTTGCACAGAGCGTGCTCTGAAATTCTGCCTTCCAAATTTCAACATCATGGACAGCAGTATTTTTTGCACAGGCTGTGAATTCAACACCAAGGACAGCGGCAGAGCAGACACTGGCAGACTTCAGCACCTTGGACAGCAGCAGAAAACGAATCCTGCAAAAAAGCATAAAACAGGATACCGGACCATATTTGGCCACACATTTCTGCATATCCTGTCCTGTCAGGTTCTGTCCAGGTGATCCTGCGAAAAACAGGATCCACTCGGACAGACAAAAACCGTGGTGTGAAGCCAGCCTTAGATAGAGGCAGTTTGAACAGGACCAGGGATACTCCGAGGCTGCAGACTTGTGATACAGAGGAGATGCGGTGACACTTATTGTGATAGACAGATCTAGTAGGGGTTTAACTGAGATAGAGAAAATATAAGGACTTTGCTTTTGGCCACATTAAGTTTTACTAAGCGTAATGAGATGGAGGATGAAATGGCTGATGGACACTCTGGGATTCTGGACAGCAGAGAGGCGACATTCTGGCCACAGGAGTAGATCTGAGGGTCATCAAAATCATAATTTAAAATGGTGAACATAGGTGGCATTATTATAGTAGTTACAAAAGCATCTCAATGAATTAGAATATCACCATAAAGTTAATTTATTTCACTTTATGTATTGAATCACTTAAATAGATTAAAGGGAACCTGACCCCTCCAAATCACCCCCAACCCTATGAATACCTGTCCCAGCACCCTGAAAGATCATTAGCAGCGGTCCTTTTCTGTAAAAAATGCGTGGTGTAACATTGTAAAAAACACCATTATACGCTTACATATCAGCGACTTCTTCACCTTGAATAAGTCTCACAGGGTGTTCCCTGTGAGACTCTAAATCCTCCTGAGCAGCTCATTATCACGCCCCGATGGGCGTGATAAATAATCCTAGTGCTCCTCGCCCTGGCGTATGGGCGTAATAGCTGGTGTGACTCTATTTGCGTCACATCCTGTCCTTGTGACGTCTGTACACCTTTTAGGTGTAAGCCGACTACACCATGCGCATGCGCAGCTTTTCATTAACACCTAAAGGGTGTACAGACATCACCAGGACCAGATGTGACGCTATTTGCGCCCATACAGCAGGGCGAGGAGGACTAGGATTAGTGATCACGCCCATCGGGGCGTGATAACGAACTGCTCAGGAGGGCTTAGAGTCTCACAGGGAGCGCCCCTTGTGAGACTTATTCAAGGTGAAGAAGTTGCTGATATGTACGTGTATAATGGTGTTTTTCACAATGTTACACCACACATTTTTTACAGAAAAGGACCGCTGCTTTCAGGGTGCAGGGTGTATTCATAGGGTTGGGGGTGATTTGGAGGGGTCAGGTTCCCTTTACCTTTTTGATGATATACTAATTCATTGAGATGCATCTGTATATTTTCGTACATAAGGGCAGTATATTAGTCGTTATTTTCTTGTACATAGGGGCTGTATTACAGTATTATAGTAGTTATATTCTTGTATATAGGGGCAGTATTATAGTAGTTATATTCTTGTATATAGGAGCAGTATTATAGTAGTTATATTCTTGTACATAGGAGCAGTATTATAGTAGTTATATTCTTGTACATAGGGGCAGTATTATAGTAGTTATATTCTTGTACATAAGGGGCAGTATTATAGTAGTTATATTCTTGTACATAGGAGCAGTATTATAGTAGTTATATTCCTGTACATAGGAGCAGTATTATAGTAGTTATATTCTTGTACATAGGAGCAGTATTATAGTAGTTATATTCTTGTATATAGGAGCAGTATTATAGTAGTTATATTCTTGTAAATAGGGCAGTATTATAGTAGTTATATTCTTGTATATAGGAGCAGCATTATAGTAGTTATATTCTTGTACATAGGAGCAGCATTATAGTAGTTATATTCTTGTACATAGGATCAGTATTACAGTAGTTATATTCTTGTACATAGGGGCAGTATTATAGTAGATATATTCTTGTATATACAGTTGTGGCCAAAAGTATTGACACCCCTGCAATTCTGTCAGATAATACTCAGTTTCTTCCTGAAAATGATTGCAATCACAAATTCTTTGGTATTATTATCTTCATTTAATTTGTCTTCAATGAAAAAACACAAAAATAATTGTCCTAAAGCCAAATTGGATCTACTTCCACAACAAACATAAAAAAGGGGGTGGACAAAAGTATTGGCACTGTTAGAAAAATCATGTGATGCTTCTCTAATTTGTGTAATTAACAGCACCTGTAACTTACCTGTGGCACCTAACAGGTGTTAGCAATAACTAAATCACACTTGCAGCCAGTTGACATGGATTACAGTTGACTCAACCTCTGTCCTGTGTCCTTGTGTGTACCACATTAAGCATGGAGAAAAGAAAGACCAAAGAACTGTCTGAGGACTTGAGAAACCAAATTGTGAGGAAGCGTGAGCAATCTCAAGGCTACAAGTCCATCTCCAAAGACCTGAATGTTCCTGTGTCTACCGTGCGCAGTGTCATCAAGAAGTTTAAAGCCCATGGCACTGTGGATAACCTCCCTAGATGTGGACGGAAAAGAAAAATTGACGAGAGATTTCATCGCAAGATTGTGCGGATGGTGGATAAAGAACCTCGACTAACATCCAGACAAGTTCAAGCTGCCCTGCAGTCCGAGGGTACAAAAGTGTCAACCCATACTATCCGTCGGTGTCTGAATGAAAAGGGACTGTATGGTAGGATACCCAGGAAGACCCCACTTCTTACCCCGAGACATAAAAAAGCCAGGCTGGAGTTTGCCAAAACTTACCTGAGAAAGCCTGAAACGTTTTGGAAGAATGTTCTCTGGTCAGATGAGACAAAAGTAGAGCTTTATGGGCAAAGGCATCAACATAGAGTTTACAGGAGAAAAAAAAGAGGCATTCAAAGAAAAGAACACGGTCCCTACAGTCAAACATGGCGGAGGTTTACTGATGTTTTGGGGTTGCTTTCCTGCCTCTGGCACTGGACAGCTTGACCGTGTGCATGGCATTATGATATCTGAAGACTAACAACAAATGTTGCAGCATAATGTAGGGCCCAGTGTGAGAAAGCTGGGTCTCCCTCAGAGGTCATGGCTCTTCCAGCAGGACAATGACCCAAAACACACTTCAGAAAGCACTAGAAAATGGTTTGAGAGAAAGCATTGGGAACTTCTAAGGTGGCCAGCAATGAGTCCAGACCTGAATCCCATAGAACACCTGTGGAGAGATCTAATAATGGCAGTTTGGAGAAGGCACCCTTCAAATATCAGGGACCTGGAGCAGTTTGCCAAAGAAGAATGGTCTAAAATTCCAGCAGAGCATTGTAAGAAACTCATTGATGGTTACCAAAAGCGGGTGATCGCAGTTATTTTGGCTAAAGCTTGTGCAACCAAGTATTAGGCTGAGGGTGCCAATACTTTTGTCCGGCCCAATTTTTGGAGTTTTGTGTGAAATTATCAATGTTTTGCTTTTTGCTTCATTCTCTTTTATGTTTTTTCATTGAAGACAAATTAAATGAAGATAATACCAAAGAATTTGTGATTGCAATCATTTTCAGGAAGAAACTGAGTATTATCTGACAGAATTGCAGGGGTGTCAATACTTTTGGCCACAACTGTAGGGGCAGTATTATAGTAGTTATATTCTTGTATATAGGGGCAGTATTATAGTAGTTATATTCTTGTACATAGGGAGCAGTATTATAGTAGTTATATTCTTGTACATAGGGAGCAGTATTATAGTAGTTATATTCTTGTACATAGGAGCAGTATTATAGTAGTTATATTCTTGTACATAGGAGCAGTATTATAGCAGTTATATTCTTGTACATAGGAGCAGTATTATAGTAGTTATATTCTTGTACATAGGGGAAGTATTATAGTAGTTATATTCTTGTACATAGGAGCAGTATTATAGTAGTTATATTCTTGTACATAGGAGCAGTATTATAGTAGTTATATTCTTGTACATAGGAGCAGTATTATAGTAGTTATATTCTTGTACATAGGAGCAGTATTATAGTAGTTATATTCTTGTACATAGGAGCAGTATTATAGTAGTTATATTCTTGTACATAGGGAGCAGTATTATAGTAGTTATATTCTTGTACATAGGGGAAGTATTATAGTAGTTATATTCTTGTACATAGGAGCAGTATTATAGTAGTTATATTCTTGTATATAGGGGCAGTATTATAGTAGTTATATTCTTGTACATAGGGAGCAGTATTATAGTAGTTATATTCTTGTACATAAGGAGCAGTATTATAGTAGTTATATTCTTGTACATAGGAGCAGTATTATAGTAGTTATATTCTTGTACATAGGAGCAGTATTATAGTAGTTATATTCTTGTACATAGGAGCAGTATTATAGTAGTTATATTGTTGTACATAGGAGCAGTATTATAGTAGTTATATTCTTGTACATAGTGGCAGTATTATAGTAGTTATATTCTTGTACATAGGAGCAGTATTATAGTAGTTATATTCTTGTACATAGGAGCAGTATTATAGTAGTTATATTCTTGTATATAGGGGCAGTATTATAGTAGTTATATTCTTGTACATAGGAGCAGTATTATAGTAGTTATATTCTTGTACATAGGAGCAGTATTATAGTAGTTATATTCTTGTACATAGGAGCAGTATTATAGTAGTTATATTCTTGTACATAGGAGCAGTATTATAGTAGCTATATTCTTTTATATAGGGGCAGTATTATAGTAGTTATATTCTTGTACATAGGGAGCAGTATTATAGTAGTTATATTCTTGTACATAGGGAGCAGTATTATAGTAGTTATATTCTTGTACATAGGAGCAGTATTATATAGTTATATTCTTGTACATAGGAGCAGTATTATAGTAGTTATATTCTTGTACATAGGAGCAGTATTATAGTAGGTATATTCTTGTACATAGGAGCAGTATTATAGTAGTTATATTCTTGTATATAGGGGCAGTATTATAGTAGTTATATTCTTGCATATAGGGGCAGTATTATAGTAGTTATATTCTTGTACATAGGAGCAGTATTATAGTAGTTATATTCTTGTATATAGGGGCAGTATTATAGTAGTTATATTCTTGTACATAGGAGCAGTATTATAGTAGTTATATTCTTGTATATAGGGTCAGTAATATAGTAGTTATATTCTTGTATATAGGAGCAGTATTATAGTAGTTATATTCTTGTACATAGGAGCAGTATTATAGTAGTTATATTCTTGTATATAGGGGCAGTATTATAGTAGTTATATTCTTGTACATAGGGGGCAGTATTATAGTAGTTATATTCTTGTACATAGGGGGCAGTATTATAGTAGTTATATTCTTGTACATAGGGGGCAGTATTATAGTAGTTATATTCTTGTACATAGGGGGCAGTATTATAGTAGCTACAGTATATTCTTGTAAATAGCAGCAGTATTATAATACTTATATTCTTGTGGCTGGAGGCTGGAGGCAGTATTACAGTATTATCATGGTTATACTATTTCCTACAATCAGAGGTAGTCTAGTCCTTACTTGAATTTTTAATGAGTGAATTGATATTGTAGTGGAGCACCATCACATTTAAGCTTTACCATAATAATACTCATTATTTACCTTTGTAAGTTTTAAATGCTTGCATTAAACAATTGGCTTCCTCATTAATCTTGTCTTCTGTGGTTCTTGTCCCAAAACCAAAGTCACGAAAGGTAGAAAGAGTGAACTGTCTCATGACTTTCCAGTTATTTCCATTAACGTAGATAAGACCTGAAAAATAGACATATTAAACAGAAACTTTTGCTTTTCATAATTAGCCAACTCTAGAGTATATAATTTTACATTGTTTAAAACATGGATATGTTGGGCCAGAAGTCTCAACAAAAATGGAAAAACCAAGACAGTAAGTACCGTATATACTCATGTATAAGCCGACCCGTGTATAAGCCGACCCCCCTACTTTTTCCCCCCAAAAACTGGGAAAACCTATTGACTCGCGTATAAGCCTAGGGTGGACAATGCAGCAGCTACCGGTACTGAAAAATTTTAAAAATGAAAATAGATACCAATAAAATGTTGAACTTTTATTTTAAATATAAACAGTAAACTACCAATGCAGCAGACCACCGTCCTGTTATAAAGCCCCTATCACTGGTATATAACAGCCATCACTGTTATATAGTGGCCATAACTAGTATACAGTTGCTGCCATCACTGATATACACTCCCCAGCAGTGGTATACAGGCCCCTCATCAGTGGTATACAGGCCCCTCATCAGTGGTATACAGCCCCCAGGACGGGTATACAGGCCCAGCAGTGGTATACAGCTCCCCTGCTGTCTCACCGCCCCCCATGTATACAGAGGCCCCCCCCCAGCAGTGATCTAACTCACCCTGGGTCTGCAGGCACCCGGGTCCCCAGCTGCTCCGTCTGCGTGCCCCGTGGCTTCTAATACCGGCGTCCTTCCCGCACTTCCTGTTTGATTGCGATCAAAACTGAACTTCTTCTGCTCCCGCCCTCCACTAACCTCCCTAAATTTGATATATCCTCTCTCTGTGCAGCACCACGATAATGCCTAGGCAGCAGGCTCACTGTCTGTGTGGTATGTTTGACTCTGATCTTTTCCTTCACCCCATATATACAATCTCTTGCCCGCTCTTGCCACTTACATCTGAAGAACATCTCTAGAAATCGCCCTTTTCTGACCATGGAAACAACAAAAACCCTCATTGTAGCCCTGATCCACTCCCGCCTTGATTACAGTAATTTGTTATTAACTGGTCTCCTCCTCACTAGACTCTCCCCTCTCCAGTCCATCCTTAATGCAGCAGCCAGGATCACCTATTTAGCTAACCGTTACACAGACACTTCTGCTCTATGCCAGTCACTGCATTGGCTGCCCACACACTATAGGATCCAATTCAAATTGCTTGTTCTCACCCACAAAGCTCTTCACAGTGCAACACCTCCCTACCTCTCCTCCCTAATCTCTGTCTATCACCCTACCTGTTCTCTTTGCTCGGGAAGTGACTTTAGACTAACTTCTGTATTCATCCAAACCTCCCACTCCCGGCTCCAAGACTTCTCCCAAGCTGCACTAATTCTCTGTTTCAAGATATTTTTATTGAAAACGTTTTTGAAATAACCATGGAAGGGAAGGAGAAGGGTACAGAAGTAAGAAAAAGGGGGGAAGGAAAAACAAACAATCTACACATTATAGATAAAAAGGTTTGGAATCACTGTATTATACAATATAGTCGAATATCAGATGTAGAAATATAGATAAGTACCCAAGCTATAAATCCAGATATAAAACATGTGAAAACAAAAACTAAGTTTGCTAAAGATTTATACACCAAATGTGTCAAAAAAAAAGTAGAAAATTCGTAAAGAATTAAGATTTTATTTGAGTCAAAGGTAGTAATGTAATACCATTTAAGAGAAAAGGAAAGGGTAAACAACTGGTAAACCGTGATGGTATATAAAATGTCAATTGGCCTTAATTAAGAGTAGTGGAGAATATATAGATATCCAGGGGGTCCAATGATCTAGGTATTTTGAAAAAGAATTGCTTCTAATTGCTATAATGTGCTCATATACACTATGTTGGGTAATTCGGTCTATAAGAACATCTATAGTGGGTGGATCAGGTTTGGCCCATCTCGTAGCAATGATGAGTCTAGCAGTCACTAAAATATGTGAAATAATAAATGGTAAATGCTTTGGGAAGTCCTCTATTCCAAATGATAGAAGGGCTAATTGTGGATTCATAACTATAGTGATTCCAGTGACATCATTTTAGTATCTATCCAAAATGTAAGCAGTTTAGAACATCCCCAGAACAGGTGGGCTAGTGTGCCTGGAAGATTGCAGTGCCTCCAGCAATAAGGAGAATTGGTGGGGTTTATGAGATGTAGCTTTATCGGAGTCCAATACCACCGTGAAAGAAGTTTAAAGTACAACTCATGCATTGTCGCCGAAGCTGTATGAGAATATGTTATGTTTAAAGTCTTAGGGCCCTTTCACATCAGCGTTTTTTTCAAATCGCGGCAGATGCGGTGAAAAAACCGCATCTGCCGTGATTACCGCATACCGGCTGCACTTGCGCACGGTTGCGGCGTGGTTGCGGTAAACGCCATACAAGGTATAGGCAGACTTGCGGCAAGTGCGGTTTTGGCACTTGCGGCAGGTGCGGCCGCGAAAAAAAAACGCGGCTGACAGCATTTTTTTTCGCGGCCGCACCTGCCGCAAGTGCCAAAACCGCATTTGCCGCACCTGCCGCAAGTCCTATGCATTGTATGGCGTTTACTGCAACCGCGCCACAACCGCAGCTGGTATGCGGTAATCGCGGCAGATGCGGTTTTTTCACCGCATCTGCCGCGATTTGAAAAAAACGCTGATGTGAAAGGGCCCTAACTCATTCTTTCTAGATCTATTTTAATGTCAAGTTCTTTCTCCCAAGATTCAAAAAAAGGGGTGGTTCGGCAGATTCACTTCCTCATTGAAAACCTTATACAATACATTTGTCTTCCAGATAGATCATTTCCCTGGATTATTTAGTAATTGTACTACTATTTGGGGAATAGCAAACTTGAGGGAATATTTTGCTAAAAAATTTGAAATAAGCCTCCAGTTCATCCTTTCTTCTCTTGAGAGAGAGAGTATCTGGTTTGTAGTATGTAAAAGGGTAACAGGGTACCATCAGAAATGAGGTCATTAACAGTATTTATGCACCAATTCTCTGGAATGCTCTAACCAAGAAATTAAAACACATCTACTTAGAGCGGCCTATCTTGCTTTCTAACCAAGTCACTTAGACATAGCCTAATCACTCCACCAGACCCAAAAACATGACAAAGAATGGCTGGTGACCACTCATGCAGCTCTTATCTATTCCCCATCTCCTCCAAGATGACTATACCATCATTGCAAATATCTCACAAAACTAATGAACCCTGCACACAAAGAATGCGTCTGTATGATCACGTTCACGCTGCCAAAAAATCTCATGCAAAAAACCTTGTCCATTAAATGTATAAAGTATCTGCAGTAAAAAAGTTAAAAATGCAAGTGCAGTAAAAGATACAAATAAACAGGGTACTTGGTCTATGCGTTTTTTGCGCAAAATATGTACTTCAAGCTGCCTCACCTCTCCGCGGTGTACCCATATCGAAGCAGTCCTATCTGTTGTATTAAAAAACCTGATCATATAAATATGTACCTAGTGAACAGGGTCCAAACAGGTCCTGTGTCTGATATGGACTGAAGTTAGAAGCAGCTTTTTGTGTGCAGAGCCCAGAATGAGGGGCGGGGAACTCTCATCTCTTGCAAGGCAGAGTACTTTACACGTTTAATGGACAAGGTTTTTTGCATGAGATTTTTTGCCGGTGTGAACGTGATCATACAGACGCATGGTTTGTGTACAGGGTTCATTAGTTTGTGTATAATTGCCTCTTGCCTTGCAAGAGATGAGAGTTCCCCGCCCCTCATTCTGGGCTTTGCACACAAAAAGCTGCTTCTAACTTCAGTCCATATTGGACACTGGACCTGTTTGGACCCTGTTCACTAGGTACATATTTATATGATCAGGTTTTTTAATACAACAGATAGGACTGCTTCGATATAGGTACACCGTGAAGAAGTGAGGCAGCTTGAAGTACATTTTTTGCGCAAAAAAAATATGGCCCAAGTACCCCGTTTATTTATATCTTTTACTGCACTTGCATTTTTAACTTTTTTACTGCAGAGTACTTTATACGTTTAATGGACAAGGTTTTTTGCATGACATTGTAAATATCTGTAGATCTGTAGGACAAAGTGATGTTGTGTGTCCGCGCTGCTGTCAAAAGGATCACCAGAGACAAAATAGAATCTGGGCTGAATTGTGTCTTTTATTCTTCCGACGCGTTTCGGAACCTTCACCTGGCTCCTTCCTCAGGGACAGTTGATTGTCCCCGATGAAGGATCCAGGTGAACAGGGGCGTATCCAGGGGGGTGCAGCCGGACCTCTTGCTCTGGGCGCAACTCAGCGGAGGGCGCCGGCGGCACCCCCTCCCGCTCCCCTCCTCCTGCTACCCCGGCGGCCGCACACACATTACACGGGTCTACATTTCACAGTTTAGCGGCGCTTCCCTGAAAGGAAGCGCCCGACGTCACTTCCGCTTCCGCGCCAGTCTGGGGCCGCGGGGGCCACTGGAAGACTTGGCGGCAGCGGGTCCGGTACGGGGTGACTTCAGGAGACCCCGGAAACTGGCGGCGGAGGAGAGACGGCCTGGACGGGATGGGGTGAGTGTGACCGAGGAGTCCGGGGGGGGCACCAGGAGTGAGGAAAGCTGACAGCCGGGGGGGCGCCAAAATAGAGGTTTGCCCCGGGCGCCATCGCACCTTGGTACACCTCTGCAGGTGAAGGTTCCGAAAAGCGTCGGAAGAATAAAGACACAATTCAGCCCACATTCTGCCTTGTCTCTGGTGATCCTTTTGACGGCAGTGCAGACACAATGGCACTTTGTCCTACAGATCTACAGGTTCTTCACCGCGGTTATCCGTGGGGGTGCGGTCCTTGCAGCAGCTGTCTTTTACAGGCGACTACATTGATTTCAGGCTTTCATACTGGTTGTGGGTGACACAACCAGACCAGGTAGCAGTTTTACTCACACATTCGTTCACCTCTTTATCTGGAGATAAGACCCTATTGCGCATTTTCTCACAGATCATTGTAAATAAGACCCTGTGATTTGTGTCGCCCCCACCTCATTGTTAGATTGTAAGCTCTTATGAGCATTATTTTGCTCTAATTATTGTAATCTTTGATAACTATTACTTATGACTGTTTGTATATGAACCTCTGAATTGTAAAGCGCTGCATATATGTTGGCGCTATATAAATAAAGATTGTTGTTGTTGTTGACAGGTTCTCTTTCAAATAAAATCAGAGACTGAGGCAGGCATGCTTCACTTTGCCTTAATTAAAGGGAAACTGTCAGGTCAAAAATCCATATGTAACTGATATGCAAATTGTCACTTCAGTGAGGAGGTGAAAAACAAATGCCACCCAATAAGGGCAGCAATCCTTAAAGTCATAATTGACTCTTTAACAAACCTTTTAATATGACTTAGGATTTGTGCCAGATCAGAACCCCAAACTGCAGACGCTGTGTTTCGGGGTGATTGCCCCTCATCAGTGCAGTGTGTGCAAGTTCTGATCTGGCTGTATGAGAGGCTGAGACAAGGTCTGGGGAACAGCTATTCTCCTCATGGAGAGTAATCTGCCTGCCGACATAAGGAGACAGATAAGCTGATAAGGAGACTTATAGCCGCAATGCTCCTCTGGGAAATATGCAAATTGTCACTTCAGTGAGGAAGTGAAAAATTCTAATACCACCCAATAAGGGCAGCAATCCTTGTAGTCATAATCCATTCTTTAACAAGCCTTTTAATATGACTTAAGATTTGTGCCAGATCAGAACGCCAAACTGCAGACGCTATGTTTATAATTGATATAATTTTCTAATTCCTCTGGTGAAGCTCTTTCTATTCATGTATTTCTTTTATTTATATTCACCCCCTATCATCTGCAAACTGCAATATAATACATTCATTCCATTTGTTAATCACAGTGACTGATTGCTTATTTCTCTGCTACCCACTTGCAAGGGAATGAATATTAATGTAATGACATCACTGCACTGCCCTGATCTGCAAGCACACAACCAAAGAGCTCTGTATCCTCCTGTCTGTGCTGGGCACTCATTGTAGAGAAGAGAGGAGGGAAAAGATGTGTGCTCTTAGCTGCAGCTCTGACATCTTCATTTCCCTCCAGCATGAAGCAGTGTCATTGTGTATATCTGAGGCATGTGTGTAGTGTGTGCTCTCTGAGATAGTTCTTTGTGTATATATGAACACTTTTTCATTTGCTCAGCAGATACACACATTACATGTATGCTGGAAAACAAATGTTCAAATACTCATAGAAATCTCTCACAGACAGAACACACTGCAGCACAAACACCTCTCCCTCCCCCTCAGAAGCACAAGATTTTCAGTGACTGACTTCAAGCACAGGGCGAGGGACAGAATAACAGGGGTAGGTGTGCATATTTAAATAACATACGCTAGACAGTTCAGCAGTGAAACTAATGACCTGGACTAGTGCACCAGACTACAGGGTGTGAAAATGCTTATAGCAAGAAAATTACAGAGGCTACAATAATTATCTTTACATATTCTGAAAGGTCTGTCCAGGCAATATTCAAGAGTCTCATTAACAGCCAGGGACTTGGTGCCCAGAGATGAGAGAACCTTTCAACTTTTTTTGTTTGGGTCACCGAACTTCCTTGTTCAGGTTCTAAGTTGGGCGTTTTACATTTGCAAATCACTGGAGCGAGCATCGATGTGTTCGGGTACAGTTGGTGCTTGACCCAGGGTGATCCGCGTGCAGTTTTTGATCTGCTCTCACTGGGCTTACTTATGATTGGCTGTACGTGAGCGGAGAACTGAACTGCCAATACGTGACTTCCATTGAGGTTCAGGGGGCACGAACAGTGTGCCAAAAGGTTTGGTTCTGCCACCCGAACGTCAAAAGGTTGGCTAGTTTTGACGTAGGAGTGAAGCCGGCACATTGCATGATTGCACCCTGCCGCTCTCTTATTCTCCTGCTCAGGCACGAGACCCCGAGCACCGTGTGGATCATGTAGACAAAGTCATGCACCTTTAAAGGGATCGGGACAGCACTGAGTGTTATCTGGATTGACCATCAGACAAGACCGCTCATATTACATACAGAGAGGAACATGAATAAAGCACTTTTTCGGACGCACCTTTAAGGGCATCAATACTTTGTAGGGACCGTATTTACATGTTTTTAAAGGAGATCAGCATGGTATATAAGGTATAAAACCAATTACTGATTCCCTTTAAGTTTCATACATTTCACTTCTTTCAATGAAAATAGGCAAAATTTGCCAAAGAAAAATAAACTTTTCTTATCATTTATATCATATAACCTAAATCTTACCATGTCCTCTGGTAAAATCATGGAAAATAGGCATGAACGGTCTGTCCGAAAATACCTCCGCCTGGGTGACAAGAGCTTCTTTCACTACGTCGTATCCACAAAGCACAATCATCTTCTGGGCTCCAATCTTTATACTGTACACAGGACCATACGTCCTCGCCAGCTGCAAAATGCAAATCAGAGAAGGGCTGTAGGCTCATGTTCACACATTGGTGATGGGACTGACGCAGATTTTTGGAAATGGCTGCAAAATAGTGTTGGTTTTGAAAGGATATTTTGCTTTTTCTGCACATTCATCTTCTAATCTTATTTGCTTTACCCTCAAATTACAATTTAATTATGCTTTTTGCACCCATGGAGTGTATTTCGAAATCAGGTCTGTGTAGTAAGGAGAGGCAGGAGACAACCCCAAAAGTACCAATTTGTCAGCATTATTGTGCTTAATAACAGTAATAGCAATAGTCATTAGTACTTTATGGTGCCAACATATTCCTATTCCACAATTAAGAGGAACATGTTCAAACAATATCACCCACAGTTCAATAATTCACACAAGAGGAGTAAGAGCCTGTTCACAAGAGCTTACAATCTATGAGGACACATGGGAAGCACAAAAAGAAGAAAGTCCTTGTATTGTATGGTTCCGCCATCTTTACATTAACCCCTTCATCCAAGGTTTATTTTTCTCTATTTTTGTTTTTATTTTTTACCTCCCCTTCTTCCAAAAGCTATAACTTATTTATTTTTCCATCAATATAGCCATAGGAGGGCTTGTTATTTTGCAGGACCAGTTGTACGTTTGAATGACACCATTCCATTTACTATATGGCAGACTGGAAAATGGGAAACAAAGTTCCAAGAGTGGTGTTTTAAATACAAAAAGGGTGGAGACAAGAGGCGCAATAGTGCCCTATCACTAGTGACACACTGAGTATATCAATAGGTGTACACTCACCTGGTCCAGTTGTGTGACCCACAACTGGTTTATAAGCATTCAGTTAATAGCTGCTGCAGGACCTCCACCAACCACTCGCACGTGGAAAATGCTCATATATAGGGAAGATGGTGTGTCACGGTCCGCGCTGCTGTCTCAATGAAATCACAAGGGATGGATGTCTCCAAGAAGTCACAAGGAAGGCAAGGTTCCAAAGCAACGATTTCCTTTATTCACCAACGCGTTTCGGCACCTATCCTGGCACCGTCATCAGGTGTCTGAAGTGCCGAAACGCGTTGGTGAATAAAGGAGATCGTAACTTTGGAACCTTGCCTTCCTTGTGACTTCTTAGAGACATCCATCCCTTGTGATTTCATTGAGACAGCAACGCAGACCGTGACACACCATCTTCTATTATTTTCTATCGGGCATTTCTAATGCGGCAATAACAAATATGTATATTTTTTCTCATTTTTGTTTCAATTTCAATAGGGCAAAAGGGGGGATTTCAACTTGTTTTTTTCACATCGATTTTTTTCTCATTGATTTTACTAGTCCACTTAGGGGAATTGAAGCCTACACTGTTCAATAACTTGTGCTGTACAGAGCCATGCTGTATAAATGATTGTCTCCTGTGAATGCCAATGCTCCGAAAGTGTTAAAAGGAAGTGAGTCATGGCAGTGATGGGGTCAATAGATGGACACTTGCTGCTATGACAATCCATTGGCACCCCAAGCTCACATCACAGGGCCATCGATGGGAGCGGAGAATAGCTGGTACGTGTTTGATTGCGCTGTCAGAGTTGGACAACATGATCAAATGGGTTAACAGGCGATCCACCCATACCTGTGACCACCCATACCTGTGAGTGGCAAATGTCAGCTGATCATATCAGCCGACGTGTGTGTAGAAATGTAGGCTCAGTGTAAGAGCCCACATCAAAGGGAGAGAGGCAGCCAAGGATGTACCTATGCCTCCTTGGTCATGAAGTGGTAAAATAGGGATATCCATGAAAAGCGGCATGATCTGGTCACTAGAGAGTATCTGTACCTGTAAAGGTATTTTCATGCATTGCTATTTGATCCGGTGAGCTTGTGTTGTGCAGCCGGTTTCCTATTCCTGCTGAGCCACAGCATGGTCAATTCATGTCCAGGTGCTGATTGTCTTTTACCATTGCATCTATCTTTTTTGTTGTTTTCATTTGCTTGTTTACTCTATCCTCCCTGTCTCTGCAGGTTTTCCCTATTCGAGGTTAAAGTGTACTACTATCTTCCCTCTGGTTCCTAAGGAGTTATGAGAAACAACTCAATGACCCTTCAGGCATCCAGGTCCAAGTTTTGGATTCCTAGTGATGTGGCTAAGGATATTCCAGCCTGTGCAAGAGCAACTGGGACTGTACAGCTAGAGTCACTAATGTGTTCAGGAACCAGTTGGGTCAGGTACAGTAGCTGGGAGATAGGCTTCATTTTACCCTCTTTACCTGTGTTGGAATACTCATGTGCATAACAGGTATATAGGACTACTGAGGAGGGGGGGTTGGGAACAAATAAAAGAATGGAGTATATTTTGAGGGAAAATGAAGAAAGGGAGAACTGTGAGAGGTTAGGTTGCCAAGTGAACGTGATACAGGGAATTATCATGATTATCTTGAGTAGAGAATTTCAGAGAAGAGGTGCAGCTTGAGAAAATCTTTGGTGGAAGAACTAGGAGCTTTGTAAAATGTAGGGATGTTAGACTGCCTGTTTTTGAAGCAATATCCATCACCAATTGGCCGACAATAAATGGTGGGAATGTGGCGCCCCGCAACGAGTGCGTCACAGGAGGGTATTGCAGCCACAAATGCAGCAGCAATATCTCTGACCCAGCAATCATCTGGTTAATTCAGAGATCCATACCCTACATGCATCACCTAGCATAGAGGGCCAATCAGGTCCTGGTGGGTGGAGTGCAAGGGTAGTGTGTAGGAGTTAGTGCAGAGTTAGTCAGTCTTTCCAGTCGAGAGAGAGTCGAAGGAGAGTTAGGAAGAGGAGTAACGTAGGAGCGGGGGCTCCGCACAGTCTCGTGCGGCCCACGGGCTGTCACCGGTCGGGTGTCAGCACCTGAGGCCTGAACAACCGGGATCGAGCATTAAACACGGGTTCCCAAAAACTCCCGTGCCCAACCTACAGCCGGTTTGCTGGTACCGAAGCTAGCAGCAGTTCAGCTCTGCTATGCGAACCAGAAGAGTGGAGGAGCAGCTTTACAGGAGCACCCCACCACCCGCCAATTCCAGTCGTCTAACCAGCGGTGTACCCACCAAGGGACCCAAGGCTCCCCAAAACATCCATCACGTATACTTTGGATAGGGCATTGAAGCAGCCTCCCTGTACCCGACCTGGTATTCCTGGGCGACAACGGCAACACTTAGCTAGAATGGAGGAACACTGCGGATCTCTGAGGGACACCTATCACTGCTGAGTCCACCCGGTCCACTACCCGTTAACTGTATACCATGTACTGCTTGCTGGTTACAGTAAAATACCCGTTACAGAGACTTACAGTGTCCGTGCTTCCTTATGACTACGTCCGTCCGCACACAAGGTAACCGCAGCTGCCGCACAACATCTTTGCAGCTCATGGCTCCGGGGATCACCGCTCAGCCTGTGGGGAGCGTTCCATCTTGCTGCATTCCATCCCCTGAGGCCCCGCAGCGTCGGTAAGATTACCGAACTACTCATAGGTGGCATCACGACAAATTAACCCCTTAATCTGTTCCCACAAGACGTCTGCAACTTTTGATCTGCACTCAACCGGGCCCCACTACCGGCAGGCGCGGTCCACCCGTAACAAGGAGGAAGAAGCTACTGCCTGTTTAAACCGGAGTCCCGGCCGCGGTGAGTCAGGAACAGAATACTCGTTAATATGTAAGATAATATGGTAATATTGTATCATCATTCCTTCCCTATATAGCATCAGGTTATCAGCAGCATACCCCCCTGTATATATGTGCTGCTGATAATAAAGATTTTAATTCCAATTTAAATGATCTTATAACCTGACGAGCGAGCATTTCGCTGGTTCGTTGGGTGATGACACAAACTGATAAAGAGAAAAGAGTGTTTCTTCAAACTAGCCATGTTGATTTATCGCTGTTTCAGGCTTTTTTGCTATAAAACGGTGGAGAATGGTGAAGAATTGTGGTCAGTGTTTCCTGCAGTGCCCTCAATATTGGGATGGGGCATAGAATATGGTCAAGTACAACTGTAAGCCAAGGTCACCCAAAATTCAGATTGATACTCCACTACCAGTAACATAATTGAGATTTGGCCACAATGAGTAATATTAGGTTTCGTCAAAAAGGAGTGAAAGCAAAATTATCTGATTTGGCCATGTCTAAGGGTGACCAAGGTATAATATGCCTTCTTTGGACACATTATGCAAAGAGAAAAATCATTGGGGAAGGACATCATGGTCGGAATAATAGAAGAAACAAGGCAAAGAGGAAGATCAGCAACCCAATGACTTGATATAATGAAAATAATGATGGAAAAGACCCTGGTGGACCTAAATACGATTAGAGAAGACCTTGTTGGACCTATCTAGTCAGCACAAGATGATTCTTCCCACAGAGCATTCATCCATCAAGTTGTCATGGCTTGAGATCAAGCTGAAGGCTATTGAAATAAAAATAAAGAGTGACAAAGGCTTGCACCCGAGAGGATGCTGTACCAGTAAGAGGGGCAACAATGGAAATATATGTCCACTAATTGACCTGTACTTTATTAAATAGTGATATTTATTCCTCCTTCCATACATGCCTTGGTTACTTTGTGCATCTATACTATGTCCCATTATTGACTCTCTTTTTTTCATCTTGGCACAAGTCTATGTATTTTTTGACATCAGCTCCTGCCAGATACATGTACTGCTAAGTATACTTTATTTATACTGTTTTTTCTGGTTACTTTAGAGTTCTGGTTTGAGTAGCATTTGGCAATCATTCATCATCTCATTTCATTGCAAATATTGCTCAGTCCTCCTTTTATATACAATCTGTCTCGTTCTGGTAAAGAAATCCTGAGAACATGACCTGTTAGTGGTCCTCGAGGCTTAGAGTTCCATTCCACACCCCTAATCTTAATATACTATCCATCATGCAATACCATCAGGGAGGTATCCAATTGGCTTCATATTTATTCTACAGAAGAACAAGCATCACATATATACACCCAATGTCATTAAGAACACTCTTCAGTATAAAATAGAGCAAGGGTCAATTAAAAAAAGAAACTATAGCACTTGTACGGTTGGCGATACACAAGATTGCATTCAAACTATGTCAATGATACTTGGCAATCAAATAATGTGAAGATAAAGTCAAGTTTTATTTTCATTCCAAGATTATAGACTCCGAGGTGTGCACCCCTCAGTAAGCGGTGGATGCCGCACTGCAGTGCTTCTCTCACAGATGTATCCTAGCAATCAGTCTTCCCAGCCTGGTGCAGGGCTACAATTTTGTTTCTGGTGTCCTTAGACAGCTCTTTGGTCTTCACCATAGTGGAGTTTGGAGTGTGACTTTGGCAGCCCTGGATGGATTGCCACAGGACCCACCGGTGAAGGGAGGGATGTACACCTTGGCACACACAGCACACAACACCTTCCCACCCCAGAGGAAGGGGGGAGGAGTCAGTCAGTCGAGTACAGAGGAAGGTGCTAGAAGGAGCTGGTTGCTGGGACCAAGCCAGGCCCAGAACCAGGAAAGACTGATCTGAGCTGTGCAGTGCCCTAGGGAGAGGAACGGACGCCAGTGGGAGAGTTAGGAAGAACAGAAGAAGGTAACATAGCTGGTATTCCTTTAGTCCACCCGGACACCGGAGTCTGAAGCTGCTATTGATCAAGTTGTAGCAGAGAAAACTCGGACAGCCCAGGAGGATTTAGTACCCCTGGAAGCTCAGGAAACCAAGACCTCAAATGCACAAGGAACACCCTTAACACCAGGTGAATTGGTTTTGAAAAGGAAAAAGGAGACTCCACAAGTTAAATGATCAATGGGAAACCACTGTATTACCATCAAACTTTGACAACCAGAAGACCTGTCTGATCAGCAAAGACAATGGAGAAACAACAGCAACAGTGTCCAGAGATCATTTAAAGAAGTACCTTCAACCACCACAACCAAAAGATGTCCCTTGTCCAGTACCAGAAGAAAAGGAACCAAAAACAGTCAAGACAATCTTAGGAGATCTACCTGCAGATTGGCCCCAAATAGAAGGTGCATACCTAATAGCAATGTTGACCTTCCCACAATCAGTAGAAGAACCCATTCAAGTACAAAAAGTACAGCCCGTTGTACCGGATTCAGAAATTCCTGCAATCGGTGAACTTGCCAGCCCGCTACAGAGACTACGTAAATACTACGGTGTTTCAGAATCACTTGGATCTAACAAACTAAGGAATGCTGCATACACAGCACCAGATGCAGACACTAGTGACACACCAGTACTACGCAGATCAACCCGTAGTAACTTTGGTCAGCCACCACTCAGATACAGAGAGAGTGAAGTATAAAGTGTCAAAATGAAGAAATGTAAATAATGACTTGTACATAAAAATGTAAATATGTAAGTAATGTTAGTGTACAGAAGGGTGAAGAGTAGGTTAAAACAGGTTACACCAGGTACACAACATCAGAAAAAGGGGGTGAGTGGAGTGGGCGTAAGGAGCTGTCTAGGGAGAGGAAAATCTTGGCTAATAGGTGACCCCAGGACCAGGAGGCATACAGCGCTTATGACTGGTAAAGGCCCCTGCAGTACCTAGGACTCCTACGCCGAGGCACCTGTAGTAAGTGTGTATTTGTTGTGTATCTTGAACTTTTAAGGCTGCTTTCACATCAGCTTTTTTCGCTGATCGCGGCAGTTGCGGTGAAAAAAACCGCAACTGCTGCGATTACCGCATACCGGCCGCACTTGAGGTTCACTTGCGGCAAGCCCCATGAAATGTCTATGGGGCTTGCGGCAGGTGCGGCAAGTGCGGTTTCAGCACTTGCGGCAGGTGCGGTGTGTTTTCAACAATGATGTTTCAGCGCTGCTATGACAGCGCCGAAACATTATTGCTTACTGTACCGGGAAACCGGCAAATTCAAACTCGGAGGCTGTCAAAGCCAGTTTGAAAATTCACCGTCATATGCTGTCCGCGGACCTGAAATTTGCTTCAGGACCATGGACAGCATCACACTGATATGCACCACACGCACTCCACACAGCACACTCGCAGCACACTCACATGCATACAGCTATGCACACTCACCACACACACCACACTCGCACCACACACACCCAAAACACGCATTTCACTCTCATGACTGTCATGCATCAAACACTCTCCGTGTTTGATGGATGACAGTGTGCCTCCAGCCTTAATGATTTTTTTCCAACCTATAAATATTACAGTACCTATATGGAGGTTATATCAAGATCCAAGAAGTGACATTGTACTTTCTTATCTACCAGGTATTTTTGTACAAAAAAAACTTATGTAAACAAACTCAAAAACTCCTCATGTAAACAGCAAATTGAATTTCGCATAGAAATGATTAAAAGGATTTTTCCAAGAAATTTCAAAATTGGTTTCTATATTGTCAAGCAAGAAATTTAGCTTTAGTCAAGTCAATGAATAATCATAACAATATTCTTCAGATCTTACCTCTTGAAATGATAAGTAAGGTTTTTGAGCATCCAGGAGAGTAATATTTCCGATTATTGGCCAAGGCTTTGGACCAGGAGGATAATTCGGATGATCACGGTCCTTCTGTTTATATATAACAGTTGCCAAAAAAATACATGTTACAATGGACAAAAGAACAGTGACTGGATCAAGAGGAAACATGTCTTCAGAAGAACCTGTAGATGAGAAACGAGAGTCTTACATTACAGTGAAATATATATAGGGCATGTATCTTTCTAATTACAGATAATTACATGATCGTGTAGATGAAATTGCAGATCCAGACATGCCTCTCACCATCGACATAAGAGCTCGCTTCACTTACGTAAAGAAAAATTGGTCCGATTTTCATCCAGAAAAGTGGGACGATTGAAATCCATTTAGTATTCCATATGTCATGCGAGTGCTATGCGAGTGGGTGATTTTCTTTCTCTCCTAGCATCGGTATGCAATGCATTTTTATTCTAAAATCGTTTAGAGTGTTGAATAGTAATGAATCCCTTAAAAATCGAAAACATATGGATGGTCCGTGTGTCGCCCATTTTTTTTCTCGCAACCGTAGACTTGCGTTGACGAGTCTTGTCCAATATACACAGCCATACACACCAAGCCAATTACAGTACAATTATTAAACTATCAATACAATTAATTGGGGGCGTGACCTGAGAGCTTATGGCGCTGGTCGTATTTTCCTGAGCTCCCGCATCTGACCCATCAAGCGGCAAGTTCCCAGCACCTGCACCCTCTAGTTTGAGGCTGGACCCATGTAAGAAGATAGCTGGCATGCTGAGGGACTCACTGAGGAAGTGAGGAGACACCAAAAAGGTGACTGACTTTTTCCCTGTGGAGCAGCCCCAGCTCTCCCCATCTAAAAGGACGCCGGCTCCCAAGTCCCCAGCCTCACACTCCCGCACCTCCCACAAGAGGAGTGCGCTGAAGGGGAGTTAAACAGCGGACGCTATGGGGTCTGTTATGCTCCCTTAGGCGGTCCCTGCAAGAAAACATGAGGGAGATGATGGGAGAAATCCACTGGGAGTGCTCCTCTTTGGGAGATAGAACCGCCCATATAGAGAATAAAATGGCGGAGTACACAATGAACTGGCCACAGACTACAATCTAATGGTGGGGGAGATCAAGCAGGCACATCTGAAGATCTGCGACCTGGAAGACAAATTGAGGAAGGAGAACATCAGGATCAGGGGGATCCCTGAATCCCAGGAGACAGAGGATCTGAGAGGCATTGTGTTGTCATTTCTGCAGATTGTTCTTCCTGGCTCCCCAACTGGGGACCTGGACATTGCCAAGGTTTTCAGGATCTCTAAACCCTCACACATTAATGAGATGTTGCCCAGAGATATCCTGATCAGTTTTTGCTGGGTGAAAACAGCTGGAGCTGCCCTAAAGGCTGAGACAATCTCCCTCCATTGCGGCTCCTTATTCTGAGGTGTCTGTTTTTCAAGATCTATCGGTTGGGACATTAGCAAGAAGACGGGAATTCACTCTGTCTTGTAATGTTCTGCAGGGCAAGGGCCTCATGTACAGCTGGGGTTCGCCAGTGCACATCAGATTCCGGTATAAGGGCTCCTTGCAGGTGTTCCACTCTCCCACCCGGCTAGTCAAGGCTTTGCAAGAATGGAACTTTGCCCCCAAAGCAAACTCTTCATCGCCACGCTCCAGGTCCGGAACTCCATCGGGGCGTTGGGTAGATGGGTAACCCCCCAATTATAGGCAGTTGCCCATGTGCTTGTTTACATGTATGTTGCAGTAGTTGTACTGCATGTTCTTTTTTTATTTATGTATTTCTTTCCAGGTTTGTCTACCCACCACCTGAGAATAGTTATTTTGGCTGGGAATTTTTTCTGCACATTACTATGAGTGTCAAATTTGTTTCCCTCAATGTTAGAGGGCTCAACTCACCGGCAAAACAGTCCTTCCTGTGGAGGGAGGCGCTGGCTTGTAGGGCCGACGTCCTCTATCTACAGGAGACGCATCTCCTTTGCAAAGATAACAATAGATTAAAACACCACAGTTACCCCACGGGGTTTTTTGCTAATTGTTCTAAAAAAAAGGGCGGGAGTTTGTATCTTTGTCAGGAATTCGATCGCTTTTCAACTATATGAGGTAGTGGCTGACCCAGCGGGTTGTTACATTATTTTAAAATGTGGTCTTGCTGGTGTACCAGTTACTATTGTGAATGTATATGCACCAAATGAGGCCCAAATTTAATTTTTAAGGTCATTCTTCGATAAAATTTCAGAGGAAACGAGCGGGTTAAAATATATCTGCGGGGATTTTAATATAGTCCCGGATGGGAGCTTAGAATGGTCTGGTAGGGGCCTGGATCGGGGTTATGAGCTCGTTCCAGTGTGCAGGGAGCTGCACTTACACGATGTGTGGCGTTATTTCCATGTGGCTGAGAGTGATTTCACCTTCTTTTTGCACAGGCACGGGTCATATACTAGAATTGATTATTTTCTGGTCGACGATAGATCTCTCTCGACCTGTGTCTGTGCGGCGATTGCCCTCATCACCTGGTCCGACCATGCCCCGGTGTTCCTGGAAATAGACCTGGCACTTTATCTACCCAAACTCCCTCTCCGCGCAGATGGAAATTGAATGTTAGCTTGCTGGCCAACTGAAGTGTAGTTGGATGTGGTCAATCGGGGTCTTGAGGAATTCTTTAGCCTCAACGACAACGGTGCTGTTGAGGATGGGACTCTGTGGGAGGCACATAAGGTGTTTGTATGATGGTCTTCCTTCAAAAGGCGTCCCAAATCAAAAAAGGAAGAGACAGAGTGAAGTTAGACCTCATTCAACGTCTCCGGGCCTTAGAACTGGAAAATAAATCCAATCCTTCCCCCAATAACTCCAAGCTAATCTTTGAGATTAGGACGCAGTTAAGATCTTTTATGTTGGAGCAGCATGAAAAACAGCTTAAACGTCTTAAACTAGCTTACTATGAATCCAGGGATAGGGCTGGGAAGTTACTAGCAATAAGAATCTGTAAGAGGGCAGCGAGGGGTGTAATTGAGAAGATGGAGGACCTCATGGGTCAAATATCTAGGAACCTGAAAGAAATCTCATCCATCTTTGCCCATTATTATGGAAGTTATATAATTTAAAAGATGACCCCGATACTCCACAACCCTCCTCGGAGGGAATCAACGCCTACTTGGAATCCTTGAACCTTCCACTGGTGACTCCGGCCCAACTATTGAATCTCAACAGCCCGTTCACAGTTCAGGTAGTAATTAAAACCACTCCACTAAACGCAACTCTGCCCCTGGCCCGGATGGGCTGCCAAATGATTACTTTAGGGAGTTCCCTCAACTTCTGGCCCCGTTTCTGCTTAGAACTTTTCATAGTTGGCAAAAAGATGGCTCAGTTTCGGCGTTGAATCTAGAGGCCACTATAGTGACAATCCCCAAACCGGGGAACCCACCCCAAACCGGGCAGCTATCGACCAATATCCCTGCTGAACAGTGATCGTAAATTGTTTTCTAAACTCCTGCCAAACCGTCTATTGGAGAGTGTGCAAGATTTGGTGGACCCTGACCAGGTGGGGTTTGTGGCGGGCAGGCAGGCGAGAGACGGTTCCAGACGGATGATCAATCTTGTGGAGCTGGCTGAGACTGGTGGGGGTCCCCAGTGTATTCCTGTCCCTGGACGTAAAGAAAGCATTTGACAGGGTGCACTGGGGATACCTTGAGGCTGTTCTGAGGAAATTTGGCTTGACCGGCCCCTTCCTCTCTGCGGTTCTCTCTTTATATACGAACCCTAATGCTAAGCTCCTGACCTCGGGTTTTCTCTTGCCTGACTTGCAGATAACTAATGGCACCCGTCAGGGGTGCCCGCTGTTGGCGGTGATATTCGCCCTGGTGGCTTCCCTTTGCACTGATCCTCTGGTTAGGGGAATAGCCGTGGGCACCTTTTCTCATGGGTCTCTACATCGATGATATTATCTCTTGTACAGATGTCTCTGCTTCCCTCCCGGCGATAGTTGAGTCTTTACACAATAACTCTCAAGTCTACTATAATAAGCTAATCGCCTCTAAGTCAGTTATCCTTCCTGTTAACATCCCGCTACGTCAAATGGCATTCCTTAAAACCGATTTCCCTTTCAAAATTATGCCTGACGGGATTCCTTACCTAGGTATTCTACTTTGCCCCTCAAAAATCCTACTTAGGCGAAAACTGCAGGAGTTATTGGATTCCATGGTTAGGGTCATTTCCCCTGGAGGGACCGTGAGCACAGCCCAGCATTATCAGCAGGTGTAAACCTTAACATGATTTGGTGGTCTTATGGCTCTAAACTACAGTTGTGTCCAAAAGTATTGACACCCCTGCAATACTGTCAGATAATACTCAGTTTCTTCCTGAAAATGATTGCAATCACAAATTCTTATTATTATTTTCATTTAATTTGTCTTCAATGAAAAAACACAAAAAGAATTGTCCTAAAGCCAAATTGGATATAAATCCATTCCAAACATAAAAAAGGGGGTGGACAAAAGTATTGGCAGTGTTAGAAAAATCATGTGATGCTTCTCTAATTTGTGTAATTAACAGCACCTGTAACTTACCTGTGGCACCTAACAGGTGTTGGCAATAACTAAATCACACTTGCAGCCAGTTGACATGAATTAAAGTTGACTCAACCTCTGTCCTGTGTCCTTGTCTGTACCACATTGAGCATTGAGAAAAGAAAGAAGACCGAAGAACTGTCTGAGGACTTGAGAAACCAAATTGTGAGGAAGCATGAGCAATCGCAAGGTTACAAGTCCATCTCCAAAAACCTGAATGTTCCTGTGTCTACCGTGTGCAGTGTCATCAAGAAGTGTAAAGCCCATGGCACTGTGGCTAACCTCCCTAGATGTGGACGGAAAAGAAAAATTGATGAGAGATTTCAACGCAAGATTGTGCGGATGGTGAATAAAGAACCTCGACTAACATCCAAACAAGTTCAAGCTGCCCTGCAGTCCGAGGGTACAACAGTGTCAACCCGTACTATCCGTCGGCGTCTGAATGAAAAGGGACTGTATGGTAGGAGACCCAGGAAGACCCCACTTCTTACCCCGAGACATGAAAAAGCCAGGCTGGAGTTTGCCAAAACTTACCTGAGAAAGCCTAAAACGTTTTGGAAGAATATTCTCTGGTCAGATGACACAAAAGTAGAGCTTTTTGGGCAAAGGCATTAACATAGAATTTACAGGAGAAATAAAGAGGCATTCAAAGAAAAGAACACGGTCCCTACAGTCAAACATGGCGGAGGTTCCCTGATGTTTTGGGGTTGCTTTGCTGCCTCTGGCACTGGACTGCTTGACCGTGTGCATGGCTTTATGAAGTCTGAAGACTACCAACAAATTTTGCAGCTTAATGTAGGGCCCAGTGTGAAAAAGCTGGGTCTCCCACAGAGGTCATGGGTCTTCCAGCAGGACAATGACCCAAAACACACTTCAAAAAGCACTAGACAATGGTTTGAGAGAAAGCACTAGAGACTTCTAAGGTGGCCAGCAATGAGTCCAGACAGGGGCGGACCGTCACCCCCGGGGGCCCTGGTGCAGGTGAGGACCGGGAAGGGGGGGGTGCTGCTGCCCGTCGGCACCACGGCCCGGGAGGGGGGGGTGCTGATGGGAGCCGCGGGCGCGGTGCTCTCCTACCTGGTGAGCCGCGCCGGGTGCTTGGAGGAGCCGGAGGGGCAGAGGAGAGGAGGGGCGGGATCAGGCAGGGGAAGCAGGAAGCTCTCTGCTTCCCTTGCCTGACCCTCCTCTTCTTTGACGGCGGCTTGCAGGGCTCGGCTGGGGGCCCCCTCCAGGCTTGAAGGGGCCCCCTAGCCGGTCGGGGCCCTGGTGCAGCTGCACCGGCTGAACCACGTTAGTTCTGCCCCTGAGTCCAGACCTGAATCCCATAGAACACCTGTGGAGAGATCTAAAAATGGCAGTTTGGAGAAGGCACCCTTCAAATATCAGGGACCTGAAGCAGTTTGCCAAAGAAGAATGGTGTAAAATTCCAGCAGAGCATTGTAAGAAACTCATTGATGGTTACCGGAAGCGGTTTATCGCAGATATTTTGGCTAAAGGTTGTGCAACCAAGTATTAGGCTGAGGGTGCCAATACTTTTGTCCGGCCCATTTTTGGAGTTTTGTGTGAAATGATCAATGTTTTGCTTTTTGCTTCATTCTCTTTTGTGATTTTTCATTGAAGACAAATTAAATGAAGATAATACGGTAATACCAAAGAATTTGTGATTGCAATCATTTTCAGGAAGAAACTGAGTATTATCTGATAGAATGACAGGGGTGTCAATACTTTTGGCCGCAACTGTATATGGAGGGATGTTCTAGGAGGTTTGCAATATCTTAGTGCCCTTATGAATCTATGTGAGAGGTGAAAAGCACTATTGATATAGTGCGATACATAGTAATAGATTTATATGGATTTATATGACAGATAGCTATAAATTCTTATAGAACATTGTATTGGCCTGTGGAATCCAGGAATATTGTATAGAGATGATGTAACAATCTGTTAATGACACAAAGTATCCTAGTAAATTAATTGATGTTATTGATATACGGTATATACTATGTAAAATATAGCTGAGGTTGTTTATCACATGTCCCACAAGAGGGAGTGCTCTGTCAAAATATTTGATTAATAAAGATTATAGATTTTTATTGTATCTTGTATTTTGAATCATTCCTAGAAAAAGAGGCTGGTTGTTTTTCTTCCCCCCTTTTTTTGTTAAATATATGTCCTTTGAGGAGTGAATAACATTATATCAGGGACTTGTTCTAGACAAGTGAGAACAAGCCCTTAGATCCAGCTGTGAGTTAGATACAATTACACTATACACTGGGCAGTGACTGATCCCGTGCCAGCATCACCCTATGAATGGAACCCGAACACTGATGGGAGGAATAAAGTTAATTTCCTTCCGGTAGTGGTCTTCTAAGTGTAGGCACCGGGCAGGTTAAAAATGCTGTTAACTTACAGGTTATCTCCATACTCAGTATTTAAAATGCACACTTGTCTGCATAGGGCGCCATTGATACCATTACATGAGATGCACCTCTGTCCATGTAGCAGCCTATTACCAACGCCCCTTCTGTTACATCAGGAGGGCTACCAGCACAATACGTTCACCCCCACCATTGGCACCCTACTTTACCCAGCTACCTCTGAAAGGTCTGACTTGTACCCACCATAAAATGTGCAAAACAGATCTAAATGACGAAAAAGATATTGGTCCATATTTTGACTAAAACACAAGATCACAACCTGCGTCAAGGCTCCCCATTATCTTGTGAGTCCCTACATTAAATTAAATTAAAAAATAATTCACTAGAAAAGGACAAAAGGATGTCTGGTGGGTTAGTAAGTGGTTGTTCATTAGTATTTTTGCACCTGAGTGGCCATTGCCTAAATCAATGCATCCCTGCTGCGCCCTGTACTTCATTGTGTCTAAACATGGTATTTTAAGTATAACTGCTTTTTTTCTTTAGTGATGTTTTAACCCCATATCTGCAAATTAATAGCATTTTTTTACATAACATTCACTTTAATTAGAAAACCAATTTATGTTGTTTTTCACTGCATGCAGTTGTCGCAGTTGGTAGGGCAGGGGTACTCAAACTATCCTGGGCAACAGTCTATAGATCACGGTGGCCATCCCCAGAAGCCGTGGCCCTGATCGGACATGTAAAAGGTGGATTTAAAGGGGGTATAGAGTTTGTTGTGATGCCCGCAGAGGTGTCTAGTCAGGAGAGACCAGCGCAGCAGGAAGTGTTCCCCAGGGGATAGATGGTGAAGCAGATAGATGGAGCACTCCCCTCAGCAGGAGCAAGCCCTTAATGTAGTAGTAGATGTTGAGTAGAGGAGATAATGGGGTTGCAGAGGTTGGAAGCTGTAGTGAGAGGAATACAGGGTAGTCACAGAAAGGAATCAAGGAAATCAAGGAGACAGTCTGTTGCCTTTACCTTTTACTTGGCATTGCAGTCATCCAAAGAACCAGGGTACTGGTTCAACAGGCCAGGCGATCTGGTCAGTCTGAGAAGAACTAAGCACTTTTATGATGGATGGGTATATGGCCTTCCCAGCTATCTTTCTCCTTTAATTAGGTTCTAGGTACTATCCACTTCCCTTTGTGCCTTTCCCGTCCTCGTGGCTACTAGTAGGCATGCTGGCGATTATGGACTCTTGAGGCCCCGCACCCACACCGGTTCTTCCAGCCCTATGATGGCCATGATGCCCCTGGTAGTCCCACAGTGTGGTTACTAAGCTTGCAACTCAGCAGCCTCCAGATTGCAGCCAGGCATGAAGTCCTGGCAGCCTTAGATTCTGGCTCTTGTCCACAGTTTGTGGCATACACAGCCCGAATGCTGTCAGCAGGCCCATGCTCTCATCCACTACTCAACTCACTGTCTCACTAGCTTATGAGAACTAACTCTTAATGCCACCCCTCCCTCCTATACCTCACTACAGCTAACCCCTCCCCCCAAAGAGTGTCTTGGAGCACACTGATCAGGGTTTGGGAGGTGTGTGTGCACGTATGGGGAGTCCATCATAAAGTGCCTGAATTCTCCTCAGACTTGGTATTAATGCCAAAGGACTTAACTACCACTGTGGCAACCAGATCACAGGGGCGCCACACAGTTATAGCTGAAGAGGTGTCCCATTGAAGAGTTGACTATTGGTTCCTTAAAGGGAATAGTTTAGCAGAATTTTAACCCACCTAAAAAAAATATATGCCCATGTAGCTCTTTTGAAGACCATTCTAACAATACTTTTATATAGCAGGTCCGTTCCTCCGTAACCGGGAAATTAGTATTTGAATTGATATGCAAACTCCTGCGTAGGGTTTAAAGGATGCCTGGGTTTATTGGGGTTCTGCCTAATGGAGTGGCTTGTTCCTAAACTGGTCGAGATAGCCTTTCTGTACCTATAGCCTTGGAGAGAAGTCACATATACAGTAAATAGTTTGGGATGTGAAATCCTGCAGATTTCCTTTAAAAGAAGGAAACATCATCATCTATACTTATGTATTTCTTTTTTCTTACAATGTTAGGTGTTTTCTACAAAAAATTGCTCCCAGACATACCCAGGGGTGCATCAAGCCTCCCTGCCGCCTGAGGCAAAAAGCGGGGGGATGAAAGAGGGCTGTATGTTGCGGGCGTCATTGAGGAGCGGGGGGTTGGGGTGGTGGTGCTATCAGTGTCGGGCATTAGCGCCGCCCCCTTCAGCTCTGCCGCTCTCCTCCATGCTTGCCGCCTGAGCCTTGTGGCTCACATTGTCCATTGGATGGTGCGGCCCTGGTCAAACCCAGTGACAACAATATCGATCTCCACGACAAGATGGATAAGGTCAGCTTGACCTTGCCTGTTATTTGAGTTGCAGTTAACATTTTGCTAAGTTATTTTATCTTTTACCACCGATCAGAAACATATTTTATGTCAATTCCGTCATTCTATCATGTAAAACTGTACTGCACTATTTTAAAGAAATACAAAATCGGAAGAAATAAGGGCAAATTGTCAAAATTGTATCCTCTTCGTCTGAGGCATAACGGGGCTCCTTTTCTGTTTTTGCTTTTTCCTCGCCTTCTTCCAAGAGCCATAACTTCTTTATTTTTTCATTAATGCAGACATATGAGGCTTCTTTTTTTGCAGGACGGGTTTCACTTTCAGATGCAATCATATTTACCATATAGTGCACAGGAAAAAGGTGAAAAAATCCAAGTGTGGTGAAATTGCAAAACAAAAAGTGCACATAAACATTTGTTTTTTGTTTGTATTATTCACCATGTTCACTATATGGTAAGACTGACATATTCATATGATGCTTTAGGTTGGTACGAGTTCGTAGATACCAAACATGTATACTGTTACTGATATCGAAGCGGTGAAAAAAAATTCAGAAGTTTGAAAAAAAGGATTGCCCTTTTTGCGCCATGTTCTGCGCTCTGCAGCGTCCTCACTCTTCAGGATCTGGGGCTGTGTGATGGCTTATTTTTTGCGTCTTGAAGTGACGTTTCTAATGATACCACTTTTGGGTACATGTGCTGTTTCGATCGACTGTTATTGTATTTTATTTCAATGTCTATTGCAATGTTGCGGCAACCAAAATAACAATTTTGGCGTTCGGACCTTTTTTCCGTTACGCAGATTACAGCTCTGATTAATTGATTTTATATCTTGATAGATCAGGCATTTCTGAATGCAGTAATACCATATACCGTATGTGTGTTCTTTTATTTTTTTAATACTTTTATTTTGAATGACATAAAAGGGGGGTGATTTAAACTTGTGTTTCTTTTCATATTTTTAAACACTTTACTTTTTATTTTTACTTTATTTTACAGTTATAGGGCGCCATAGTGCTGCACTTTCCGATTGCTTGTGCTTTTTCCCGATGAGCTGCAGTACATCGGGACATGGCACAAATGGTCACATTCTTTGGTTGGCAGTGATCCACCCAGGGGCCCTTGGGGTACCTGATCCCGGGCAGTTGCATTGGGGGATGTCACGGGTGGCTTGCCCTGGTGGTCGCTGAAAAATGGCAAAAAAAAGGGGAAAAATAAAAGAAAAGAAAGTTTTGTGACGCCACCTACGGTACCCGGTAATTATACCGGCGCTACTTTCAGACCTCCGGGGATGTCGATACTGCAGCTAGATGACAACGCTCCTCGTAGGTGGAGTGGGATCCCTGGGGCAGTGATGTGGAATAGGGATTTCACGCAGGGATTTGGCTCTGCAGGCTGAATGCTGACAGTCAATGTGTTGGGCAGGATCAGGGATCGTAAGAACTGACGCTCACACACAGGAAGTTGTTTCTGTATATTTTACTGATGTTGTTGCAAGGTAACGTCCAGGGTACACTCCAGGTGGTCAGGAGGCACTTCAGGATTTCCACATCCGATGAGTTCTGAGGCCTCCTTGTCCTTGTGTGTGTGCTTAGGTCCTGACCTGTCTGAAACCTGGCTTGACCTCCTCTGTGACTCTCACTTATATTGCAGGCGGTGAGAACCTTCTGCTGGGTGCCGCTATCACTCCTGTGGTCCCTGGCTCTCATGGTTGCTGTGCTATCAGCGCCCCAGAAGACTCAAGTCTCTTTGGTTGACAGGTATTTTCTGTTGGGCTAAGTAATCCCTGGCAAACTCGGACTCTGGTTTCCGGGTTGCTTCCTGGGGTGAACCAGTATGGTTCCTCTGCCCCCACTCTGTTCCTAGCCTTGCCTCCGACCCTCACTCTTGGGCCTGCAATGGCTAGGCTTCCCTCTGATATGGGCCTAGCGAGGCTCTGTTCACCAGGATGTCTTCACAGTCCTTCCTGGAACTGCACTGCCAAACTCCTCCCCGGGCCTGAAAATTTCCTTCTTATTATGTTACATTCATTTCATGTACATGTTTTAATATTTCTTTGATGTTTAATTTACCATACAAGCTTGACCCCTTTTGTTTTTTTTTATTTTTTTTAGAAATCTTGCAGTTTTCACACTGGCGATTTTCCGGTTTTGTTTTCTCCTCCCTTTCTTCCTAGAGATATATCCTTTTTATTTTTTTCATTAATATGAAATATGAACTTATGAGAGCTTGTTTATTGTGGGATGAGTTAAACTTTTGAATGACCTCATTTATTTTATCATATAGTGTACAGGAAAATGGGGAAAAAAAACCCAAGTGCAGTGAAATTCCAAACAAAGTGAAACTCCACAATGGTTTGGGATTTTTTGTTCCCCCTTATGTGGTAAAACTGACATGTAGCTATGATGCCTCGGTCAGTACGGGTTCGTAGATACTGAACATGCATACTTTTAATTTTACCTAAGTGGTGAAATAAATTCAGAAGTTTGTGACATAGTAACATACATAGTTTTTAAGGTTGAAGGAAGACCTTAGGGGGGCCGTCACACGCATCAATTTCCTGAACGATATTGTTAGCGACCAAATGCACGCGCGATCGCTAACAATATCGTTCACATCGCTGGTGAGCTGTCACACAGGCAGACTCACCAATGATGTGGACCAGCGAGAACGCTGGTAACCATGGTAAACATCGGGTTACTAGGCATGGCGCAGCGCTTAGTAACCCGATGTTTACCATGGATACGAGCTACCAGCATTGGCTGCGAGGCGCCATGTATCTCAATGGCCAGTGAGGTGCTATGCTCATTGGTCGCTGTGTGCTGGCGCCGACCAATGAGCATAGCGCCTCACTTCCCATTGAGATATAATGGAGGACTTTGAGTTTCAAATTTACTCAAAGTCAAACTCAAAGTCCTCCATGTATCTCAATGGCCAGTGAGGCGCTTCTCTCATTGTACTCATGACAGTAGCAACATTAACCCCTTACATTCCGTTTTATCTGTAATTTCTATAACAGTGTGTAGTTGTACTGCCACTACGAAGTTAACCCCTTATATACCATTTCTGCCTTAACTCCATACTTTGTAGTATCTATTACTACTGCCAGTAGGAACATTAACCCCTTATATTCCATTATTGTTGTTATTTCTATTACACAGTGCATAGTTGTAATGACACTGCAAAATTAACCCATTATATACCAGTTCAGCATTAACTGCATATTTGGTAGTGTTTATAACTCCTGCCACTGCTACATTAACCCCTTGAACACCATTTTGGATATAATTTACAGCGTTGAGTCTGTTGGGGGAGTGCCTGTGGGACATTAAAGGGAACCAACCACCCCAAATGACCCCCCCGGACTGTTAATATGTGTCCCTACACCCAGCACACACATTTGGGGCAATCGTTTTTGCTAAAAAAACTGTTTAGTAGAAGCTAAGATATAGCTTTATGAAGTTTAATAAATTGAGCCTAATGGGTGTTACCTAGCTTTGTCCTCGTGCATTTCTTCGTGCCTGTCAGCCTCCTCTCCCCTCCTCCCTTCAGTGAAGCCCTTCTGTGCAAATCCAAAAATGCCCCGCCTGTCTGCTGCTGCCTGATAAATTATGCACGCCCATCTCTGCACCTAAGAGCCTGGCCGCGTCATGAAGGGGGGGGGGCTCCGGCATGACGCGATCTAGCCCCGCCCCCTTCATGACGCGGCCAGGCTCTCAGGTGCAGAGATGGGCGTGCATAATTTATCAGGCAGCAGTAGACAGGCGGGGCATTTTCGGTTTGCACAGAAGGGCTTCACTGAAGGGAGGAGGGGAGAGGAGGCTGACAGGCATGAAGAAATGCACGAGGACAAAGCTAGGTAACACCCATTCGGCTCAATTTATTAAACTTTATAAACATATATCTTAGCTTCTACTAAACTGTTTTTTTTAGCAAAAACGATTGCCCCAAATGTGTGTGCTGGGTGTAGGGACACATATTAACAGTCCGGGGGGGTCATTTGGGGTGGTTGGTTCCCTTTAACTCCTTCAATAACATTTTTGATATCATTATAAGTTCCTACTCTGTTATACTCCTGTTAGTCGCACATTAACTCTTTCTACACCTCCACTATATTGCTACCCTCACAGTTCTGCCTACATCGCCTACTTTGTCATATATCTGCTGTTTAATTTAAAACTCTTAAAAAATATTATATACAGATTCTAGACTCCAGATTCTTTAGAATCGGGCTCACAGCTAGTATATATATATAGAAACACACACACTTGTGTCAGCAAAACGTTTGTTTTTTTTCCTCATGACACATTCCCATGTAAGTGTACAGATAATATAGTTTTAAGAGATGTTACTCATTTTCCTTGGGTGGGTCCAGCTCTTTGGATTACAACCAATTACAAATAGAGATTCTGATTAATTAGTTACTTCCCTAATGGGGTTTTCCCATGAATAAGGTTCATTTTTATCAATAGATCTTGGAAAAATAATAATTGATACAATTAGATGTGTTTAATAATAATGTTCCTGTGTTGAACTCAGACACAGACACAGTACTTAGCAGGGACACTTGTGTAAGATTACCTCAGCACAGGAGATGTGGTATGATCAGACCATGTCCCTGTACGGTCAGACACATCCATTACACAGTACATAGCAGGGACACTTATGTAAGATTACCTCAACACAGGAGATGTGGTGTGATCAGACCATGTCCCTGTATGGTCAGACACATCCATTACACATTACATAGCAGGGAAACATACTGTATATAAGATTATTTCAGCACAGGAGATGTGGTAGGATCAGACCATGTCCCTATATGGTCAGACACAACCATTACACAGTACATAGCAGGGACACATATATAAGATTATTTCAGCACAGGAGATGTGGTATGATCAGACCATGTCCCTGTACGGTCAGATACATCCATTACACAGTACATACCAGATGACATAAATAAGATCTAAGCACAGGAATATTTTTCTTAAGCACATGCAATTGTGAAAATTATTGTTATTATTCCAAGGTCTATTGATTAAAATCAACTATGATCCACTTGTGGATATTATTATTATTCCAAGATCTATTGATTAAAATAAACTTTAAAATTAACTACATTCATTGGAAAACCCTTTAACTTAGAATTTAATGAAGAGAGATATGTGGCGCCCCTGCGAACAGGGTGGCCACAGGTAGGAACTGCAGCCAGGAAGGTGGAGGCAGGTTTTCTAGAAACACCTTCACAAACACACCCACAGACACAAGACCCAACCCAGAGCCCGGGACTCTAGGCGGGCAAGCGGTGGTAGGGCCAGTCACAGTGGGTGGGATGTAGGCAAGGTGACGGACGGGGTACAAAAGGGGAAAACCAGGAAGTAGTAAGTAGTAGGCCAGAGGGTGCCCAGCAGCAAAGACCGAGTAGGCCAGAGGGTGCCGAGCAGCAAAGAACGTCAGCAGTGACAGAGGACGACTGACAGAAAGGATCCCCCATGTACGCTGTAGTCACATGGGTAGGAAAGAGCCTGGTGATCTTCTGAAACAGAGGGACACTGGAAGGCTAGGCTGGGACCAGAGAGGTGACTATAGCTACAAGCCGGATCACAAACATACCGTCCGAGTGCTCAGATTCCAAGTCTGATCTCCTAACACACGTGCAGGAAGTACAGTGGCATAGAGGACCCAGAGCTTGCTACCCACACATAGGGCGAAGCCAAACAAGGGTCCGAGTCACCTACCATACAGCACACAAGAGAAGAAGAGAGGAAAAAAGCCTGAATGGTAATAAGAAAGAGAAGGGTCTCAAGGCAGGAACATGGCTGCAGTGGGGTTAACTAAATGTTGAAAGCTTGGAGTTAAAATGTGGAAACCTGAAGTAACTTTATGAACTGTACTGTGGAAGAACTTAAGTAAAACCCGGTAAACCCTGCCAGAGTCTCCAGTGTGTGATTCCCTGCATGGTGAACTGTTATTTGTACCCTGTCAGGAGCAGCCCGACCCACGGAAGGCTCATCCATCCGACTGCAGCACCATCCATCCTCCTGGCAGAAGCAAGCAGTAGCAGTGGTCCCCCATTGACCACAACCCGTGGGTGGCGTCACGACAATCCCTGTAAATAACCCCTTTTACTTGTGGGCTCAGGAAACGGTCCGGACCAAGTCTGCCGTGATAACCCCCGTGACACCCCGGTCCGGTACCGAGTACCCCGTCCCAGTGGGCTCCACAGATGTAGACGAGTTTGCCCTACCCTTTACTAACTTCGCACTCCTTGCATAACACATTTTGCTATAGTCGGACTTCTATCATCTTAAATAATCATAGTAAGATGTAAATCAGGTAGAGTTTCAGTATATAAAACAGCAAAAGAAAGGTAGAGAGAAATTGAAGCCTGACATGCACATCGGAGTCATCTCAGCCAACACTTCTATACACAGGAGCACTTGTGCAGCTGAGGACCCTCATATTTTCTTGGAGAAATCCACTGGTTAACATATCGGCTAACGACCTACCTACATGAGAACAATATGATCGTCAGTCTGCAATTGGATAAGATCAATCCACACCTCCTCTCTCCTAACAAGCAAGTCCATCCACATTAGATTGTTGGCAAAACCCGTAGATATTGGCAGGTTTGGCCAACATTAGGCTAATGTGTGCCAAGGTCATTAGTAATCTATGATTTAAGATGTTTTAATAGTCTTTACTGTCAAAGTGATAATCCCCAAGCCGTGCCTTATAACTGATCTTAGTAAAACATTGTGGATTTCTCTAAGTTGACTAAGTTTTCTGCGGTCAAACAGGTGGTTTGGAGGGTCTTACCCAAAAGCATCTCAGAATGTAGATTCCCAGTTTCCAATTTAAAAAAACATTCCAGTGGAAGGAGCCTACTCGTAAACTTGACTAACTTTAAGGTATTTATCTATCTCTACTGACTTTACAAACTTTAGCACTCCGGTTGCATTTGAAGTTATACAAGAAGTCAGCAAAAAACTCACCTTAATCCTGATACAAGGATCACCAGCTTCCAAAGATCTTGTAAAATTCAGGACTGAGAATAGAGAACTGGTCTCTGAGCCGTAAGAGCTCGACTTACTCACTCAAACTGGAAACCTGCCCAATCTGTCAGGATACATCTTAGGAAAGACAGGAACATATATCAACCTTGCATGTCTTCATGTAGCTTCTTTTCTAATGCCAAAGTTCCACCCATGCTCTGCCCTGTTCTGTATATACTCATTACTTTTTAGGCCCTCTTCACATGCATGTGTGGCATGTTCTGTTTTGGCCATCTGTGTGGCTATCCATGTGTACAGGTGTGTCATCCGTGTGCCTATCCATGTGTATGTGAGGGGCACCCATGTCATCTGCGTGCTATTTGTGTGTCATCTGTTTGTGCTATCTTTGTGACACTGGAAAAGAACACATGACACATATTAATGGTTTTTATGTGTTAAAGATGTACAAAGATAACTGATAGCTATATGATAGATAGAACAGGTAGCTAGATTGTGCAGATAATAACCAAATAAATAAATTATTTAATGGATAAAACAACTTGGGGTCCCCTCAATTTTGATAACTAGCAAAGATAAATCAGACAGCTGTGAGCTGATATTATCAGGCTGGGAAGGTCCATGGTTATTGGGCCCTTCCCAGCCTAAATATTCCAGCTCACAGCCACCCCAAAAGTAGCACATCACATAATTCTGCTGCCTCACCTCAGCTTCTCCTGCTTGTCCTGTTGTGGTGGCAATCAGGGTAATGATAGTTGTGGTTGAGGTCAGCTGGCATCGAGCCCTTCTGTTAATAATGGAAAAATGTCAATCAGACACCGCAGAGGGGTACAGCACCCATAATAGAGGTGCAGATACTCCAGCTGCAGGTTGCAACCCACAAACTAGCACTCCCACATTAGATCACACGGTGGGAGGGTACCTGGGAGGGAATAAAACCACCTCCAGGGGGAACAAGAGAGTCTTTGGACCTTTAGAGCTTTTTGGCTGGAGGTCTCGGCTCTTTAGGTCTTTGGCCGGAGGCCTGTCGGGTCTTTGGTCCTTACCTCGGAGAAGTAGAGAAGAGTTAGGAAGGAAGGCTTCCCAGACACAGAAAGTTACCAGGTACCAGAGCCCGCACCTGTGGGATACTTCAGGACCACAGAAAATCCGGAGACCTGTGGAGTATATACTGCTCCCCGGCTCTTAAGCGACCAGAAGAGGGTACCAGGCACCGCTTGATGGATGGCGGTCAGCCAGCAGAAAGTGGTCAGTGCAGAAACCGCTCAGTGCAGGAACCGCTCAGGGCAGAACGTAGCAGAAACCGCTCAGGGCAGAAACCGCTCAGTGCAGGAACCGCTCAGTGCAGGAACCGCTCAGTGCAGGAACCGCTCAGTGCAGGAACCGCTCAGTGCAGGAACCGCTCAGTGCAGAAACCGCTCAGTGCAGAAACGCTCAGTGCAGAAAGCGCTCAGTGCAGAAACCGCTCAGTGCAGAAACCGCTCAGTGCAGAAACCGCTCAGTGCAGAAAGCGCTCAGTGCAGAAACCGCTCAGCGCCGAAACCGTTCAGTGCAGGAACTGCTCAGTGCAGGAACCGCTCAGTGCAGGAACCGCTCAGTGCAGGCACTGTGAGGATTGGGAAGTCTGAAGTCACATAGAATGACTGCAGAATTGGCAGTTTCGACCAGACAACCCCTTTAAGAAGCGCTATACATGTGCCAGTAGTTTTGTGGCTTAAGTTATCTCCTGTCCGTGTGAGTGTGGATGAGACGATCATGTAGGTGAAAGCCAGGAGAAGCAAAATTGAGGTTTAGGGTGATTGATAGTATTCGAATATTGAGGGGTGGTGGTGACAGACTGGGTATTTAAAAAATAAAATAAAGTTACGTTGGATGAGTGACCTGGATTCCCCTTGGGGGATAATTATTTTTGCTTGTATCCTCCCTGACTCCTTTCTGTCTCTCTGCCCTATTCTTTATGTTCTTTTGAGTTATTTCTAATGTTACCACTGTTTTACAAGTAACTGCACCTTGATATGTGAGAATTATTGTTCTTCACAATCTCGTGTTGGTGTTTTTGTGTGGTTTGTACATGTCTGTATACCATATGATGTCATTTCTGCTTTATTGTCATATGGATTTCTGTTCTCTACAGCTGACAGTAGTGCGGTTTGTTTTTGCATTCCACCATGTATTATTCTGTGGTTCTTTGCTCTTAAACCCCATTTGATTTCCCATTTGTCATATTCGTTTTTTCATTCTCTTTGTCAAAGAGCCTTAACTTTTTAATTTTGCGTCAATACAGCCATATGAGGGTTTGTTTTCTTGTTTTTTTTGCGGAACGAGATGTACTTTTGATTGACATCATTCATTTTACTGGAAAATGAGAAACAAATTCCAAGTGAGGTGAAATTATTACAGAAGTGCAATTTCCTTATTGTTTTGCTGGCTTTCTTATGTACCAAGTTTGCTATATGGTAAAATTGACATGACGGCATGATGCCTCAGGTTGGTACGAGTTCGTAGATACCAAACATGTATACTTTTACTATTATCTAAGCGGCGAAAAAAATTCTGAAGTTTGTAAAAAAAGAATTGGTTTTGGCACTTAGTTACCCGCTTGTTTACATGGATACCAGCGCGCTCGCTGGTACTAATCACTGGCGAGTCTGCCTGTGTGACAGCTCACCAGCGATCAGCCGTCAATTTTGTCAGCGATCAGACCGCTGACGATATTGACGCATGTGACGGCCACATTAGGGTGACTCAGCCCTGAAGTGTCTGATCGCTTGAGCTGTACAGAGCCGTGATGATCCACAGCTCCACACAGCACAAATGATCACCTCCAGTGGATGCAGGCACTTGGGGGCGGTCACAGGAAGTGAGACATAACAGCATCAGAGCACCTCACCGTACCTCTCGCTGTCATGGTAACATATCGAAACCCCGTGATCGCGTCACAAGGATCACTGATGTTGGTGAGGAATAAAGTGACCCCACCGTGCTGCTTTAGATCGCGCTGTCAGTGTTTGACAGCACAATCTAAGAGGTTAAAGCGAACCTGTCACATCCCCCGGGCATCAAAAGCTATAATAGCCACCTTCTGCAGCACTAAGGCTGCATTCTGAGAAGGTGGCTATAGGCTTTTGATGCCCTTTATAGTATGAAATATTAAGTTAGGTAAATGCTCACTCTTCTGAAGACCGAAGACCGGGAGGCGGGGTTTCACGCTCCTCCGGCCCGCCCCCTCTTGTCAATCATTGTGCGCGCCTGCTGCTGCCTCCCCTCAGTGTGGAAAATGAACGCGCGTCTCCATTCTCCTGTATGGAGCCGCGCATGCGCTGTGCGCCCGGTGTCCAGGAAGTCGACACCGGGCGCACAGCGCATGCGCGGCTCCGTGCATGAGAATGGAGACGCGCGTTCATTTTCCACACTGAGGGGAGGCAGCAGCAGGCGCGCACAATGATTGACAAGAGGGGCGGGCCGGAGGAGCGTGAAACCCCGCCTCCCGGTCTTCGGTCTTCAGAAGAGTGAGCATTTACCTAACTTAATATTTCATACTATAAAGGGCATCAAAAGCCTATAGCCACCTTCTCAGAATGCAGCCTTAGTGCTGCAGAAGGTGGCTATTATAGCTTTTGATGCCCGGGGGGGGGTGACAGGTTCGCTTTAAATTGAACCTATCACCCACTTTGGGCATTTTAACCCCTTCATGACCTTGGAATTTTTCATTTTTGTTTCTTGCTAACCTGCTTTCAAGAGCAATAACTTTTTTATTTTCTGGTCATCATAATGGGAGACCCAGACAATGGGGTTTAGGGCACTGCCCTCCGGAGGTCACACTAGGTACTACAAGTTTGTAGACACCGCCCCCTCCGCTTATAAACCCCTACCGCAGGGAACATCCTCAGTTTTAAACTTAGTGTGCTCGGAGGATCACGCTTTGCTTGCACTTCACTGCATTCTCACAACTTACGTGATGGCGTCTGAAGACAAGGTAAAATGGTTCCGGTCGGGACCTGCGACAGCCTCCCCGCTCACCCTAGTGGAACACGCAGGTGGAGGTACCGGAGGGCCTAGAGCCTGGACACTTTGTGTTCTCCCGGTACGCTGTTGCGCTCCTTTCCATCCCTCTCTGGGGGGCTCTGGAGAGTGGGAGATGGGAGCCTTGCACAGCTCCGCTCCGTCCGAGGCCTCCCTAAATGGTGCTTACAGACCGGACTGGTGCTGAACCCCCGTCCGAGGCCTCCCTAAATGGTGCTTACAGACCGGACCGGCACTGAGGCACTCTGTGTCTCCTGTGTGCCTGGGGGTAGTGTCTGTCACTTTATGTGTCCTGACACTCAGACCGCGCGTTACTCTCGGGTCCGCGGATCTGGAGGTGTACCCTGTGCTGGGGTTACCATGGCTGACCGCCCTGTGTGTCGCAGGGGCTGAGGCTGTAGGCTGCGGATGTTTGTTTGTGCACGCAGTCTGTGTGTGTATTATCACACTACTTCCCGCGCTGCGGGCTCTGGCGCCTTCATACTGAGGCTGCTTGGAGGATAGGAAGCAGCCCGTGCGGTGACGTCATCGATGGGCGTGTGTGTGTGCTTCCCGCGTGTTTTCGGCGCCGCCCACAGTTTCACTGTCGGCGGCCATCTTTACCCTCACTTCCCGGCTGGGATCTGTCTGCAGCGTGCGTCTGCACTCCAGAGGAGACCGGAAACTCTCGCGGAGGTCACACACACACACCGCTTCCTCCTACCGCTTCGCTGCGGTCGGTAAGCCACCGGGATTCCCGGTTTTGTCTGCACAATTTGGCTTATTTTCCCCTGCTGTGGCGATGTCCTCAGTTAGGAAGCGTGCTGCTAAGGCGGCAGATGCCACCATTACCTGTGCTACATGCAATGGGACTCTGGTGGAGGGCTCCTGCAATAACTGCGGACGCCCAGAGGCCCGGACTGACACTGCTGAAACAGCAGCTCCGGTGCTGTACCCTGAGGTTCAGGTGATCCCAGGGCCATGGGAAACTCAGAATAAGATCAATGAATCTCTGTTGTCCCAGCTGTCCTCCATGTCGCAGTCCCTGGAGGCACTCAATAGGAGGCTGGAAAGCCCAGCTACTCCTTCCAGTTACCCCCGGGTGTCTCCCTCTTCTGCTGTGAGACCCCTTAAGCGGGCTCGTCGTGAGGATTCACCCGAGCTCCAGGTTCTCTCTGAGGAGGAGCATTCCTCTGATGGTGAGGAAGATGATGGGGGTTCGACTCTCGGGTCTGTGTCTGTGTCTGAACCACCAGACGGGGTGGAGGATTTGGTGTCCTCTATCAACGAGGCCTTACGTCTCGTGACACCCCCTGAGGAGGTGACTGTACACCCGAGGGAGGTCTATCAATGGCTGCGGCCGGAGGCTAGACCAAGTGGCTCCTTCATGGACCACACTAACTTTGGAAGGGTGGTCAGAGCACCCAGGTTACATCCTGGGCGGCGTTATGTCCGCAAACCAAAGGACAATCGCTTCCCCTTCCCCCAGGAGGTGCTTCAGGAGTGGTCGCAGTCCCCGAAGGTGGACGCTTCCATGACCAGGATTGCTGCACGCTCCCTTTTCTCTGCCTCTGATAGCTCCTCGCTGAAGGATGCGACTGATAGACAGGTCGAGCAACTTGCCAAGTCTTCCTATGAGGCTGTAGGGTCTTCATTTGCCCCTAATTTTGCCACGGTCTGGACCTTACAAGCGATTACTACGTGCTTGGATGGTATCTCGGACCTGGCAAGGTCCAGTCCAGAGGTCCTGGCGCTTACAGAAAGGGCAAAGGCCTATGCGGACTACGCCAGGACGGCGACTTTGGAAACTGCCACTCGCTCAGCTGTGGCTTCGGCCAATGCTATAGCGATTCGCAGGTTGTTGTGGCTGCGTCTGTGGGACTCAGATGCCACATCTAAGAAGATTTTACAGAATCTTCCGTTCTCTGGTGACAGGCTTTTTGGCACCGAACTGGACAAGCTGATAAAGGATTCTGCTGAGTCTAAGATCCCGCAGAATAAACCTAAGCCACGGTACACCGTTAAGAGGAACCCAAAGCAGTGGTCCTTTCGTTCCAGCTCACAGTCATCAGCACCGTCCGCTCGCACGGACCGAGGGGGCAAGCCCGCTTCTCAGTGGCGCTCTAAGAGTCGTCCAAAGAAGCCGGCGGGGGCAGCGGCTGCCACCCCCAAACCCGCCTCTACATGACTCGCTCTCCCTCCCTGCCTCCCCACAGGTGGGGGGTCGCCTGTCTCGTTTTCAGGACAGGTGGCTACTTCACGTTCAAGATCAGTGGGTTCGAGACGTGGTCTCGCGAGGTTACAGGATAGAGCTGACGTCAAAACCGATACCCCGATTCCATCGGTCGGTCCCATCCCCAGAAAAGGCTCAGGCCTTTCACCGGGTGTTGGAGGGTCTCCGCAGGGACGGAGTGGTGGTTCCGGTACCGTCCGGGGAGAGGTTTCGGGGTTTTTACTCCAACCTCTTCATTGTCCCAAAAAAGGACGGATCCTTCCGCCCGGTTCTGGACCTAAAGTTGTTCAACCATCACGTGTTGGTTCGGAAGTTCCGTATGGAATCACTGCGATCCGTGATCGCAGCTGTGTCACAGGGGGACTTCCTAGCGTCCATAGATATCCGAGACGCTTACCTTCACGTGCCCATTGCACCGGCTCATCAGCGCTGGTTGAGATTTGCAGTGGGGGAAGAACACTTCCAATTTGTGGCGCTGCCGTTCGGGTTGGCCTCGGCACCGCGGGTGTTCACAAAAGTGATGGCCTCCATGATGGCTCTCCTGCACGTGCAGGGGCACGCCGTAATACCCTATCTGGACGACCTGCTGGTCAGGGCGCCATCAGAACACCTTTGTCGGCAAAGCCTGGAGGTAACCATGAAGTCTCTGGAACAGTTCGGGTGGCTTCTCAATATCCAGAAGTCGACCCTGGTTCCAACCCAGTCACTGACATATCTGGGCATGGACTTCCACACGGACTCAGCCCTGGTGTCTCTGCCACGAGTCAAACAGATGGCGATCCAATCAGGAGTGCAAGCAGTCCTCCTGTCACCACAATCATCCCTACGGGTATTGATGAAGCTGGTGGGCCGCATGGTAGCTGCGATAGAGGCGGTGCCTTTTGCGCAGTTTCGCCTCCGTCCTCTCCAGCTGGAGATTCTTCGCAGATGGGACAAGAGGACGATCTCTCTGAATCGGCTGGTGACACTTTCCCAACCGACCAGGGATTCCCTGCAGTGGTGGCTCCAGCCACGTCATTTGTCACGGGGCCGGTCCTTCCTCAAACCGTCATGGTCAGTGGTGACCACCGACGCCAGTCTGACGGGCTGGGGTGCGGTGTTCCTACACCACAGGGCTCAAGGCCTCTGGACTCAGTCGGAGTCGGAGTTGCGATCAACGTGCTGGAGATCAGGGCGGTCTATCTGGCGCTCCTGGCGTTTCAGAAATTCCTGTCAGGACAGCCCACTCGGGTTCAGTCCGACAACGCGACGGCCGTCGCCTATATAAACCATCAGGGAGGGACCAGAAGTGCTCAGGCCCTCACCGAAGTCCACCGCATTCTATCCTGAGTGGAGGACAACGACTGCCTGATCTCCGCAGTTCACATCCCAGGGGTCGAGAACTGGGAGGCCGACTACCTGAGCCGGCAGGGGATGGACGCCGGAGAATGGTCCCTTCATCCAGAAGTCTTTCGGGACATCTGCAGCAGATGGGGCACTCCGGACGTGGATCTGATGGCCTCGCGGCTGAATCATCAGGTGCCGCAATACATGGCGAGATCATGGGATCCTCAGTCTCTGGGGGCAGATGCCCTGATCCTGAGTTGGTCCAGATTCCATCTTCCGTATGTGTTCCCGCCTCTAGCTCTGATTCCCAGGGTTCTGTGGAAGCTCAGGTCGGAGTGCAGGGTAGCCATTCTAGTGGCTCCAGATTGGCCCAGGAGGTCCTGGTATCCGGACCTGTGGCAACTGTCAGGCGGACACAGGTGGGCTCTTCCAGAACGCGCAGATCTGCTCGCGCAAGGCCCATTCTTCCACCTCAATTCCAGGGCCCTCAGATTGACTGCATGGCTCTTGAGGCCTGGCTGCTGACGTCCAGGGGCTTCTCTCCTACGGTTGTTGCCACGATGACTCGGGCTAGGAAGCCTGTTTCCAGGAAGATGTACCACAGAACGTGGAAGATTTTCTTCACCTGGTGTGCCTCGGGTGGTCGGTCCCCGTGGCCCTTGTCCATTCCGACATTGTTGGCTTTCCTTCAGTCGGGGTTGGAATTGGGGTTATCCCTAGGCTCTTTGAAGGGTCAAGTGTCAGCTCTTTCAGTGCTGTTTGACAAGCGCTTGGCGCTCCTTCCCAAGGTCCGTCAGTTTCTCCAGGGAGTCTCTCGGGTGGTCCCGCCCTACAGGCGACCACTGGACCCTTGGGACCTTAACATGGTCCTGGCGGCACTGCAGAAACCGCCGTTTGAGCCGCTGAGAGACATTTCTCTGTCTCGTCTGTCCCAGAAGGTGGTCTTTCTGGTGGCGATTACATCTCTGAGAAGGGTCTCAGAATTGGCTGCACTATCGTGCAAGTCGCCCTTTCTGGTGGTTCACCAAGACAAGGTGGTGTTACGCCCGCGGCCAGAATTCTTGCCAAAGGTGGTTTCCACTTTTCACCTGAACCAGGAGATTGTTCTCCCATCATTTTGCCCCGCTCCCGTTCATCAGGTCGAGCGCGATCTCCATACTCTGGATCTCGTGAGGGCTGTACGCATTTAGGACAGCCGAGCGCAGGAAGTCAGAGCGCGCGCTCGCTTCCCGGCTGTAGCTGATGACGTGTGCACGGGCATGCGAGCCCGTGCACCAGGCTGTGACGCTGAAAAGGGCTGGCCGTTACTGCTGCTGCGGGACACAGGAGGATGAGTGGCAGCTGCTACTCGGCTTTTGCCACAGATAAGTAACGCCCACCCGTCCCTTCGTTTTAAACTTTCAAAAGCATTATCTTAAGTTTTAAAAAACAGTTTTTTTAGCAAAAATCATTGCAGCACATGTATGTGCTGGGTGTAGGGACCGATATTAATAGTCCGGGGGGGTCATTGGGGGTGGTTGGTTCCCTTTAATACAATGATAGATCGGCAATACCAAACGTGTATTTTATTTTTTAATACTTTTATTGTGATTGGGGAAAAGTGAGGTGATTTGAACTTTTATTTTATTCATTCTTATTTTTACACTGCCCCTTAGAGAGGCACCCTGCTGCACAGTCCGATCACTTCTGGGAGATACCGATGAAGCGCGTAGAAATAAATTCTATGTTACAATTAAACAACTTGGATTTCCACTGTGGATCCTTTGACAGGATGGCAGTGTAAGATTACTTCATCTGGGTCTTCGTCAGCCGGCATTGCTAATATCAGTGGCTGTGTCTCACACTGCCAGAATAGGCGAGTCTACCTAATTTAAAACTGTCAATCCCTGTCACCGGATAAGACCCCAGTGCGCTCTTTATTCCTCCTAGCACATTTTGATCTCTTCTTCCTGAAGAGTGCTGTGAACACTTTTCCTGATCTACAAAAAGTGCAAAGGAGTCAGATTTTTTGCCTAATGCTTGATAGCAGTCAAGGCTCCTTTGGGATTGTAATGCATATTTCACATTTTTGGTTAGTGCAATAAACCTCATTTCAATCCTGAAATATTACTGTGTCCATCAGTTATTACATATATCACACTGAAATAGCTGCTGCAAAAAACAATTTTAAACCAAAAAAAATGAGTAAGATTAAGAGGGGTGCCCAAACTTTTTCATATGACTGTATATTCACTATGTCTCGTGAGATATCACGGCTCTCACGAGACAGCTAGTGTTTTGAATGCTGATGCCACTAATGTTATCTCAGGTCACAAAGTGGAATTTCCTGCTGCATGATACCAGCTGCGTAACCTGAGACAGCTTCATGGAAGTCATAAGAATGTCTGAGCTTCATGAGCGGGCCCGGGAGCATGTTGACAGCAGCATTGAGGCTTGCTAAGTACTAGTGTAGGAAGAGAATATCTGTGCCAAAACGGCAGGGCTACACTGTAAAACTGTTTAAGCTGTGTTTGGCAGCTTTTGGGTCCCCTTGAATGTGTTTTCCAGGCCCTTGATTTTGCCTCCCATCAATTTGAATGGGGTTCAGATGTTAGGCAAACTTCATGTGCGGAATATTGATGTGGTTTGTGTATTGTAGCTTACAATCCCTGACAGATGTTATGTCGCTTATCCATGTTATTATTATTATTATTTATTTATATAGCGCCATTAGGTTCATTGGCGCTTTACATGAGGATGAGGGAGACAAGAACAAGTACACTAAATCTAGGCGATCAGGACGTACAGGTACAGGAGGGGAAGGGACCCTGTCCACGAGGGCTCACAGTCTATGTTATGTAAATAAAAGCTTATAACCTGATGTTAAATTCATCCATTGGTTGTATAAATTACTCCTTTGAAAGCTGATAGCCTCCAAATGTGATTTAGGTTAAGAAAATAAATTGGCATCAATGCTGAAAAATTGATCATTTAATGAACACAGAACGGTCAGATTTTGGCAAGACAAAAGTTTTGTCGCCCACAGAAAGTAATGGATATTCAAACAAATAATTAACTTAAAATACAAATATATGTTGCATAACATTGGTGAATGAAGTTGTGGTGCTATTAGAGTCATATTTAATATTTTACGTGACTTCCATGAGCTTGAAGGACTGCATCCATGTGGTTCAACAATGATTCATGCAATTTAATAATGAAGTCATCAATAGCAAAGAATGTAGTCTTACATGCCTCCCAGAGTTCATCTAGATTCTTTGGTTTTGTCTTCCAAGCTTCCTTTTTCATCCTACCCCAAACATGCTCAATGATGTTCATGTCTGGTGACTGGGCTGGCCAGTCCTTGAGCACCTTGATCTTTTTTGCCTGGAGAAACTTTGTTGTAGAGATGGATGTATGGGATGGAAAACCATCCTGCTGCAGAATTTGACCCCTTTTATGATTTGGAATGTAAGAGGTAGCTAATACTTTTGATATTTTAGGCTATTGATATTGCCTTCCACTTTGCAAATGTTTTGCACACCCCCATACTGAATGTAACCCCAGACCATGATCTTTCCACCACCCAATTTAACTGTTTTCTGGGTGTATTTTAGATCCATACGGGCTCCAGTAGGTCTCCTGCAGTATTTGCGACGGCTGTGGTGTAATTCTACTGAAGATTCATCAGAGAAATCCACCTTCTGCCACTTTGAGTGTCCATCTGTTTAGCAGGCTGTGGGACTTTGCAAATGCCACACTTTTTTTAGTTGCCTTTTGTTTAGTGCTGGCTTCTGGGCACGGATTCGACCAAGGAGGCCATTTCGAGACAGAAATCTACAAACTGTTCTAGTTTACATAGGGACTTGAGGTGACCAGGCCTGTTGGAGTTCTTCTGCAGTGGAAGAGAGGCTTGCTTTGGATTTTCTAAGCAACAAACGTTCCTCTTGAGCAGTTGTCTTGCGGGGTCTGCCGGACCTGGGCTTGTCAAGGATGTAAACTAGGATTGGTTGCATTATATGACCAGGCGACAAAACTTTTGTCTTGCCAAAATCTGACCATTCTGTGTTCTTTAAATGATCAAAATTTCAGAATTGATGCCAATTTATTTTCTTAACCTAAACCACATTTGGGAGGGTTTCAGCTTTCAAAAGAGTAATTTATACAACCAATGGATGAATTTAACGTCAGGTTATAAACTTTTATTTACATAACATGAATAAACGACCCAACTTCTGTCAGGGACTGTAGTGTGGATAGGATTGATTGAAGACATGTGTAACTAGTTCACTAATGTTGTAACAACATTTGGCACTTCTCCCTGAAGATGTACGTTTTCAGATATACTATAAACTAATTGTAAGGATTCATTTTGGAATTGCATCACATACTGGAAACTTTCCTATAGAAAGAAGGCGTGTACTGGCAAAATAGAAGAGAGATGCTCATAAGATTTAGCAAGCAGAGCAACTTTGAGACGTACAAATAAATATATAAAAAAATTATGATGTTGCAAAGCAAGTTTTCAAGACTACATAGAGTTTCGGCAGAGGCATGTATATACATCTTTAATACCCATATTCTGTAGCTATTAAAAGATTTAATTTCTGCAAAATATTAATTAGCTTCTCCTGCAGAAAACAATAAATCTTTTTTGAACTCACCAATAAGGCACCAAATCCCTGTTAGTTTTCTTTACACTGTTTATTGTGCAGTAAAACAGGCAAATCTAGGTTTTCCAATACCCAGGACAAGAGCTCGTTTTATAACCCCCACCCGCCCCCCCTTATACACAGCATAAAAGGAACAGGTCATGACCTTTTTTGTTACTAAACCACCACCATTGTTATTTAGATCATGTAGTTTTCATTCCTACTCATAAAATAAACCATAAACGGTCTTACTTCGGCCATGAGAGCAAATTCCCTCGAGAAGGACATGATGCTTGGTACGGTCAGTGGCAGTAGAGGTCGTGGAAGACCAAAGACCCGCTGGTTGGACACGATCATGGCAGAAGCGGGAATGAACCTCAGAGATGCTGTGACAAAGAGAAGCTTGGAGGAAAATGGTTCACATGGTATCGAATAGTCGGAAAAAAATGAATGGATTTTTTTTTAAATCATTGTATTCATCCCAAAAAAGCATTTTAGATGCTTACATATTTTTATTAGTTAGTTGGGCAAACAGTCATATAGTCATCCGGCTGGATAACAATTAACAGCTCAGTTAACTGAGCTTGTAGCAATGCGGAAATTCAGAAAATGCTTAAAGGATCTGTGAAATGTCACGAACATGCGACTACAATAGGCAGAGCTAAGTCTACATAGACCATAACGATTTAGCTTGCTTGGCTCCACCCATTACAGTCATCCGAAATAGTTAATAGTTAACAGTTCAGTTTTACTTGTACCAATGTGGAAATTCATAAAATGCTGAAAGGACCTGTGTGATGTCACGACCATGTGACTATGATTACCAGAGCTAGGTCTACATAGACTAACGATTTAGCTTACTTCTTTTCTTCTATATACCTTTTTCCCTTCGTTCCGCCTATTACGATCACATGGTCATGATATCACACAGGTTTTTTCTACAGAGCATTTAGTATTCCTATAAGTTCAGTGACATATCTGTTAACCGCTAACCAGCTGGATGACTGGATGACTGTTTACCCAACTAGCTAATAAAAATATGTAAATATCTAAAATGCTTATTTGAACACAAGGATTTAAAAATATGAATAAAAATTTACTCAAAAGAAGAAACAGCTGGGCACCCAAGGGTACTAACATGTAATAGCGGGTCCGGCTCCGCACTTGCGGTGTATCGGGTATGCTTCCTCCCAGGTTGCACACTAGAAAATCCATTTAAAAAGGAATGAAATAGCGGCACTCACCGGGGGAATGTGGAGGTCTTCCACCTTCTTCTACAGGTCCCGTAGAAGCATCACCATCCGATCCTTCCCCTCTCCTCCCTGCTCTACATGTAATTGGTGAACCACAATAAAGAAGACTTCCACCTTCGCCTGGAGTGTGCCGCTTTTTCATTCCTTTTTAAACTGAAAAATATAAACATATAAAGGTTACTAAAGAATAGAGATGAGCGAACCTTTTCACCAAAATAGGTAAATGAGCAATTACTGTATCTTTTGCTTCCTTCCTATGAATATGGGGCTAAAAAGGGTTGGTATAGGAGGGACAGCTGCCAAGTAGTGGTGGCGCCAATGGCGCAGAATTAGGGTGCCAACCTCCACTGTTTAGTCAGGGCTAATTATTTCAAGTGTAGGGTACGAGAGGAACAATGTGATCTCTCTTCTCCCCATTTCTCGGTTTCCTCTTCTATATACCTTTTTCACCAATATATTTTTCCCCCTTTTGGTCAGGGTTCTCTCCAGGTTTTTAAATAGTGATTTTTAAAACAGTCTTTCGTGGTTCTTGTGGTTTTAATGAATCTCTAGTAAAAATAATCTGCGAGATGTGGTTCTTGTCTGGGAAATTTTACCTCCCTTTATTGTCCCTAACTTTATTATGTCCCATTTGGAAGCAATTACCCATACTCCTTTTTCGGGGGTTATTATGGGAGGGTATATATCTCCCACAATACACTTATCGGTTTCCTTGCCTTAAAGGAAAGCGGTCAGGTCAAAAATCCATTTGTAACTGCTATCATTTTCTAATTCCTCCCTCTATACTCTCTCTATTCATGTATTTCTTTTATTTATATTCCCCTCCTATCTTCTGTAAACTTATACCAAATGAATGCAGAACTAATTGCACACCCTTAAGCACAAAAATAAATTTTATTGAAGGTTTATGTGATGGGATAACAAGTCATCTCCCTTAAAATGAACGGGGTTTGTTTTTTAAATCCCTCCAGGTGTTTCTTTGTAATAATAACTGGGTATTTTGGAGAATTATGGGCTGCAGATCTACATGCAATTCACTCCATGCTTCTTATAATCGCATTACTAGATCAATTCACTCAATTTACTTATATGTCTGGATACTTTATTTAGTGTGCTTATTAGGAATGGTTCCCTGTTTTATTCCTGTCTATCATTCCAGGATGATAATGTTTCTTAGACAGGATCGTTCCTTATATTTTATAGGCCCATATATCTTTCAGCTGTACTGGTAAATATCATACTAGACACATGGCATTTCTATTATCTAAAATCCTGCTCTATTCATGCATGAGCTGTATCTATAGCAACCACTCAATAGTGATTGCGTCTGCACTAACGTTGTACTATTGGAAGCATGCGCACTATGCTTCCCCCTGCTAGGTGGAAAGCGTCATCTTTCACTATGGCGACCAGGCAACGTCACTTCCGGTGCGCGGTCGCACACAGCACTACCATGGTGACCGCACACACATCCGGAGCACACTGCACACATCAGCTCTTTGCGCAACTGTATGTGCACGGCTGACATCCTGCCTCCTGCCTCTCCGACATTGTGGGAGCTGTTTGGACACATGGCCCCAGGTAACTCCCTCCCTGTTACAGTTGGAATGAATTATCCTTAGCAATTATGACCCACTTATGATTAAATGTATGTGTATATAAGGCTTAACATATGGTTCATAAGACTCCCCTGAGGAAGCTGCCATGTGCAGTGGAACGCGTGGGACCCCCCAGTCACCCAGGTTGCAGTATCTAATTGGGTATGATCTATGACACGTGAGGATTGCCTTTTTGGGATGTGGTTTGTACATCATTGAATACTCTGGCTACTATTCAATCTTGATTATTCAAATGAATCATTGTTTTACCATAGACATGGTTGTGAAAAATTCCCTAAACTATAGGCACTCATATACCTATTGGAGGGCACATTGTTTATTATAGGCAGCTGGCATGCTGGGACCTACTTGGTTTTAAACGCTTTTAATATATGTGTTGTTCACCTGTTTTTAATATCAATAAAATTTATTTTTGTGATTAAGGGTGTGCAATTAGTTCTGCATGATCTTTTCCTTTGGTATATATTCGGTTCTCATGCAGTTATTGCACCCCGTTGTATTTTGAGAGCAGTGCATCACCAATTTTCTCCATATATCTTCTGTAAACTTCAAATAAAGAGATTCATTCCATCTGTCACTTACAGTGAATGATCCATTTAGTTCTCTGCTGTCCACTCCCCATAGGATGAATATGCATGTCACAGATTCACACACAGGAGATCACTGGGTGGGGGGGGTTGTATTCTCTCTGTTTGCAGCATCACAAGAGGTCAAATACAACACAGAAACTGTCACAGCAGAAAGCCTGCTTACAGAAACAGATGGAGTCTAGATAAGCAAAATCAGCAATAGCTCTCTCTCTCCTTGTCTTCATCAGAACAGAAGCTACTGAAAACTGATACGCACTGTCTGAGAGGAGGGAGGAGAGAGTTGCTGAGAGAGAGTGCATAATTACATGACAGTTTATACAGCACATGACTATTCCTGTTTGGTTATAACGGAGAGGACTAATCCAGGAGCTCCATGCAGGGTCTGACAATGCTGATAACATGGAAACTACAAACAGTACAATAATGATTTTACATGTTTTTAAAAGATAAGCCCAGGTCCTATTCAAGGGTAATAATAGTATCATGTTGAAAAATGACCTGACAGTGTCCCTCTAAACTGATGTCTGTTTTGACTGGTACTCTGTAGTGTTGACTGAGCACTGACCCCCCCCCCCCCTAATTCACACTGTGTTATGATGGAGTGCATCACTACAACACTTACTATCCAGCAGTACCGAGAGTTTGGGCCTGGATGTGGAGCATAGAGGTGGGTTTGCTCTGTCCACTGCACAGATGTTGTTTCCATTGAGCCAATGATGGCACTATGAATGCTTACACTATATGGATCACCGGACGGAAGTGACATTTATGCGTTCCTCTTTGGGGCTCACCAGCAGGAGGTCTGCCAACTGGAAGTCATGCAGTAGGTGTCCTAGGATGGATTGTTTGAATATAAAGAGTACTGTAGCCAGGGCGCAAAGCATAGTGTAAGCCAGTAAGCTATGGATATTTTGTGCATTTATTGTTTTTTTTTAAACAATTGTAATTGCTGATTCCAGGTCATTCTGTAGCTCTCCCCAGGTGGTTTTTGACTCTTGGACAACTCTTCTGAATATTATTTTCACTCCTATGTCTAAAATTTTGCTTTGAGAGCCTGATTGTGGCTGGTTTATGGTGAAATGATGTTCTTTCCACTGCCATATTACGGCCTCAATAGAACTCACTGGAGCCTTCAGTAGTTTATTAATTCTTCTGTAACCAATGCCATAAGTATGTTTTGCAGCAATAAGGTTATGCACATCCTGAGACAGCTCACTGGTTTTACATATCATAAGATGTTTCTTGTGTAGCACCCTGGTAAAGATACACTTTTTTTAGGCCATGAGTTGAACCAGTAATTTTCACTAAGTGTCAGGATTGCTTTCTAATAACCATAAATACTTTAGCTGATGTCTTGACTCTCTATAGATCTTTTCACAGCTCTTTTTCCATGTGTTCAATACTTTTTGTCATTATTACACCTAATTTATTGAAATCTTTGGTTTGATTTCATGATGTGTGTGATTTGGATGGGTTGTTACCAAAATCTGGTGACAATTTTAAGTCATTAGCACTGTAGAAATATAGAATTTGGAAAATTGGTGATGTGCTCAATTCTTATTTCCCATGCTGTGTATTCGCATCCCTAAATCCCACCAGCACACAATATAAGAAATACAGAACCAGAGCAGGAGCAGAATGGAGTGGGGCAGACTGGAGTGGGGCAGAGCAAGGGCAGAATGGAGTGGGACAGAGCAGGGGCAGAGCAGAGCAGAATGGAGCAGGGTAGAGCAAAGGCAGAATGGAGTGAGGCAGAGTAGGGGCAGAATTGAGCAGAGCAGAGGAGGGGCAAAGTGTAGCGGGACAGAATGGAGTGGGGCAGAGCATGGACAGAATAGATTGGGGAAGAGTAGAGTGGGGCAAAGCATGGGCAGAATGGAATGTGGCAGAGTGAAGTGGGCAGAGCAGGGGCAGAATGAAGTGGGGCAGAGTGGAGGCAGAATGGAGTGGGGCAGAGTGCAGTGGATCAGAGCAGGGGCAGAATGGAGTGGGGCAGAATGGAGTGGGGCAGAACAGGGGCAGAATGGAGTGGGAAAGAGCAGGGGCAGAATGGAGTGGGGCAGAGTGGAGTGGAGCAGAGCAGGGGCAGAATGGAGTGGGGCAGAGCAGGGGCAGAATAGAGTGGGGCAGAGCAGGGGCAGAATAGAGTGGGGCAGAGCAGGGGCAGAATAGAGTGGGGCAGAGCAGGGGCAGAATAGAGTGGAGCAGAGCAGGGGCAGAATAGAGTGGGGCAGAGCAGGGGCAGAATAGAAGGGGGCAGAGCAGGGCAGAATGGAGTGGGGCAGAATGGAGTAAGGCAGAGTGGAGTGGGGCAGAGCATGGGCAAAATGGAGTGGGGCAGAGCAGGGGCAGAGTGGAGTGGGGCAGAGGAGGGGCAGAGTGGAGTGGGGTACATCAGGGGCAGAATTGAGCGGGAAAGAGCAGGGGCACAGTGGAGTCTCACAGAATGGAGTGGGGCAGAGCATGGGCAAAATGGAGTGGGGCAGAGTGGAGTGCGGCAGAGCAAGGGCAGAATGGAGTGGGGCAGACTGGAGTGAGGCAGAGTAGGGGCAGAATGGAGCGGGGCAGAGCAGGGGCACAGTGGAGTGGGACAGAATGGAGTGGAGCAGAGCTTGGGCAGAATGGAGTGGGGCAGAGTAGAGTCGGACAGAGCATGGGCAGAATGGAATGGGGCAGAGTGGAGTTGGCAGAGCAGGGGCAGAATGGAATGGGGCAGAATGCAGTGGGGCAGAGCGCAGGCAGAATGGAGTGGGGCAGAGTGCAGTGGATCAGAGCAGGGGCAGAATGGAGTGGGTCAGAGCAGGGGCAGAATAGAGTGGGGCAGAGGAGGGGCAGAATGGAGTGGAAGAGAGCAGGGGCAGAATGGAGTGGGAGAGAGCAGGGATGGGCAGAATGGAATGGGGCAGAATGGAGTGGAAGAGAGCAGGGGCAGAATGGAGTGGGAGAGCAGGGGCAGAATGGAGTGGGAGAGAGCAGGGGCAGAATGGAGTGGGAGGAGAGCAGCGGCAGAATGGAGTGGGAGAGAGCAGAGGCAGAGTGGAGTGGGAGAGAGCAGAGGCAGAGTGGAGTGGGAGAGAGCACAGGCAGAGTGGAGTGGGAGAGAGCAGGGGCAGAGTGGAGTGGGGCAGAGCAGGGGCAGAATGAAGTGAGGCAGCATTGAGTGTGGCAGAATGGAGTGGGGTAGAGCAGGGGCAGAATGGTGTGGGGCAGACTGGAGTGGGGCAGACTGGAGTAAGGCAGAATGGAGAGGGGCAGAATGAAGTGGGGCAGAGCTCTCTTTCTGCCCCCCCCTCCCCACACACTGTCTTTGCTCTCTCTGCACCCTGCACTCTCTCTGCCCCTTATCTTCCTTCCCAGCTGTGACAGATCCATGTCATTGCTGGGAAGCATGGAAGAGTACTGGGCCTGCAGTGATGTCACAGTCTGGTGATGTCACAATCATGTGATAATTCACATAAGGTCTTGTCCTTTTGGTAAATTGCAGATTATTGGTGGGGAGAGGTGCGGTGGGAGGCGTGCAGGAGGTCTAAGGGCAGCAAGAGAGGTGTGGTGGGAGGTGTGTGCAGCGGTGGCTTCTGACACCTGTGCCACCACCAGCTTGCGCCATATTACCACACTCATCATTTAGGTGTGGTAATATGGCGTGGCTTACGGGTCAGCATAGTGCATTGTGGGATTCCAGGATGTCCAGATGGAAGTGGATGACAGACAAGTTAAGGTAAGTATATATTAGACTAGATGTGGGCCCAATGCTATAGCATTGGGAGGGCGGTGACATCATGATGGGGCGGGCTCCGTGGCACTGGAGGTGGTGACTGTCTCCCCCTGTGTCTCTTCTTCCCCCCACCGTGCGCTCTCCTAATGTATGTAAATAAATGTATTTTCAATTAAAGGAAAACTGTCAGGTCGAAAATCTATATCTAGCTGCTATCATTTTTATAATTCCTCGCTCTAAACTCTCTCTATTCATGTATTTCTTTTATCAATATTTCCCTCCTATCTTATGGAAACTTCAAATAAAGAGATTCATTCCATCTGTCACTCATAGTGAATGATCCACTTAGTTTTCTGCTGTCCACTTCCCCATGTATGAATATGCATGTCACAAATTCACATTACTGCACAGGACATCAGTGTGTGTGAATGTGGGGGCTGTATTCTCCTCTCTGCTCTGTTTTCAGCATCACTTGAGGTCAAATACAACACAAACTGTCTCCCTCCATGTTCTCAACAGAACAGAAGCTACTGAAACCTGACACTGCACAGTTAGCAAAGGGAGGAAAGAGCTGTTGAGAGGGAGTACATAATTACATGACAGTTTATACAGCAATGGACTATTCCTCTATGGTTATAATGGAGAGGACCAATCCAGGAGCTGACTGCAGGGTCTGACAATGCTGATAACATGGAAACTACAAACGGTACAATAATGATGTTACATGTTTTTAAAAGGTCTGCCAAGGCCCTATTTAAGGGTAATATCAGTATCATAATGAAAAACCTGTTTCGGTGTTTGTGTTTTTTTTTTAATAATATAGTGTTTAATTCCCTGGTAAAAAATGTGCAGGGCTTCGCTGTATTTTCTATTGCCAGCACAGGTGTACCAAGCAGCTACTAACTGTTTAGTGTTACCTTTCCTGGCAATGAAAAATACAGGGAAGCCCTATTTTTTTTAGTTATTTAAACAAATAACAAAAAAAAAATTGGCGTGCGCGTCACTGTATTTTCTGTTGCCAGCCTAGGTAATCTGGGCAGCTGGGGGCTGCAATTCTCGGCGTGGTGAGGTCCAAGGGTTCTGGAGCCCCCATGCTAAAAACTGCAGCCGGCAGCCACCCCAGAATTGGCACCTGAATGAAAGACACCAAAACTGGTGGTTACCCCACTCTTCCAACTGCCGTGTAGCAGTGGCAGACTGAGTAATAAAAGGGTTGATGTCAGCTTTTTTGGCAGCATGCATGTGTGTGTATACATGTATTCACATGTGCAAATGTGTGTATGCGCGTGTGTGTATGTGCCTGGATGTTCAAGAATGTATGCATGTGTATGCATGTATGTGGGTGTGGGTGAATGTGCATGTGTGTGTACATGCATGTATATGCGCATGTATGTTTTTATGTGCATGTGTGTATGTGTGTTTGTGTATTTGCATACATGTATATATGTATATGCGTGTGCATCTCAGAGTGTATTAACATGCATGTGTATATGTGTTCTTGTGGGTGTGTATATGCCTATGTATGTGTGGAGACATTATACTGCATGTGTGCGTATGCGTGTTAGTGTGTATGTGCGTGCGTGTCTGTACATGTATGTATGAAGTGTGTGTAGCGATGCGCTGCCTGTATCCACCTCTGGATGGCCACAGCCACCAGGATAGTCCCTGGCTTGCGGCCAGTGATAAATGAGACGGGTTGTCGGTGCCCTCTGTAGCCACCAGAGGGTGCCCGCACCCCATCCTCCGGCAAAGGTCTGAAGCCGCGGACTTTCCTGGTGGCTGTGGCCGGACAGAGGTGGGTTCAGGCAGCGCATCGTGATGTCTATCGGGGGGGCAGCGGTCCAATGGGGGGTCCCAGCGGGGGTGTCCTGGTGGGTGATGTCTGACTGAAGGTCCCGGCGGGGGGGTGATGTCCGGCAGGGTGTCTCGTCAGTGTCTGGTACCACCAGCAGGAGCCCCGTTGGAATACGCATCACTTGGGTGTTTTAATATGACGGTTGGTGTACTTCTGTTCAGCGTGGTGGCTTATGGGATTCGGGGACGTCGAGATGGAAGTGGATTACTGACAATTTAAGGTAATTATATATTAGGTTTTGGATAAAATGGGGGAATCTATCATTCATTCCCCTAACTATATATAATGCATACTCAGAAAGCACCTGGTGACCCAACACCCAATTCAATCCATAGACTCTGAACTATGTTTTCGCACACTGTGCGAGTGACTCAAGTGAGTGCAATGCGAGGGAAACTTGCATTGCACTCGGACCAGTGTTGCCATATCAGGCAGAGCACACTGGTGCATGCGAGTCAAATGCGAGTTCACTTGCAGCATGCTGTGACTAAACACGTTTGACGTGCGAGTGGCCAATGAAAGTCTATGGGTGCTAAGAAACCTCGCACCCAAACAGCACACTGTGCGAGTCACTCTCACGTGTGCTATTCTCCCAACACAGGAAAGCCCGATAGCTATATATCTACAGATAAAGATCTGTAGATATAATAGCTATGTCAGGCTTTCTGCTGCTTTGACAGCAGCATTTTTTGAATTTCCAAGGGATAACCGGCATATTAATCCCATCTGAAGCCTCTGCGCTGCATGTCAGCCGGGAGTCGGCAGATGCAGTTAATAAGCCGGTTATGTTGGCTTAACTCCATGTTTCCGTCCTGCCAGGTTGTGTCTGGTTTTGTCCAGACTCCCTGGACACAAACTGACAGGACAGAATGTGTCCGAAAGTGTTAATTATTTATTTACAGCAACAAGAATTATTAGAAAGATCAGTCTAGGAAATTTCTAAACATTACACAACTCCTGCACCAACTAAAGGACAAATCTAACAAGAGGTCTTCAGGTAATAAGGGACTAGGTAACTAACACATCTGATACACCTCATGTGGTCTTACATTAAATACTTGTGTATTAATCTTAACGTTATCAGAACCACAAACCACAAAGACCAAAGATAACCATCGAGGTTAGGTGTAACACACAAGGACTACCTCACACCTGTAAGGAAAACCACCAGAGGGATTCACCAAGATAGTATACTTTCTACACCCGAGAATAAGAACATCACATATACAAGGTAAGGTCCCTGTGACATCACGGCCTCAGTTAACCTCCAATATATGTACTACAACCAACAATATAACCCCTTCATCTGTTTTAGGAAAGACCACCTTTATCAAACCCAAAAATAATTTGAGGGTGCATCCTTCCATATCCAGTGGTAACAATCATCATAACATATGCCACAGGACGGTATATGAACCGGAACACCCACAACCAAGAACCACTTGTAGATATATATTTAATTGTGGCACATATTAACCACGAGTAAATACTTATTGAATAAGACCACCAATGAATACACTCACCTAAATATTTTATTCTTTATGATTTTTAGCAACAAAGGATCAATTAATTGGGAAACAATTACATCTAACACCTTACCTAACTGGGATCTCCCCGTGAGAGGTAAAATCATCCACTAGGTGTAAAGGTTCTCTGCTTATAGTGTCCTAATCTACTGGAAAAAACTTAAGACCATTCCATAAGGTGGGAATAGAAGACCAGCATCATAATATCACAACGTATTTCCGCACTATAGGAGACCATCTCCTCAAATAACTGGTGTCACGGACAATCTGTATTTTATTGGTTTTAAGAAAAATGATTTTAACCTATACAAATTAGCTAAAATAAGTGTACCATAATCTAGATGCTTTAAAATAATTTTATCTTATATTATATTTCTTTATACATATATTTGTCTTAATAAACATCCCGTATGTGGGTTATACCAAGTTTAAGTAGCTACAATCATTTACACGCAACTAAAGAGAACCAAGACCCCTATCAATTCTAATCTACCACTAACGCCAACATTTCCTAAGTTAGCGCTAGGCCTGTATCCAATAGTTGAATACAATTATTTATTTAGTTAAAAGCTGGCAATTTCAGCACTTCTGTGTGGAGTTGAAATGACTGGCAGCTGCAGTTCAGGACTCGGGAGCTCTCCATGGTTCTGAACGTTAAAGCTGAGTGCTGACCGTCAGCACCACAGTCAGGACCCAGTTTTAACGTTCAGAACCATGGAGATCTCCTGATTCCTGAACTGCAGCCGCCAGTGATTTCAGCTCTGCACTGAAGTTCTCAAATTGCCGGCTTTTAACTAAACATATAAATCACACCTTCGGACACATTCTGTCCTGTCAGTTTGTGTCCAGAGAGTCTGGACAATACCGGACACAACTTGGCAGGACAGAAGCATGGGGTTAAGCCGGCATAACCGGTATATTAACCGCATCTGCCGGCTCCCGGCTGACATGCAGCACAGAAGCTGCAGATGGGGTTAATATGCCGGTTATCCCCATTAAATTCAAAAAACGCTGCTGTCAAAGCAGCGGAAAGCCCGACATAGCTATTATATCTATAGATCTTTAGTCACCGAGAATGCCCATGTCACACTTGCACCACACTCGCACTACCACACTGAATGCACTTGCATCACTGTCGTGTATCAAAAACGCTCTGTTTTTGATGCATGACAGTGTGCCTCCACCCTTATATGCAAGAACTTTTGTCCATATACATTTCACAATCTGGTTACGAACCCTTTAATTCATGCCTCTGATCAGCATGCTTTCTGTGCTGCCCATATGGCAGTCTGGCCCATAAGATGGATTCAAGCATTTAGGGATGCAGCTGCCTCTTCATGTCATTCCGGATCCTCCACAGTAGTACACATCATGTGCAGGTAGGAGGCTGAATGATGTGTAAGGTCTAATCCTCATTCATCTGCAGACATCCTATTGACTGGACCGCTGTGTGAACGGCACGGTACTGATCAAGATTGACACGGGTTGATCACTATTAAAAATGGCATACAATGTCAAGAAAGGTTCTATTAGTAGCTTGAACATCTTCATATATAACACACATTTATTCACTTTAGCCATGAAGTTTAAAATCTCTTTTAAAGGGAGCCTGTCAGCTACGTTAGACCCAATAAGCTATCACTATCTGTCCCTGCAGCTTCCCAGTACATCTCTAAACATCCCTATCTAAGCAAAAAGTGCCGTTTAGTAGCTGCAAAAATGCATTTTATAACATACATTTTCCCATGGTAATTAGGCACTATCTGGTCTGATGGGGTGTTCTCTCAGGTTCCATGTCCGCCTTCGTTGCATGGTCATAACGCCCCGGTGAGTGTGATATCGTAATGTATTAGCGCTACCTCCTTCTTTGTAAATAATAAAATCTGTGAGCTGCTTCCTGGTATGATGCAATGGCCACGTCATTTCTGGTCCCGCACATGCACATGTGCACATTCTGAAGCCAGCACGTACACCCAATTATTCACGCACAATGCACAGTGGGGGAGTAATTGGATGAACTTGTCTGGCTTCAAAATGTGCACTGCGCATGCTCTGGAGTCTGCAAGTACACCCAATAATCCCCCACAATGTGCAGGGCCAAAAGGGACACTACCATTGCGTCATACCAGGAAGCAGCCGATAGATTTCAGTATTTACAAAGACGAAAACAGCGCTGGTACGTTAGGTTATCATGCACACCCGGGTGTGATAACCATGGAGCGAGGGCACACATGGACCCGAAGAGAACACCACATCCAACTAGACGATGCCTAATTACCAGGGGAAAATATAAGTTATAAAGTGCATTTCTGCAACTATTAAACCACACTTTATGCTTAGACAGAGATGCTTAGGGATGTACTAGAATGCTGCAGGGACAGATCGTGATTAGTGAAGGCTCTAAAGTAGCTGACAGGTTACCGTTAATAGTAGTACAAACACATGAAAATGGGAAAAAGACAGTGGAAGTTTTACATTAATTTCTTGATATTGCACACATCTCATGCTTTTTTGGGTGTGTGGTCAAACCAACGGAAGCAGAGAGATCCAACTTTGTACCCGGAGGAGCCGTGAAGGTGAAGTTCTGTAGCAGCTTTGTAAAGATAAGGAAAAGCTGAACTTTAGCCAATTTCTCTCCAGCACAAATTCTCTTCCCTGCAAAAAGGAGCAAATACCAACATAATAGTATTAGTCAATCATGAAGTCTGGTGGCAGAAAGCCCTTGAGGTGGTTGAGGTGACCACTAGAGATGAGTGAAATTTCCCCGCACGTGTTCACCAATTTCAATTTCGACACAAACATTGACAATTCAGTTCACGATCGGAAATCCCAGCAATTTACCCAAAAATCGGTGAATACGGCTTTGGTAGTGAATGAAGTTTCAAATATAAAATGGCTCTAAAACATTTGCCAGAAGACCTTAAGGCTCAGAACAACACCTAAACTTATGGGTAGGAGTGTTCCCAGCCATCAAATCTACCTGCAGAATTCTTTGCAGGTTTAAAACAATTGTTTTAAGCTTTCTGGAGCTTGCAGGTGTTTTGACACCTGCAGGGTATACATTTTGGAAATAGCGCCAGATGTGGCAGCACCTGTAAAGTCCCTGGAGGAATTCCGTGTGTAGTTCCTCCTACTGTATAAATTATAGATTTCTTTTCTGATGCTGGGCCCCAGCGCTCAATGTTCACATGATATTTTCAACTATAATTCTGTGTTTCTACCTATAGGTTGAAAAATACCATCTGCTTGATTTCAAATGCTTTATTTTTTACTTTTTGTTAAATCATGATTATCATAAGGTTGGAATTGATAAAAGATAAAAAATAATGAAATAAAAAACTAATGTCACTGTGGTAGATTATATAAACTAATATGATAAGTATTAATAAAAACTGCAAAAATCTAAATTAAACAAAGCCAAATGTATGTAAAATTAAAAAAAAAATCAAATACTTTACCTCTCCGACGCCTTTTCCCGGTGTCCGGTGGCGAGGCCAGGCGATGTGTACCCTGCAAGAGCCTGCCGTGATGTCAGAGGGGCGGTCCCGGCGCTGATTGGCTGCTCGCAGTCATGTGATATGTATCACATGACCGCGAGCGGTCAATCAGTGCGGGAACCGCCCCTCTGACATCACGGCAGGCTCTTGCAGGGTACACATCGCCTGGCCTCGCCACTGGACATCAGGAAAAGGCGTCGGAGAGGTAAAGTATTTAATTCTTTTTTATTTTACATACATTTGGCTTTGTTTAATTTAGATTTCACAGTGTATATTAATACACTGTGAAATCTAATGGGCGGTCACAGCTGTCACAGAGGGGAGGAGGAAGCAGGATTCTTCTTCCCCTCTGTGACATCAGAGGGAGAAAATGCAGGAGCAGCTGCGTAAAGAATTGACATCTCAATTCTTTACGCAACTGCGTTTTCTCCCTGAAAAAGCGTTGCGTATTTTTACGCAGTATCTGCATGGCAAAGTGAATTTCCCATTCACTTTCCTGGCAGACGCAAAACACATTGCGTATTTTGAAAACCGCACATAAAAAAGCGCGGCAAAATACGCAATGTGTGAACGCAGCCTTATACCACTTCATTGACAGTGTCATATGGTCTAAATCTCAGAGTATTGTGGTCTTCAAGCTGTTCAATTTGAACAAGTGGTGGATGTATAAAGGTATCTAAATCTTAAATGCCTTATCTCTGTTATACAGTGCTAAACCGCTTCATTAGCAGTGTTACTCACGATGTATGCCCACTTGTCCAGGGGCTTTGATAGGTCCCGGTGAGGTTTTCTTGTTCCAGAGCGGTCTGCAACCACCGTAGCCAACAGCGTTGCTTCCGACTTCCAGGTTCCGCCTATGTCACGCTCAGGTTTCCGTCGAGTCACTACATCGTCACAGTCACATGCAGTGGCGCACCTAGAAATTTCCCAAGGTAGGGGTCCAAGAAACACACACCGGCCGTGAAAGGGGGTGTCACCCATCCAGCGGGGTTCCGAGGGGTAAAGCCCCCGGTGGGGGAGTTTGGGGGAGCGAAGCCCCCCTAAAAGCCAAGCGATTTTTGTAAATTTGAATACCTAATTAATGCTTAATACTGCACGAAAACGGTCTTATTTGTTGTCCCCCCGTCCAAAGGGGGGGGTCCAGACACGTAGGTCCCCCCTTGGGTGCGCCACTGGTCACATGACTAAATGGGCGGTGGGATCACTGTTGTGAATCTCGCTAGCGAAGAACAGTTGATTGGTGAGGGGGGCTCTGTAATCGACGCGTTTCGTGAGAGAGAGAGTCTCACTTCCTCAGGAAGTCACTTACCACACCAGGTAAAAGTCACACACATACACAGAGGTTGAAAATACCCAGATCAATAATATAAGAATACTGACAAAGTCTATATTCCCCCTTTTAGTGCAAGAAAGAAGAAAATATCCACCAAACTACCCTTTGAGAATCCGATACTACTAAGGACCCACATGTATATCTAGAAAAAACTACCTCTGGTCTAAGAACTTGGACAAAAACTCTTCTTTTCCTGTCACCTGATTTTAATTAGTTTTTATTTCATAATTTTAGCTTTTATCACTTCAATCACTCTTTAGATAAAACATTTTTGTATCTTACCCTCTTAAATAAACCTTTCGAACCTTATGATAATCATGTTTTAACAAAAAGTAACAAAGTGTTTGAAATCAAGCAGATGGTATTTTTCAACCTATAGGTAGAAACACAGAATTGTAGTTGAAAATATCATGTGAAAGTTGAGCGCTGGGGCCCAGCATCAGATAAGAACATAAAATATATTTATTGCAATACAGCTTTAGAACACAAGAAACTTTAATAAGGTAATACACTATGCAGTAAGTGACAAAAAACAATTTAACAAAAACATAATAACATTTGTGCAGTCTATGAATTTGTTCTGAGAAATAGAATCACCTCCATCAGATCCTCCTTCATAGGACCTAATAATTTTAAGGCCAGAGAACAACCCCTCTATACTAACAACAAACTTGGGTTGGAGGTAAAGCCGTAACCACATGGGCAATATCTGTAACAATCTCAAGGTACAAAGGAATTGCCTCATGCATAGTGAGTTTTGATGAACTCTTTTGTGGCTTTCATGTTGCACTAAAGGGCGTTTTAGCCTTGTATTTAGCTATACAAAATGAATAAAAAAAGTGTGGGGTACCCTCTATTTTACTTCCCCAGCTAGAGTACAGCAGACAGCTGCAGCCTGCAGACCACAGATGGTGGCTTTATCGAGGCTATTATCAAAATTGGGGAGGAACCCAATGACATTTTTTTCAATTATTTATTTTTAATATTAATCTGACGTCAGGTTGCCATAATGGCAACCAACCGCAGATGCTGGAAGAAAGTGTGGGCAGGGCTAAGTCTGTCTTTAGCCAATCTAGGAGGGAATCAGTCAATGCGTCTGATATTCATGAGTGGACCTGGAATCATAGTGACAGCAGCGCTGAAGCTTGCTAAGTAACAGTCTAGCAAGCTAATGTATATGCCAAAACAGTGGAGCTTCACTGTAATGTGGGGATTGAGCAGTGTTTGGTAACATTTGGGCCCCTTTGAATGTGTTTTCTAGGTCCTTGATTTTGCCTCCCATTGATTTGAATGGGGTTCGGAAGTTCAGTGAACTGATAATCGATTAATTTGCGAAAATATATCCAATTCGGAGAACCGAACCATACCCAAACTTTAAAAAGTTCACTCATCCGTAGTGTCCACCATCTTTATGTTGATGTTACTCACCAGCTGAAAATGGCATAAAGGCTTCGTTTTTTGCAAAATTTCCATCGGAGTCCAGAAAATGTTGCGGGTAAAACTCATCAGGTTTCTTGAAGTACTTTGCATCATATAGGACAGACGTCAATGACACTACTATGTGCGTTTCCTGCAAAAATATATGAATTAATATATTGCTGAAATTCACCATCCAAAAAATCCAACAGCAAGGAATCTTTAAGATAGTCACAATTAAAAATATCTAAGTTAATATAGGCCCGCAGTTTGGATCCCTTCAAATCTTAATATGTTCATCAAACTCCATTATGAGGCTGCTGTACTTCTTCTCGACTATCCCATCCACCCATTTCTGAATGAGGCAAAAAAATATAACCTTCATGCAGTCTCTCAGATGATCCCATTTATTTAGCGGATCCAAAGGGGGGTTGGATGAAGAACATAAATAACTCCTTCATGACCAATGCAGTCATACTGATGTGAACGCAGCAGGGATTCTCAGCATGTGTTCACATAGTATGTGTGCCAGTAGATCAGCCTCGGCCACCGGGAGATCTCCTGATCCGCTGATCTTCCAGCTGCTGCCGAGACCAGAGATTTCCATGGATCCTCAGCGTCTGCCTGCGCTATCATGCGTATGACACTGCAGATCCATTGAGCTCCATGCATTCTTTGTGCACTTGCGGACGCTTGCTGATAAAACAAGCGCCCGCGAACACACAAAAAATGCAAAATGTTGTGTTCGGAGGGTGCTTTGAAAAAACACAACCGAATGTAACGCTTGCAAATGCGGCCAAACGCAGAGACAGTCCATTCCCATGTTAAACAAAGGAACACAGTGCGCATGCGTTTGGCTGCGTCTGCATACACTGCGTATCAAACCAAATGTGAACTGGGCCTAACTGATTTAAAAATGTCTAATTTTTATTAAACATATCAATTCAAGGAACACAAAACACACCGCATTAAAGAGGACCTTTCACCCCCCTGCTGCATGGAAAACTAAATGCAGCACTGACTGAAGCATGTCTGCTGCATTCAGGGAAGGGGTCCCCCAGGTCTCTAGCCCACTGTTATCTTTAAAAAATAAGTTAGAAAACTTACAGATAAGAGGTCGCCTGGGTGGGATCTTAAGGGTGGAAACACACTATTCTACTTACATGTGAGTCTCTCAGACGAGACTCGAATCAGTGACCTTGAACGGCCTCTCCCTCTCTGGACGGGAGTGTCAGCTGCTTGTGTTTTTGTGTAGCATCACACTCCCGTCCAGAGAGGGAGAGGCCATTCAGGGTCACTGATTCGAGTCTCGTCCGAGAGTCTCGCATGTATGTAGGATGGTGTGTTTCCACCCTAAGAGGTTTTCACTGCTGGCACAGTCCTCTAGCCGCCTCCTTGTGTATTCCGCCCCCTTCTATGTCTCTGCGCATCCTCCTGTTCTGCTGGCTCTGCCCTCCTCTTCTGCTGCTCACTGTCACTCAACCTGCCGCACAGAGCTTGTTCAGAGCGGCTGCAAAGCTTTTGGCATGATGTGAGCGCCAGATTCCAGCCCTGCTGTCTTAATAAAGCACAAACAGGGTGGGAATCTTTATTCTTTCATGAGTTATTTGCAAGTTTGTGGCCATTGATAAAATGTGTTCAAAGTGCTTCCCATTGTGTTGGATTGTCAAAGCAGCCCTCTTCTCCCACTCTTGACACACTGATAGCAACACCCAGAAGAAATGCAGCACAGGCTTCCAATATCCGTTGTTTCAGATGCTGCACATCTTGTATCTTCACAGCATACACAATTGCCTTCAGATGAGGGATGGGGCAAACCTTTTTGGGATGGTGAAGTTAACAAACAAAACCACCACTATTGGTCTGACACTAACCCACAGTGGATAGATCCCTCCAAGACTGTTGGAACACAAAGATTGATGGTATGGTGTGGTATATGGGGTACACAGATAGTGGGGCCATTCTTCATCAATGGAAACCTCAATGCCACTGGATATCTGAATCATGTAGCAATTCTATTCTGACGTGTTCACAAATTTTCAAGCACCACTGTAAATTTGGTGTATTGCCTGAGTTATGTTTCAAGGCTCTTAAAGGGTCAAACCACAACCCACAGGGTGGTCATATACTGGTGGCCTAAAAGGATATCATATGATACGTATGTAATGATAGTATGGTTTTGCCTTGATTTACGTCCAAATTATGTCCACATTATACTTCAAGCTCCATTTTTATTAGTTGTTCAGTGAAGGAAATAAGTATTTGATCCCTTGCTGATTTTGTAAGTTTACCCACTGACAAAGACATGAACAGTCTATAATTTTAGGGGTAGGTTAGGAGCGCAGATTACGTGAGGGGTGGTATCGGGAGACCAAGTCGGAGATATATGAAGGGGACAGGTTGTGGATGGCCTTGTATGTCAGGGTTAGGGTTTTCAACTTAGATCCCTGGGAAGTAGGGAGCCAGTGGAGGGCTTGGCAGAGGAGGGAGAGAGGGGAGTAACAGGGCGACAGGTGGATGAGTCGGGCAGCGGAATTGAGGATGGTTCGGAGGGGTGCAAAGGATGAAGCGGGGAGGCCGGTGAACAGGAGGTTGCAGTAGTCGAGGCGGGAGATAATGAGGGCATGGACAAGCATTTTGTCAGTGTCATTGTCAAGGAAGGAGCGGATCCGTGAGATGTTTTTAAGCTGGAGGTGGCGAGGGCCTGGATGTGTGGCTTGAAGGAGAGGGGAGTCGAGGATTACACCGAGGCACTTGGCGTGGGGGACAGGTGAGAGTGTGCAGTCGTTGACCGTGATGGTTAGGTTGGGTAGGGGGGAAGAGCAACTTGGGGGGAAGACGATGAACTCAGTTTTATCCATGTTGAGTTTGAGGAAACGAGCGGAGAAGAAGGATTAGATAGCAGACAGGCAGTGTGGGATTTTGGATAGCAGGGAGGTGATGTCAGGACCGGAGAGGTAGAGCTGTGTGTCGTCGGCGTAGAGGTGGTAGTGGAGGCCGTGGGACTTGATGAGTTTGCCTAGGCCGAGGGTGTAGATGGAGAAGAGTAAGGGTCCCAGGACTGAGCCTTGGGGAACTCCAACAGATAGGGGGTAGGGCGAGGAGGATGTGTGGGAGTGGGTGACGCTGAAGGTCCGGTCTGTTAGGTACGAGGAGATCCAGGAGAGGGCCAGGTCAGTGATGCCAAGGGATTCTAGAACTTGAATCAGGTGGGAGCGGTCGACTGTGTCGAAAACAGCAGAGAGGTCGAGGAGGAGGACGGAGTAGTGTCGCTTGCTCTTGGCGGTCAGTAGGTCATTGGTGACTTTGGTTAGGGCTGTTTCAGTGGAGTGGTGGGCTCAGAAACTGGATTGCAGGTGGTCAAAGAGGGAGCATGAGGAGAGATGGGAGGACAGTTCGGAGTAGACATGTTGCTCAAGCAATTTTGAGACAAAGGGGATTAGAGATATGGGACGATAGTTGGAGACTGTTGCGGTGTCAAGGGAGGGTTTTTTGAGGATGGGTGTGATGAGGGCATGTTTGAAGGATGAGGTGAAGACACCTGAGGTAAGTGATATGTTAAACAGATGGGTTAGCGCGGGGAGAAGGACAGTGGTGAGGTTAGTGATGAGATAAGAGAGGGTCGAGGGCACAAGTGGTGAGGTGGGATCGTGCTAGAAGGGAGGAGAGGCGCATTTCAGTCATGGAGGAGAAGTTAATTTTGGTCAAGGGGGGTTGGGTGATAGAGAGGGAGGGCCGAGGGGATTGGGAATCGAAGCTTTCTCTGATCTTGTCGATCTTCTGTTTAAAGAAGCTGGCAAAGTCGTCGGCGGTGATGAGGGGAGAGGGAGGGGGTGCGGGGGGACGGAGTAGGGTGTTAAAGGTTATGAAAAGTTGCTTGGGATTGTGGGAGAGGGAGCTAATGAGAGACGAGAAGAAAGCTTGTTTTGCGGTGATCAGTGCTGTCTTGAAGCCGATGAGGGACTGTTTGTACAAGGCAAGGTGCGTTGCAGAGTTGGATTTCTTCCATCTCCGTTCAGCTACCCTGGACATCCGTCGAAGTTTTTTTGAAGAAAGAAATAAGTATTTGATCCCCTACCAACCATTAGGAGTCCTGGCTCCTACAGACCAGTTAGATGCTCCTAATATTCTCATTACCTGCATTAAAGATAGCAGTCTTAAATTGTCACCTGTAGAAAAGGCTCCTGTCCTCACACTCAATTAATCAGTCAGATTATGTGCAGTCCCGTCTGAAGTTTGCCAATGAAAACCTTGGTGATTCTGGGAGTGATTGCGAGAAGGTGCTGTGATCAGATGAGATTGAGCCTTTGGCATTAACTCAACTTGAAATGTTTGAAGGAAGAGAAATGTTACCTATGACCCAAAGAACACCGTCCCCACAGTCAAGCATGGCAGTGGAAACATTATATTTTGGGAGTGTTTCTCTGTTAAGGGCACAGGACTACTTCACCACATGAATGGGACAATGGATGGAGCCATGAGTGGCAACCTCCTTTCTTCCGACTGGACATTAAAAATGGTTTGTGGCTGGGTCTTCCAGCATGACAATGACCCAAAAAATACAACCAAGGCAACAAAGGAGTGGCTCAAAAAGAAGCACATTAAGGTCAGGCCTAGCCAGTCTCCAGACCTTAATCTCTTAGAAAATCTATGGAGTGACCTGAAGCTCTGAGATGCCAAGGGACAGCCTCAAAATCTTAGTGATTTAGAGATGATCTGCAAAGAGTAGCGGACCAAAATTCCTCCTGACTTCTACGCAAACCTCATCATCAACTAAAAAAGTCTGACTCCTGTGATTGCTAACAAGGGTTTTGCCACCAAGTATAAAGCTTGTTTGCCAGAGGGATCAAATACTTATTTCTCTGTGCAAATGCAAATAATGTTGTATAATGTAGACAATGTGATTTTCTGGATTTTATTTGTGATATTCTATTGTGTTAAAATTAACTGACCGTTAAAATTATAGACTGTATCATGTCTTGGTCAGTGGTCAAACTTTCAAAATCAGCAAAGGATCAAATAATTATTTCCTTCACTGTATGTTTCCTTTCTTATTTAAGTTGTATCTTTTTCCAACAAGTCCCAAAGGAATGTTAATTTTTTGGGAGTGTCTTGTGAATTTTAGAAAAGAGAGAAAAACTCTTCATAAATTGGGAAATATGATTAAATAGTTCAAATAAACTAAGGAATAGAATTTTTCTTGAATAAAAAGTCCAAGCAATATGTTTTACTTCTTACTTTTGGTAGGAAGAAGCCATTCAGGGTGACATCTTGAGTTGTCATGTGTGGAAGATTGGCTGGGAAAATTTAGCGAATCTCTGAACCTCATGGATTACAGCGTCTGTGTACGGCATGTGTTTGCGGTGCGCCATCTGAGGCTCAGTTGAACCGATAACCTTTTCAATTTCTTTTTGAACATTTTCTGTTATTGAAAAAGAATGACCTTATTATCGCCAAGTGTTAGCTAAAAGCAAAAACTTAATTTTTCAATACTGGTCATGTGGAATGATGAGTCATCGGGATTGTAATGAATAACAGTGGATCAGGTCTCTTAGACTGTCCGTCAGGCTAGGGGGGCCTAGCTGTCCCATATCCCAGAAATACCTCTGATGGTGAAGAAGTCTGACCTGCCACCCTTGCCCTGCTCCTGGCTAGCCCTCATCTAAAACCCTCTCTCCATGGAAGGGCTAAAGCAGGAATGGTAAAACCATCAGACTGGACCAGCCATATTTAAATACATCACATTACCAAATCAAATGGTATTTTTGGGGTGTACAGGAGAAGTTGTGGATTGCAATAATCACCTAGGCAGGTTAATAACCACAATGCAATACCCCCAGTCCACAAGATCAGAAACAAGCCAGCAATAGCCCTTAAGAAAATTCTTAAAATCCAGAATGTAGATATCACGACCACAGCATGTGAATTAGGCTCCAGTTTCTATAGTCCATCCATGGGTTTCAGGACCTGCCTTAGCACTGATCCTCATGCTTCCAATTCACAACACCAACTGAACTCGCTTGGATCCGTCAGACGGAACCTGAAAATCCATCTCTTCAGGAAAGCTTACAACCAGCAATGACCATTCTGCCACCCACCACCACCAGAGCTGCCGCCCTAGCACCACTCGAACGGCCCCCTCATTACCACCCAAGCTGCCACCTCACCACCAGAGCTGGCGCCTCACCACCATCTGAGCTGCAGCCCCACCACCACCAGTGCTGCCACCTAACCACCACCAGAGCTGCCACACCCCCGACCTTCTGTCTCTCCCCTATTATCCTGTAGAATGCAAGTCTGGAAGGACAGGGTCCTCTCCCCTCTGGACCAGTCTGTCATTGTTAATTTGTTTACTGTAAACTATATATCATTTTGTATGTAACCCCCTTCTCATGTACAGCACCATGATAATAATGGTGCTATATAACTGAATAATAATAATAATAATAACAACAATTGCCCCAACTTGTGTCGTCTTCTATAGTCTTCTCTTGGAATCAGCCCCCAGTTGGGCAGAGTGAAGCACAGCCAAACCCCTAATCATATGTACATATTTAAAAGTACAGTACAAGAAGTTTAATTAAGTCTCTGGCCAGTCTGCAAAAGTGTGCATCCAGTTGACCTCCCGAGAGGAGCAAAGACGCAGTTTGCCCTACAAGATGAAGAATAATGAATGCTAATGTAGACAAGATTGTGTTATGGCGATTGAGGCTGACTAGGATGACCCATTGTTGCAATCCCTCCCCCTCAACCCCATTGCAATTGTGTACAGTCTAGTACAACAATATAACTGGCTGATGGCTAAGGATCCGAGAAGGATGGCCTAGAACATGACACCATGCTCTGCAGCCCTGTCTTGAAAGTATCAGAGGTGTGCATGCTCAACTATTGCTACTTTCATAGTCTGCGAAAAACTGGAAATGAAGACAAGGTGCACATAGGGTTTACCTGTGGTAATGTAGTAATAATAAAAGGGAGTTTTGCTCACCTGAAAGGGATTGTGAAGAGTCACAACCACTAAAATCACATACAATACCCTGTGATATCCCAAAATACGGTCTGCAGCAGTCTCCCCAGGCAGTAATCCAAACATCCTCCGAACAGAAATGGGGGTTTTATCACCGCACTACCGTTCATGTAGATCCAATAATTTCAATGACAAAGGAATTATAACTAGTGATGAGCGAGCACTAAAATGCTCGGGTGCTCGGTGCTCTGGCCGAGCATCTCAAGATACTCTTGTACTCGGCCAGAGCACCGAGCCCAATGTAAGTCAATGAGTGACAGGCTCCGCCCACAGACTTCCGGTTATAAAACGAGTAATTCCGGAAAAGGGCGGGAGGGTGGGCTTTTTCAAATCGCCGCAGCATAGAACACCTTGCTGTGGCCCCCAGAGGGATCCTATCGATTAATCTGCTCCCTGTATGGTGCCAGCTCACTGTGTGCACTGAAGGGAGCAGTGTATGTGTCTCCGATCGCTATTTATTACCGAGCGGTCCGAGCATCTCGGCAGTACTCGGTGCTCGCCGAGCACCCCAAGTACCGAGATACTCGTGCGAGTACCGAGTAGCGCCGAGCATACTCGCTCAACACTAATTATAACCTTTTTATAGGATTTATTCTCTACATGTTTCAGGGTTAATAACCCCTTCCTCAGGACAATCACAAGATCTTGTGAATACCTGATGAAGGGGTTAGAAACCATGAAACGTGTAGAGAATAAATCACATAAAAAGGTTATAATTGCTTGTCATAGAAATTATTGGATCTACATGAACGGTAGCGTGGTGATAAAGTCCCCATCACTTTCATGGTATTTTGTGGCAGTCTGATAGACTAAGTACAGTGTTCTACTATTTCCAGCAGTCCAATAGACAATGAATGGAGTAGATCTTTAGCATGTGTACATGCATTCCACTCAAGACGTAGCTGTCGAGCTCTATTCTCTGTATTAATGAAAGACCTAATGGATGGACCCCCGGCAATCAACAAGTTATGTTTTAACCTGTGAACAGGGCATAACTTGTCATAAGATATGATACGATACTATACACTATATTGATCCAGAGGGAAATTATGGTATCACAGCAGCCCAGCATAAACAAGAACATTAATTACTTAATTAACAAAACAAGACAGTAGAGTTGACAGAAGAATATTATACATTACAGGTCATACACCATGTTCCAAATTATTATGCAAATGTTCTTTTTCTCTGCAAATGACAGTGTAATAAAAAAGTCATCACTCGTTAGATTATACATCAAATTTTATTCAAGAAACTTCCCAATGATAACAGTATAATCTTCAAAATTAAAAAAAAACTCTAAATGCCCTGTTCTAAATTATTAGGCACAGTAGAGTTTGTAAACATTTGATATGTTTGAAAGAACTGAAAATGCTCATTTGTTGAATTTGCAGCACTTGGAGGTCACATTCACTGAAATAAAAAGCTATTTAACTCCAAAGGATCCTAACAGGCCAAGTTACATGTTAACATAGGAATGCTTCTTTGATATCACCTTCACAATTCTAGCATCCATTGATATTGTGAGTTTCTGGAGAGTTTCTGCTTGTATTTCTTTGCATGATGTTAGAATAGCCTCCCAGAGCTGCTGTTTTGATGTGAACCGCCTCCCACCCTCATAGATCTTTTGCTTGATTATACTCCTAAGGTTCTCTATAGGGTTGAAGTCAGGGGAAGATGGTGGCCACACCATGAGTTTATCTCCTTTTAAGCCCATAGCAGCCAATGGCACAGAGGTATTCTTTGCAGCACGAGATGGTGCATTGACATGTATGAGGATGTTTTTGCTTTTTGTACCATGGAAGAAAGTTCTCAGTCAGAAACTCTATATACTTTGCAGAGGTCATTTTCACACCTTCAGGAAACTTAAAGGGGGCTACCAGCTGTTTCCCAATGATTCCAGCCCAAAACATGACTCCTCCACCTCTTTGCTGACTTCGCAGCCTTGTTGGGACATGGTGGCATCCACCAACCATCCACTACTCTATTCATCTGGACCATCCAGGGTTGCTCGGCACTCATCAGTAAACAAGACTGTTTGAACATTAGTCTTCATGTATGTCTGGGCCCACTGCAACCATTTCTGCTTGTGAGCACTGTTTAGGGGTGGCCGAATAGTAGATTTATGCACCACAGCAAGCCTTTGAAGGGCCCTACACCTTAAGGTTCGAGGTACTCCAGAGGCACCTGCAGCTTCAAATATCTGTTTGCTGGTTTGTAAGGCCTTTTTAGCAGCTGCTCTCTTAACCCTGCTGTTGTCTTCGGTCAAAAATGACCGATTTTGAACTTTAATATTTTTTAAAATATTCAAGATGCAGTTCTGAAACTTGTGGTTGATTGACTTTTCCTCATTTGAGGGGTTCTTACTATGCGTATTTTTATATATTTTTTTTATGTTTACTTTTTGCTCCACAATTTTTTATACACTTATAGTCTTTGGTCAAAAATGACCGATAGCCATTTATAGTGATCTCCAGCCATTTTATGAGTAAAATAAAGGAGCTATAATCTCATTTTGGACTATATATTACATCTACTACTATTTATCAATTTATTTAGGTCCTTTTGGTCCATGCAGATTTACACATACATACATTTTCTCATTACAATACTGCTGATGGATTACCTTCCAGTATAGTTATGTGCCAAATATTTTTACCCTGCTGCTCCTGTAAAAAATAGTTCAATACAGTTCTGCATTCGTGCTATGGAAGGAAATAGACCCGAATTGGAACCAAAATAAACTATATAAGAGAAGACTTTTTATAGAGGAGTTGGGAAAATCACTGATTAGCCCATATATTGAAGAACGAAAGGTAACACCCAGAGCTGATGGAGCGGCAGCCATTGTCCACAGGATCCAACAGCAAGATAAAGAAAGTGAACCAACAGCTTACACCAGCACTGCTACAATACCCACGGACCCCACCAGCAACGCAACCACCCTAAAACGGAAACGATACGACTTCTGTCCAACGTCAAGCAATCACAAATCAAATGTGATGTGCTACAGATGTGAAAAATATTTATGCAAAAGACATGTCAATTATACCTGTGACAATTGCAAACAGTAAATTTTGCACCGTGTGACTTATTTATCATTTTACATAAAAAAAACTGAACTGTTAATTTTTTTTTCTTCTTTTGCAAATAATATAATTACATTTAGTTTATTGTAATTAGTTATAGTGTACAGTTGGATGAATAATTATTTTTGTATGTGCAAATATGCAATATGCATAAATATTCCAATAAAGCCATGTTAAATGTTTTGACAAAAAAAAAATAAAAAGTTTTTCTTTCCATTTTTCATTTGTTTATAAACAACCAGGTTCACATACAATATAATACTGCAAAAATTATTCAATTAAAACACTTAAATTAGCTAAAAATCAAGACTTTATTAGGTCCGGTCAAAAATGACCGGAAGATAACAAGTGTATAGTGGTGACCAGGAGAATAGCAGGGTTAATTCAATGAACTTGCCTGGCAGAAACCTTCCTCATTCTGCCTTTATCTACACGAACACATTTGTGCTCAGAATCAGGCACAAATCTCTTCACAGTACAATGATCATGCTTACATTTTCGTGAAATATCTAATGTTTTCATCCCTTTTCCAAGGCATAGTAAACAAACAAAATATAAGGAAGTGAAAGAACTAAGTGAAGAACTTTTTAACAATTGTTAAGGGGTTCTAAGAATAATAAGAATGAAAAGAACCCCCCCAGGCCGCCCCATATTTTCGGGGATAGGTTCTATACCCTGTAACTTATCACATTATATAGATCTGCTTCTGCAGAAATATGTACATAACCTTGACTCATATCTTAGGGATTCTTCACAGTTAATTGGCAATCTCCTGAGTATTTCAGCACCAAGATGTATTTTGATGACATTAGATGTCACTCCATTGTATTCAAACATACCACATGAATTAGGAATACTTGCGGTGGATCATTTTTGAATAAGGATGACACCATGGGAGAAATACAAAAAGAGTTCCTTAAAGTAGGGATCTTATTCATTTTAACTAGCTACGTTTTCTCTTTTGAGGCATCCTTTTACAGACAGACGAGGGGCTGTGCGATGGGGATGAGATTCGCCCCCAGTTATGCTAACATCTTCATGGGGGTCTTTGAATCCGTCTTCATCACGCAGTCTCTGTCTGCAAGGGAGCATAAACGCCTCTATAAGCGTTTTATAGAGGATTTCTTTTTTATATGGCATGGTAGTAGGGAGGAAGCAATAAGTTTTACTGATGAATTGAACGTAAACCCTTGGGGTCTGAACTTTACAGCTGCAATATCGGAGACGGCCCTCCAGTATCTGGACCTGTGGGTGCAACTTGGTCCTGAGGGGAGGTTGTCCACATCTACCCACTTCAAAAGGGTGGACGTTAATAGCTATTTGGGTTTTGATAGTGGACACCTCCCCAGATGAATCAGGAACATACCGTATCGCCAGTAATTGAGGATCAGAATGAATTGAATGCAAAATAGTGATTTTATTAAGGAATCCTTGATCCTGAAAAAACAATTCAAGAAGAAGGGGTATCCCAGCAGGTTATTGGCAGATGCCTTTCAGAAAAGTCACTATCTCAGGAAATGTGCATTAACAAAGTCCAGCCACATGTACAGGAAGAATCGGGCATGACGAGCAAAAGAAATAATCAGTCCACTACCACTGAACTAACGAAGTGGAGTTTGGTGGCGACTTTGAACTAGTCACAAAAAATGTGAAAAAAACTACTGGATGGATTGTGGTTCATCCTTAAGAATGACCCAATTCTATGTAAGCACATTCCAGAGAGACCTAATGTGATATTCAGGAGGAACAAAACTCTCCAGAATGTGATAGCTCCTAGCAATTGTTTGAAGGATCATGGGAGGCCATCAGTAGCAGAGTGCTCCAATCAGTACAATGGTTGTTTTGCTTGCAAATCCCCTAAATGTATGTGTTGTAGAATCATTATTAATAGTGCCAAAACTTTTTCGTCAAACACCACAGGAGAATCATTTACCATCAGACAGACACTGAATTGCCTTTCTAACTATGTGGTGTATCTATTAGAATGCACTTGCAACCTGCAGTATGTGGGGAGGACTGTGCAGGTTATCCACAATGGATTGAATAAACACAGGTTTAATATTCAAAATGGATATTTACTGCACAGCGTTTCAAAACATTTTGCAAAGGTGCATAATAAAGATCCTAAGGATTGAACATTGTTAATTTTGGAACAAATTGATAGCTCAGTTCCTGACCCTTTAGGGCGTCTCATTAATAGGGAATCCTTCTGGATTTATAAATTAGGTACTCTATCCCCAGAAGGGTTAAAACCCAACTATAGAGAAAGCTATTCATTAGATCTTTAATTAACTTACGCATTTAATGGAACATCCATAAAAGGGTTAAACATCTGACTATAGAGAAGCTAGTCAGTAGATTCCCCCTTGTGGCCATGCATTTAATATATTTACATTTTATAACTAATTTTAAGATTATTGATGTTTCAGTGACATATTTTATTAATTTTATAGAGAATATGTGAACAAAGTTCTGATTTTTATGTAAAGGTCCTGTTAGAGCAAATGTAACCTTGTAATTGATAGGCCGTCCTGTCAGGATGTTGTCATAATGTATTGTAAGGTGCTATTGGTCCTATATAAGGTAATTGTTGTTATCACGTTCCATTGCTTGAGGAAGATAGCTGGTCTATCGAAACGCGTCGCATAGGAGTGTGTGGAAGCTTAATAAAGGTGTGTATTACTACTAACACCCAGTGTCTTAGCGCTTCTTAAAACCCCGGTTTGGAACTTTTCCAAGCCATTGCACTATTTGTTGCTTTTCGGCAGCAGAGACATCCTTTTTCTTTCCCATGTTACTTGAAAACTGTGGCCTGAGTAATATTGTGGAACACCCAGTTTTCCTTTTATTGGGCTCACCTGCCAAACTACATATCACTGATATCTGAGATTGATTTCAATGATCCAAAGAACCCTGATGGTGGGTTTACACGTTGCGATATCGGCGTCCAATTTCAATGAAAAGTCACGTGGTTCGATCGTTGGAGCCGATATCGTTCCTGCGTTGTATGGTGTGAACGTCCAATACGATGCAGGAACGATGTCAATGCGATATCGGGGATTGAATGAGCGTGCTATTCAATGCTCCGATATTGAATGGAGATTGGACCCGGATCGTGCTGTGTGACAGCCCAATTCCGATGTGAAGTTCTACGTCACCCATTCATTCCCATGTTAAATGGTCATTCCTGGGTTGGGGGGTGTAGACATCGCACGGACGTTGGATTCATAAATCGCAACGTGTAAACCTCCGATGCGATGCGGGAGAAACGAGCACTAAATGCGCGCTCCCGCGCCATTGAATTGCGATATCGCAACGATATTGAAACGTGTAAACTAGGGATGGGCGAGTCTACTCGCTAGGACTCTTGACTCGGCGATTCTGAAGGTACTCGCAGGACTCGTTACTCGGCGAATCTCCCAGCTTGGACTCGCACAGTGACGAGTCCAATGGAATTCAATGTCAATAAGCTTGACTCTTCACAGATACCCGCTGTCAGCAGCGAGTCTGAGCGAGTCTACGATTCCGAGTCCTACGAGTCTACGATTCCGAGTCCTGTATACTGTATTCGGGAGTCGGACTCTCGAATACAGAATCTGTTATGTTCCGAGTCAGCACAGCGTGCGTGTTAGGTCAGAAAACTTGTGAAGATAGCCAATCATAGTCAGTAATGGCATAGCAAAGTTGGTTGTGTCAGGACTATGATTGGCTGCTGTCCAGCGTCATGCCTATGTCATCTATGACAGGCAAGGCAGTATATAAGGCTTGTCCCCGCCATTTTGGCCACATTCCTGAGACGATCTGACCTAGTATAGGGAGAGAGAGATATATGCTGGAGCAGATCAGGGATTGTCAGTGTAGGGAAGATTCCTTATATTAACCCAAAAAGCTCTTCTGAGAGCTAGGAGGAGGACAGAGTAGTGCTGTGTAGGCAGGCAGGCAGGCAGGGAGGGAAGGAAGGAGAAGCCTTAGAGTGCACACAGGACGGACCTCATAGCTTAGCTTACTCACTCAGCTTTGCTAACAGCTGCAGTCAGAGGCTTAGCTGAGGTGCTGTTTCCTTTTTGTTTTTACACCAGATCGATTTTTGTTCCTAATAAGCCATAGAGCGTTATTTTTTCTGTGGCAGACCAGTGCGTTGCTGCTAGCACGTACACCACCTTAGGGAGTGTAGTGTGCGGCTTCACTGCCAAGTGTGAGTGCGCACACTTATCCCGCCAGCAAGTGACGCATACAGCAACACCAAACCACATCTCGGTGGCTGTGCGCACTTAAAACCAATTTTTTTAGGGAGTGTAGTGTGCGGCTTCACTGCCAAGTGTGAGCGCGCACACTTACCCCGCCAGCAAGTGACGCATACAGCAACACCAAACCACATCTGGGTGGCTGTGCGCACTTAAAACCAATTTTTTTAGGGAGTGTAGTGTGCATCATCATCGGCTCCAAGCCTCCAAATAAGAGAAAAACCAGCGAGTTTGGACTCGCACACTTTCAGAGACACATCAGCGAGTTGTAAATGTCATTATTCGCTATTACTCGGTTCCCTATTCATTAACATTGGACTCGCTGGACTCGCAACGAGTCCCGAGTCCTTGACTCGGACTCGTTGGGGTCTTGCGATTCCGAGTCTTTTAGGACTCGCCATCTCTAGTGTAAACCCACCTTGAGACACAATACCATCAATGGGTTTCATTGACCAAAAAAAAAAAAAAAAAAAAAAAAACCTTTAACACTTAAAGCCAATTTGCATAATAATTTGGAACATGTTGTGCACCATTGGTAAACTAATAAAACAGCAATCACTTTGATGATTTCACATTTAGGTGATTGTTGGACATTTCCATAGCAGTAGTAGGATTAGCCGGTTATTGAAGTTGCTCCTCTGTCTTATGAGCAGCTCATATAATGGGTGCACATTATTATTCATTATCACCATACATTTCTTCAGAGTTCTTTTCTCCACTACCTGCTCAAGGTGTCAAGATGGCGGACAACAGCCGAGCTTGCCTTCTTGATAAACTTATTGAGTTTATTAGAATCAGGCACCCGCACCCTACATACATCCTCAGCATATGATTGCAAAACATTGCACTTCTCACTACGGACTGTTAGAACATTTTCTTTTTTTGCACCTTTTAATTACATGTAATTATTTATATATTTTTTACAACAATGAATTGTGATTTCCCCTCACTTTGAATTTCAGGATATTTCATCATCATTAGAAGGCCCCATCTCACGGTGGTAGCAGATGTGTCTATTCCAGCAGCGAGTAAGTCCGTCACAAGAGTTAATAGGTTTTCATCGTGAAAATATAACTCGGGATCTGGTTTCTCCTGAAATGTACATCAGAGAATTATTATTTATTTATAGAGCACCATTGATACCATGGTGCAGTACATGAGAAAGGGTTACATATAAACAAGTTAAAAATACTATGAACAAACTAACAGTGACAGACAGGTACAGAGGGGAGAGAGGACCCTGCCCTTGCGGGCTTACATTCTACAGGGAAGTGGGGAGAGAGACAGTAGGTTGGGTCTGCTCTGGTTGTGGTGGAGCACCAGGTCTGGTGGTGGGGGAGTGCTGGGCCCCCTAGTGGTGGTACGCCGGGTACAGTGGTGGTGGAGCGCCAGGTCCAGTGGTGGTGAGGTGGCACCGTGTTCATTACAGGTTGTAGGCTGTTCTGAAGAGATGGGTTTTCAGGTTCCGCTTGAAGGTTCCGAGTGTGGGGGACAGTCGGATGTTTTGGGGTGCAGAATTCCAGAGGATGGGGGATGATCGGGTGAAGTCTTGCAGACGGTTAGATGAGGAACGTACAAGTATGATGGAAAGAAGGAGGTCTTGGGAGGATCGAAGATTACGAGTTGGATAATATCAGGAGATTAGTTCAGGGACATATGGTAGAGACAGATTGTGGACAGCTTTGTATGTCAATGTTAGTTTGAATTGGATACGCTGGGTAATTGGGAGACAGTGGTGGGATTTACAGAGGAGAGAAGTGGAGGAGCAGCAAGGAGAGAGGTAGATTAGTCGGGTAGCAGAGTTAAGGACAGATTGAAGAGGTGCAAGAGTGTAAGAGGGAGGCCACAGAGGAGGAGGTTGCAGTAGTCGGGAGATGATGAGGGCATGCACTAGTAGTTTAGTAGATTGAGGGTTGAGAAAGGGTCGGATTCTGGAAATATTCTTGAATTGGAGGCGGCAGGAGGTGGCGAGAGCTTGAATGTGTGGTTTGAAGGATAAGGCCGAGTCAAGGATCACTCCAAGATAGCGGACTTCAGGTTCAAGGCAAAGGGTTAAAGCTTAACTCCATAACAAAAAACATTTCACAGTATTTTTTTTTTTTCTTTAAACTTGGGATGCACTCAAATCTGCAGATATTTTCTCACTCCGGATCTCTGTACGAAAAGTAGCAGAGCATTATGCGAGTGTCATGCATTTTGACATTCTTATGACATGCGCATGACATGCTAGTGTGCATTTTTCCGGCACCTAGCATCCATATTTCATGCTCATGTCATAAGTATGACATGTGAATGACGTGTTTTAACATGGTCTTTCCTATGCTGTTAAAAGTTTGATTAGAAAGATACAGTGCCTTGTGCAAGTATTCGGCCCCCGTGAACTTTTCAACCTTTTGTCACATTTCAGGCTTCAAACAAAGATATCAATTCTAATTTTTTGTAAAGAATCAACAAGTGGGACACAGTCGTGAAGTGGAACAAAATTTATTGGATATTCTAACATTTTTTAACGAATAAAAAACTGAAAAGTGGGGCGTGCAATATTATTCGGCCCCTTTACTTTCAGTGCAGTAAACTCACTCCAGAAGTTCAGTGAGGATCTCTGAATGATCCAATGTTGTCCTAAATGACTGGTAATGATAAATAGAATCCACCTGTGTGTAATCAAGTCTCTGTATAAATGCACCTGCTCTGTGATAGCTCCGGGTTCTGTTTCAAGTGAAGAGAGCATCATGAAGGCCAAGGAACACACCAAGCAGGTCCGAGATACTGTTGTGGTGAAGTTTAAAGCTGGATTTGGATACAAAAGATTTCCCAAGCGTTAAACATCTCAAGGGGAACTGTGCAAGCAATCATATTGAAATTAAAGGAATATCAGACCACTGCAAATCTACCAAGACCCGACCGTCCCTCTAAACTTTCATCTCGAGCAAGGAGAAGACTGATCAGAGATGCAGCCAAAAGGCCCATGATCACTCTGGATGAACTGCAGAGATCTACAGCTGAGGAGGGAGAGTCTGTCCATAATACAACAATCAGTCGTACACTGCACAAATCTGGCCTTTATGGAAGAGGGCCAAGAAGAAAGCCATTTCTCAAAGATATCCATAAAACGTTTTATTTGAAGTTTGCCACAATCCACCTGGAAGACACCAAACATGTGGAATAAGGTGCTCTGGTCAGATGAAAGTGTGGCGCCCCGCAAAGAGTGCATCACAGGAGTGTATTGCAGCCCAGACTGCAGCTGCGATATTCTCTGACTAAGCAATGACATGGTTAAAACTCAGAGCTCCATACCCTACATGCACATCAGAATAGAGGGCCAATAAGGTCCTGGTGGGCGGAGTGTAGAAGTAGTGTGTGAGAGGAGAATGTAGGAGAAGGAGGAAGGAGAAGAACGTGGCCGGGAGGAACGTAGGAGAGGGGGCTCTGTACAGTCCCGTGCAGCCCCCGGTCCTCCTCCAGTTGGCGCCAATGCTTGGTGCACTGAAACTGGACTCTGGGTGAACATCCACGGGTCAAAATACACCCGCGCCCATGTACAACCGGATTACTGGTTCCGAAGCTGATAGTCGTTTATCACTGCTATGCAAACCAGGAGTGGAGGGACCGCTCTACAGGAGTACCCCACCGCCGCCGCAAACAGAGCCGTCTTGCCAGCGGAGTACCCACCAAAAGGACCCAGGTTACCCCTCACACCGGAACGTACACACCGGCAAGGAAATTTAAGTAACCCCTTGTACCCGACCTTGGCACACAAAGGCGACATCGGCAACTCACTTAGAACAAGCTTAGAACGGAGGAACACCGCGGAGCTCTGAGAAACACCGGTCATTGCCAAGTCCACCCGGTCCGTTACCCGTTACCTGTATACCATGTATAACCTGCTGGATACAGTAAAATACCCATTACAGAGACTATCGGTGTCCGTGCCTTTTTCAGAACTGTCCATCTCCGCATGTTAGAAGCACCGCAGCTGCCTCACAACATCTTGTGCAGCTCCTGGCTCCAGGGACTCCCACTCGTCCTGTGGGGAGCGTCCCATCTTGCTGCATTCCATCCCCCGGAGACCCAAGCAGCGCCGGTGAAATCACCGGAACTCTCACAGGTGGCGTCACAACAAGATTTAACCCCTTATCTGTTCGACCAATATCATTGATCTGGACCACCGAGCCCACACAGCCTCGGGCGCGGTACCGTGACAGGGAGCAGCGACAGCCCGGACGTGCAACCCCGGCTACGGTGAGTCAGATTTTGGCGTCATGAACAGGATACGAGCAGGCCCATTCCTCAACGGGTATTTAGTGATGGGCGAATCCTAAATTACTCGGAATCGCTTGACTCTAGCGAGTCCGAGCCCAGGACTCGCTACTCGTTGCGAGTCTAGCGAGTCCAATGTTAATGAATGGGGAAGCGAGTAATAGCGAGTAGTGTGAGATTTACAAATTGCAGATGTGTCTCGGAAGCTTCAGCCTGAAGCAATCCGAGTTTTGTCATTTATTTGCATTGGACTCGTTTACTTTGTAAGTAATCGCTGGGAAACTCGTACAGATAGGAGAAGAGTCCTGTCTGCTCTGTGCAGCTCCAGGGTCCTAGAGCCTGCCTGCTGCCTGATGTAGCAGTGCTGAGATTGTTCTCAGTCTGCTCATTCCCTGTGTACAGACATGAATGTCTGTGCACAGAGATGATGTAGCAGTGCTGAGATTGTTCTCAGTCTGCTCATTCCCTGTGCATAGACATCTATATCTATACACAGGGGATGTAGCAGAGAGGACATCGCGTTTTGGACTGCGTCGGACGGAAGAGGATTTTTTTAATTAAAGATGGAGTCCCTAATGGCTTTTTTTTTTATTTCTAATAAAAAAATTTCTCTGTGTTGTGTTTTTTTTAAAACAATTTAATAGAAATTCATGGCGGTCATGTCTAATATTGACGTGACCGCCATAAATTTCGGGCTTAGGGCCATCTGATAATACAAAGCTGGCCCTAACCTCTATTACCCAGCGTGCCACCGCCACCAGGGCCGCTGGAAGAGCGGGGTTCAGCGCCAGAGGATGGCGCTTCAATGAACGCGCAATCTTCTGGGGCGGCTGCGGGCTGCAATTTGCAGCGGGGGGTGCCCAGAAAGCTTGGGCATCCCTGCGCTGCGGATTCCAGCCCCCAGCTGCTTAGCTGTACCTGGCTAGACATAGAAATTGCGCGGAGCCCCACACATTTTTTTGACTCCGACTCCGAGACGACTCCGACTCCGAGACGACTCCGACTCCGAGACGACTCCGACTCCGACTCCGAGACGACTCCGACTCCGAGACGACTCCGACTCCGAGACGACTCCGACTCCGAGACGACTCCGACTCCGAGACGACTCCGAGACGACTCCGACTCCGAGACGACTCCGACTCCGAGACGACTCCGACTCCGAGACGACTCCGACTCCGAGACGACTCCGACTCCGAGACGACTCCGACTCCGAGACGACTCCGACTCCGAGACGACTCCGACTCGACTCCGACTCCGAGATGACTCCGACTCCGAGACGACTCCGACTCCGAGACGACTCCGACTCCGAGGCGACTCCGACTCCGAGGCGACTCCGACTCCGAGGCGACTCCGACTCAGACTCCGACTCTGAGACTCCAACTCTGAGGAGACTCCGACTCTGAGGAGACTCCGACTCTGAGACTCCGACTCTGAGGAGACTCCGACTCTGAAATTCATTAAATAATTTTAAAAAAAATGCGTGGGGCTCCGCGCAATTTCTATGTCTAGCCAGGTACAGCTAAGCAGCTGGGGGCTGGAATCCACAGCGCAGGGATGCCCAAGCTTTCTGGGCACCCCCCGCTGCAAATTGCAGCCCGCAGCCGCCCCAGAAGATGGCGCGTTCATTGAAGCGCCATCCTCTGGCGCTGAACCCCGCTCTTCCAGCGGCCCTGGTGGCGGTGGCACGCTGGGTAATAAAGGGGTTAATTCCAGCTTTGTTATACAAGCTGGTATTAAGCCCGAGATTCTTAATGTCAGGCCACGTTTGACCCAGCCACTAAGAATCTCCAATAAAGGGTTAAAAAAACACAACACAGAGAAAAATTTTTATTTGAAATTAAAAAAAAAGCCATTAGGGACTCCATCTTTAATTAAAAAAATCCTCTTCCGTCCGACGCAGTCCAAAACGCGATGTCCTCTCTGCTACATCCCCTGTGCATAAATATAGATGTCTATGCACAGGGAATGAGCAGACTGAGAACAATCTCAGCACTGCTACATCAGGCAGCAGGCGGGCTCTAGGACCCTGGAGCTGCACAGAGCAGACAGCTGGACTCGGCTCGCAAAGAAACAGCAGTTACTTTGCGAGTTTCCCTGCTATCACTGGCACAGTAGCCGAGTCTAATGCAAACAATTGCAATCCTAGTTTTGTCAGCGTTTCTGACAAAACTAGGATTGATATTGATTTGCATTGGACTCGTGCGAGTAATCACTGGGAAACTCGCAGAGTACCGAGTCCTGGGAGTCCCTTACTACTCGCCGAGTAACGAGTCCTAGCGAGTAGATTCGCCCATCCCTACGGGTATTGTGTGCTAAAAGAAGTTTATTTCATCAAAAAGGACTTTGTTCATCCAAAACAAACTTTTCCCGCCTTTTCACCATTGGGCCAAGATGGCGACCAAGATGACGGTCCCCGCCATGTGAACTACCATGTGCAGGCCCAGGGGTGAGCCTCCGCCCCTCTTCGTGTCAGATAGCACCACTTCCCCCACGCTCAACACCTACTCCGAGGACTGGCAGGATCACACTGCCTCCCGGGGCAAGGTGAACCAGCCCGCCCCTCTACACAATCATGGATAAGACTGCTGACTTGAAATAGGTCACTCTATTTGTAATGAGTCTATACTATATGCATTTTTCCTTATGTCTTGAATTACTGACATATCTTTTTGAGGATATTCTAATGCATTGAGATGCACTAGTATCTGTCTATCTTTTCTTCCTTTTTACAGCATGGAGAAAACCATGCACAAAACGCCGTGTGAGTGCTGTGCGATTTCTTTTTTGTTTTGTTTTTTTTAAATCACATACTTAAAATTGCATTGGAGAAATCTCTTGCGATATCCGCAGACATACGCAGCATGCTGCAAATTTTTCCTCAACCCATTTCTCACAGATGTGCCTTTCACTATAGTTTAACATCAGTGTGAGCGCAATCTGATGTTTTATTGGATATACCCTGCTGAGTTTTTCTGCAGATGTGAGAGCCCCCTTAGATTTTGTGCTCACAATCTGGAGGCGCTGCGTGTTGGACGCAGTGCCTCTTGACCCATGGACCTAAGAGAACCCGCGGGTGCACGCAGGCAGACCGCAGCCGCCCTGTACTCATGATCTGTGTTTGGTGCAGGGTGGCTTCTTTTTGCATTCATCCACTATGCTTGTACGGTATGATGCAGCAGCTATAAGCTGCGTCCAAAACGCTGCAATTCCTGATTGTGAGCACACAGCCTTAAACTGAGAATATACCACAGTTGGTACTGATCATGAATAGGGATTTCTTTTTCTTCTGTGCTTTGCCAACCTGTATTAAAGTTGTAAACTACCTAATTAAAAGCTGGGCGTGGTGTACCACAGAACTTATATGGGGACTTTGTTTTCTTTCTCTGACACTGGCCAATCGAAACACGGCCAAGCCCACAGAGAAGTTCAGTGGTATACAAACAGTTAGTTGAAGGAATATCTTAAAGGGACTGTCAGGTAATTTTTCAGTAAGATACTAATTTTACCCTTGGATAGTGCCTGGCCAGACCTTTTAAAAAACATGTACAATAATTTTGTAGTTTTCATGATATCATGGATTCATTTGCAGTTTCCATGCTATCAGCATTTTCAGACCCTGCAGGAAGCTGGTACATTAGTCCTCTCCATTATATTACCAAGCGAATATTCCGGCTGCTGTATAAGTGTTATTTAAAAATCCCCGCCTATCCAAGCTCGTGTTCTGTCCCTCCCCTCTGTGCTCTGTGCTGAGAGGGGGAGGTGTTTATGCTGCAGCCTGTGCTGTCTGTAAGATTTATAGGTGTACAACCCCTGGTAAAAATTATGGAATCACCTGGGTCGGAGGATGTTCATTCAGTTGTTTAATGTTGATCACAGACATGGCACAAAACTAAAGTCATTTCAAATGGCAACACTCTGCCTTGAAGAAACACTAAAGGTACCTTCAAACGCCACGATATCGTCCGCAATATCGCTGTCAATTCGCGAATTCCGCGATGTCGAAACCACATCGCAAGTGCGTAGTGGCGTGTGACAGGGCGATCCTACGGCGAGAAATAGCTGGTGGCGCGTCGCCTGATTGCCTGATTTTACTGCAGTATTGTGCAATGTCCACCTCATGATTTCAGTGGGTCGTGCCATGTGACACAGCGATAGCGACGTAGAAAGTGATTTCAGATTTCTGGAAATCAATCCCATAGGCGTGCCCCCTCTGCGACGATTGGTGGCTTGGTGGTAGCGCAGTGGTGTAGGCCAATCGGAGTGGTAGGGGCGCGGTGAAATACACTCTGGCACACCTATCTCCTCGCCGCGGTCAAACACTACACCCAAATCGCTGATGTGATTGTGGCGTGACATGGCAATGTGGTAAGGCAAGATCACTTCCGGTCTTAGTCAGGCGATTTCCGGAACGCCTGATTGCCAGAGGTTGCACGCGACATCGCTACATGTGACATCTCTGAAGCGATCTGGGGAGAGTGCCAAAAAACGTGTGCACTCACGTCAAATCGCGGGAGATATCGCGACGATATCATAGTGTGTGACGGTACCTTAAAAGAAATCAAGATAAAAAATGTCAGTAAGGGTAATTTTTTTCAGACCAAGCACAGGGAAAAAATTATGCAATCATTAAAACAAACAAACAAAATAACACTCCAATACATTACTAGTGTTTTGTTGCACCACCTCTGGCTTTAATAACAGCTTGCAGTCTCTGTGGTATGGACTTAATGAGTGACAAACAGTACTCATCAATCTGGCCCCAACTTTCTCTGATTGCTGTTGCCAAATCAGCTTTGCAGGTTGGAGCCTTGTCATGGGCCATTTTCTTCAACTTCCACCAAAGATTTTCAATTGGCTTGAGATCCGGACTCTTTGCAGGCCATGACATTGACCTTGTGTCTTCTTTCAAAGAATGTTTTCACAGTTTTTGCTCTATGGCAGGATGCATTATCATCTAGAAAAATTATTTCATCATCCCCAAACATCCTTTCAATTGATGGGATAAGACAATTGTCCAAAATATCAATGTAAATTTGGGCATTTATTGAAGATGCAATGACAGCCATCTCCCCAGTGCCTTTACATGACATGCAGCCCCATATCATCAATCACTGTGGAAATTTGCATGTTCTCTTCATGCTTATAAATCTCATTGGAATGACACCAAACAAAAGTTCCAGGATCATCACCTTGCCCAATGCAGATTCGCGATTCATCACTGAATATGAATGTGAGCGCGCACGTTTTTGGCACTCTCCCCAGATCGCTTCGGAGATGTCCCACGCAGCAATGTTGCGTGCAACCTCCGGCGATCACCTAACCAAGACCAGAAGCGATCTTGCCTCTCCACATCGCTGCGTCACAAGCCACAACCACATCAGCGATTTGGACTTAGTGTTTGACCGCGGCGAGGAGATAGGCGTGCCGGAGTGTGTTTCACCGTGACCCTACCACTCAGATTGGCCTACACAACTGCATTACCACCACGCCACCAATCGCCACAGACGCTCAGACACGCCAACGTGATTGATTTCAGGCGACGCGCCACCAGTGATTTCACACGCCACAGTGCACTTGCGATGTGGTTTGGAGATCGCAGAATTAGCGAATTAACAGCGATATCGCGGACAATATCGTGGCGTGTGACGGTACCTTTAGTGTTTCTTCAAGGCAGAGAGTTGCCATTTGAAATGACTTTAGTTTTGTGCCATGTCTGAACTACTTTTTTTCTACAACATTAAACAACAGAATGAGCATCCTCCGAGCCAGGTGATTCCATAGTTTTTGCCAGGGGTTGTATATATGTACATTGGTTTTCCTGCATACATGTAATGTGTGTATCTGAAGAGCAAATGATCAAATGTTCTTATCACATAGAAATACATGTCAGAGCACACACTGCACATATGTGTCAGATACACAAAATAAAGTCTGTGGAGCCTCGTTTAAGAGTCTCAACACAGGACTAGCCAGATCTTCCTCCACTGAAGGACCTAGCCATGATAACCATCATATTAAGTGGCCCTTTGAGTCATTATCCAGCTCTTTACAAGCTTAAAGATATGACAAGGGAATACCAAGACCAGGTATCCATCCACAGACAGCTGTTTCGGGGTGTTGCCCCTCATCAGTGTGGAGTAGGATTCTGGCTAGGTGGGAGCAAGGCCTAGTAGACCAACAAACCAAAGTAGTCACTGATCTCAGGGAGACCAGTTCAAGAAAACACTGCGGGCAGCCGGCTAAAGCGCTCAACACAGTGAATTCCTAGGCCCATTGCCCCTGGGAATTTTGAATATGCAAATAAAGTCTGTGGAGCCTCGATTAACAAATGGATTTAATCTTTTGTTTTGAAGTTTACAGAGGATAGAAGGGAAGCATAAATTACAGAAATACATGAATAGGGAGAATTTAGAGTAAGGAATAAGAAAATGATATCAGTTACATATGGATTTTTGCCATGACAGATTCCCTTTAACTAGCTTGCTTATTACTGGAGGCATAACTTTGCAATGGAGAGACATAGAAGAAAATGAACACTGATCCTGGATCAGTGGAGAGTCATCAATTAGAGGAGGTTTTCAGTTTAAATTTAAAAATATAGTGAAAAGTCTCCTTTAACGTCCAAATTGTGTTTAATAACATCTCAATAGACCTTTATCTTTGTGGTAGATTTGTTTTGCTGATTTAGTGTGCCCAACAGCCATGGTTTAAAAGGCACCTGTCACTAGGTGTTTCCCTTATGTACAGCATTCTAGAATTTTGTATACAAGTCCCCAAGCTGATTTGTATAACATAAAAAAATAACTTTTATTATACACATTGGGCAGCCCAGTCTGATGAGTGTCGCTGTTCCTGATCTGTGGAGCCTCGGTTAGGAGTCTCAAACACAGGACTAGCCAGATATCCCTCCAGGGAAGGACCAAGCCAAGGGGTGGTTCCTTGCAGAGAACACCATAACCACCATGTTAAGTGACTCTTTCAGTCAATATCCAACTCTGTTACAAGTTTAAAGATATGACAAGGGAATACCAATGACAAGGGAATACCAAGGCCAAAGTATCTAGCTACAGACAGCGTTTTCAGGGTGTTGCCCCTCATCAGTGTGGAGTAGGATTCTGTCTAGGTGGGAGCAATGCCTACAGACCACATAACAAAGCATTCACTGATCTCATGATTAGGATTTACATATTCATAATTCCGAGGGGGCAATGCACCTAGGAATTCACTGTGTTGAGCGCTTTAGCCGGCTGCCCGCAGTGTTTTCATGGACTGGTCTCCCTGAAATCCATGAATGCTTTGTGCTGTTCCTGATCTGGCACTTCCTCTCTGTGATCTCCATCCTCTATCCCCAATTCATGTTCCTACATCATTCACACTGTGTCTTCCATTGTGCTCCTGCAAACACACACTTCTTTCTGTCCTAGGGCAGAGCAAAGAACTGAATGTGCAGGCAAGGGGAAAAGACCGCACAGAACACATGCAGAGAAGGTGGTCGGCGATCGCAAGCTGAAATGAGGCACCAGATCAAGGCCAGTGACACCCATCTGACCGGACTGCCCCATAGGGGAGTATAATAGAAGCTATTTTTTTAAGTTTTGCAGATCGAATTGTGGAGTGATATACATCATTCTAGAATGCTTTATATAAGGGCTTACTGGGGGTGGCTGCAGATTATATGGGAAAAACTGATGACAAGTTCCCTTTAAGTGTGTTACCTCCAGAGCATCAAATGCGCACAATGTATCTGCTGCTTCGAAAATCATCCCACTCCATTCCTACCAGACAACCTTATTACCGAATGTCTTATCTTATTTTACCTCTTTTTGTTTCACCAGATAGTAATCTATAAAAGTTCTTGGATCATTGACGTGTAGTTGATTCCTTAGTTTGTGACCATGTCTCGAATTATGGAACGTAACTCATCAGTAATTTTTAGGACGGCTTTGTGACTTCCTGGAAGCCAGCGCAAAAGGGATGGATATGCGTTATACAACTGTGAAGGAAAGTATAAATGAAGCCATTACATATACAGTGTCCAAAATAAATGAGTACATCTCAACAGAATTGTCAGGCAAGCTTTAGTTTCCTTTTAGATTTAACATTTTCTATCGAATCCCATAATGTAAGTTACTCCCGAAAATGTTGACCATTGATTTCAAACAAGATTTTTTAGTTTGCATTTCTGAAACATTAATTTTCCTAACAAATTCATTCATGACAATGTTGCAAAAATGGGTACGCCCTAATGAAAGTCTTAGCAGCAAAGCTAATGCCTATACTAACAAGGATTCAACTACTGGTTAATCTAAAAATTAAAAACATTGAAGCACAGTAGGTAGCATATATCCTGATAAGCTACAGGTCTTGAAGGATGAGAACCTTGAAAACCATCACCGTGACATTCAGAACAAGGAAAATTAAAAGTTTGCTTGGGGTACTGAGTACTACCACAAGAACCATGCATACAAATTACAAGACAATTATCCTGCACCTCCACATCAATAACCTCCCAGAGGGTCATCATCAGGTTTGTAATCAAGTCAGGAAGAAGAATTCAGGAGACCACAGGAAGTCTGTGTGCCTTTTTTTAAGGTCAGAGGCTTCACGGACGTTCAAGAAGACTAGAAGTGGCGGGCAATAGCAGCGTGAGCCAAACCAGGGTCTGAAAACGAGGTCCCAGGTAATAGTTAATATTCCTGCCTATAATTTAAAGTGTAACCGCCGTTTAAATGTTTATTTAATAATAATGTAGAGGAAGAGATTTTAATAAACTTTCAAATATACTTATAAGTGAAATCTGGTGGAAAAGCATTCATAAACCTTCCACAAGGTGTCCCCACTAGACAGTGTCTGAAGCAGACATTATGTTCATTCTCAATCAATCCGTCTACACACTGAATAAGGCCACATAACCATATAAGGGTGAAGGTGGTGTGGCCTACACAGTGTGCAAGCTCCTGACTGCAGCTGATGAGGTGACAATGTATCAGATTAGCTCAGGCTACAGCACAGTACTGAGCAATGTCAGAATGTCATGATCTGCGCAAACTCCCCTGCCTGAATTACCTCAAAGGGAACAAAACTTTACGATCACCATATAACAAAATAAAAGTTTTCTCTGATATCTCAAAAGAGAGTGCTGAGAGAAGGCCCTTAAACCTATTACGATATCCTTCGGGCGAAGGAAATAACTTATCGTTGAGGGGCCCTAATACTAGTGTCATATTCTCATATGGGCAAAAATCAACTAAGATTGAGGAAAGGGAGGATGGTATGAGGATTCTTAAAGACCTTCAGTTACTCAATACTTGATTTGAGATTTATAGGCTTATATATCCCTATTTACCTTACTGATATTTCGGTCCTAGCTGGAGTACAGAAGGCCAAATTTTAGCCCCGTTGGAAGTTTGATATCAGTTCCAATTAACCATTCCACTTTATTCCAAGTCTTAACTGGAATTGTTTTTTTTTTTTTTTTCCTCTCTTTTTAGGAATACAGAGATCCTTTCATTAATAGTGTAATATAGTTATTAATTGTTGATATTCTGACATGATTAAACATCACCATAAAAATATCATAACTAAATTAATCCACCATAAACCCAATGAGATTACAGTTTCTTGCAAGAATAAAACAGTATGAAGACGAAATTCATGTCTTTTAATGTCAATGGTTTAAATTCCCCCCAAAAGATTAATGATTTGGAGGGAAGTTTCAAACAAAATATAGACATAATAGGTTTACAGGAAACAAAATTTGCTAAAGACAAAATCCCAAAATTCGAGAATAAATTTTATCAGAATATTCTACTATCCTCCAACATAAAGAAGAAAGTTGGTGTTGCATTCATTATCAAAGATTCAGTCTAGTTATGAACAGATAAAATGTATAGAAGACACAGATGGTAGATCTTTAATATTAGTGAGTGTAATCAATAATTCCCTGTACACGTTCGTGAACATCTACGCACCTAACAAGGGCCAGAATAAGACGGCACTCACCGCATTATAATGTAGTTTCGGCTGCTTTGATTTCATTTGTGCGGGTTACGGGCAGAGGTGGAGGGAGGGGGTGCGGAGGTGGACAACAGGCGCTCCATTTCGCACTGGATGTGCTTCAACAGGTCCAACCCGTTGGACCTATTGAAGCACATTGAGTGCGAAACGGAGCGCCCATCGTCCACCTCCGCACCCCCTCCCTCCACCTCTGCCTGTAACCCGCACAAATGAAATCAAAGGAGCCAAAACTACATTATAATGCGGTGAGTGCCGTCTTATTCTTTTTGATTATTTATGGACTTTGTACTTGAGACGAGTGCAACGCCGCTGAATTTGGGACTGTGGAAAGGGTCAAATAGAGGACTAGGACTAGTGCTCGGGATTCTCTGCTTCGGATTAACAAGGTGGTACTTCACGTCGCTGAAACTTCACATGATAGATCTGTGTAACTCTGACAAATGTTGGAGAAACTGTGGTTCGGTAGGGAACATCATCCATATGTTTTGGTCTTGCCCGTAGTTAAAATATACTGGGATACAGTTTAAGACCTTATAAATATGGGTGGCTAACTTAAACATTACTTTGACCCCTGAACTTGCATTACTTTTATTGAATATAGGAGATCTTCCCGCGAGGAACGGACCACTAGAAGCACATATTTTATTGACAAGCAAAAAACGCAATTTCTTATTGGAAACAGACATATGTGCCCAATATCTATGAGCACATACAAAAGATAACTACTCATAATACTTTGGAATTTTGCTTTGCACTCAGAAACATACACAAGTCAAATATAGTATAAAGTGGTCGCAGTCACGCTGGTTGTAGGGAGACACCCAGCGCTGGACGACAACAAGGGATGGGAAAGTGGTCCCTGATGCTAAGGGCAAAAAGGGGGGATGGTGACCCCTAGAACAACTAGCCCTGACTCCTGCTCCCCTAACATCCCTATACAGTTTTCGCAACTGTCGCCACCAGGATGCCTATTCCCTGACTCTCCCGGGACTACCACTACACAGGGCTCAGAGCGGGTGAACACTAGTCAACCTGGTTAGCAACTAAAAACACACAAGGGAAACATGCAAAGTGGGAAGAGATACACTTAGCTTTAGAAGATCCAAGTAGCAAACTAGCAGGCTCCAAGAATCAATTAGGAACACCTGAGGCTTTCACCAGCAGTGCATCTTGGGAGTCAGGGAAATATATAGGCAGCTCAAAGGTAAGGAATCAGCTGGGTCCTAGTGACCTCCAGCTTTAACTAAAAGGGAAATGCCTCTTAAAGCGACAGAGACATCTTTTCTTTAGGATATGGACTGTTTGGCCAAACACTCCTTCTGCGAGTGACCTCTACAGTCTCATCTGTGCCTTCTGACACACCCGTGACAGTCGGATTGGCTAAGAACCTTTACTCCAGTTGATTCCTAACCCATTGGCATAGACAACATTTTTCCTCTGGCCGGAGACATTAAGAAAAATAACACTAAATCTCTTGGGCATAGATCGTAATGGTGTTTAGATATTCAGTTACTATAAATTATCATTCTGAAGGTAGATGTAGGGAAATAAATAACAATTAAAAGCTCATGTCATTTTGTTATTTGTTTTGTTTTATTTTTTCCTCATTGCAGTACTCTGTCAAGGTGCAAGAACAGAGAGTGATAGGTTAGAGGGGTAAAGCGACCTGACAGGTTCCTTTTAATCATGTGAATGTAGCCTAAACAATCAAATACTTATTTCATTGCAATAAAATGCAATGTAATTGTTTAAGAATCATTCAATGTAATTTTCTAGATGGATTTTTTAGTTTTTATCTCTTATAGTTGTAGTGTACATGATAAAACTTACAGACCTCTCTATTCTTTGTAGGTGGGAAAGCTTGCAAAGAGTCAGTGTATCAAATACTTATTTTCTCCATTGTATATGGGTCTCAGGCTCAAGTTTGGGTCAAGCCCTGTCCCAAACTAGACTTTTTTTTTTTTTTTCTTTTTTTTTTTAAGTTTGTCCGAATCTGGCGAACCCGAACATATGCGATTTTTCCCATCTCTAATGTTCAGCTCTATAAGATAGTGCATGTACAAGCAGATTGTAAAAAAAATAATAATAAATTTAATGAACTTACCAAGGAAATGGGAGTGCCAAGTAACCTATTAGTCTCCAATACTAGAGTCAAAAGCTTTTCAAGTTCCGGATCATCATACTCAAAACGTTGGCCAAATAATATAGATAAAATAATATTACAGAAGGCTGCGTGCATCTTCATAGTGTTGTCAAAGGGTTCACCTAAGGAACAGCAAAAGGTTAAGTGAAGATAATGTTTAGAAAGCAAAATTTCAGTTTATTGTCACATCTGAAACTACCGTACATACAAATTATGAACAGGTTTTAGGAAGATGGAGAAACTTGCCCCAGTCCCGCAAGCTCGGTGCCTCGGAATGATACTTGTCCCTGCCCTCTCTTTTAAGCCACATATCCAATCCCTTGCCAACTCCTGCTGAGTTCAACTCAAAAATATTTCCCAGATCTGTACATTCCTTGATTAAGATACTGCAAAATCATGTGCCCTTATCATCTCCCGCCTCGATAATTGCAAGCTCCTACTCTCTGGCCTTACCTCTAGCACTCCTGCACTCCTCCAATCTATCCTAAACTCTGCTGCCTGACTAATCCACCTGTCTCCCCGCTATTCCCCAGTCTCTCCTCCCTGCTAAACCCTTCTCTGGCTCCCCATTGCCCAGAGACTCCAGTTCAAAACCCTAACAATGACATACAAAGCCATCCATAAGCTGTCTCCTCCATACATCTGTGACATGGTCTCCCCGTACCTACCCTCACGCAACCTGCGATCCTCTCAAGAGCTCCTCCTCTGCATGCATACATTTCTGACTCACAGCTGGTTTATGGCAATATTGTCAGGGTATTATGCCACTTTTCTGGAGTGAAAATAAAACCTACAATGAATGGATGGATGGATTGGATGGATGGATAATCATACCAGTCTCCCACTGCTTGCTTCCAGGGCCGCTCATTAAGTTTCATGTATATTAACTGCACTGATCGACAATGGCCGATCACAGACTCTCTTTCGGTGATTGGCTGTTGCACTGATTGATTGACTGTTGCTGCAGCCCCCAGCTATACACTTTATCTTGGCTGAGTATCAAATAGGGGGTCCCCACACTGGATTTTTTAATTATATAGTTTAAAAAAAACAGCAGCTTGCGAACCCTCCAATTTTATACTCCACTAAGATAAAGTGTATGGCTGCATACTACTCGCCAACTAAGGCTTCAGTGTGCCCTCCTCATGCCGGATAATATCACCATTTAGCATTGCACTACTTTGAATCCAGCCAAATTGTAGCCATTGCAGTGGTGTGGGTGGGTGTTCTAGAAGAATGAGATTACCAACTTATTTTAGCTAAAATGTTTTACTTTTATGACAAAAAGTTAAAAAGGTCCATTGACCTACAACATAACAGACAGTGAGAAAAACAACATATAACAAGAGGAACACACCGATGTGACCAGATGTAGGAATTCCTAAATGACCCTAGCTCCTACTCCTGCCTGACCGTGGAGAGTTTACGCACCCTAACGTGTGGTGCCCCCACTCACCAGTGGCTCACCCTAAGGTTTGCCCTAACAGCAAACAAAGGGGGACAGAGAAGACAATGTGCCTGTTTCAAACTTAACTTGGGAATCCAAGAACAGCTTGTATTTATCACAGAGTGGTTCCTAAATTTGGATAAATGAATTCTCCAAATTTCAAGTTTAAGTTTCAAGATGCACAATAAGGAGGCACTTGAAAGAAAATGAGCTCTATGGATGAATCACCAGAAGAAAGCCATTACTGCACAAATGCCACAAAGTATCCCACCTACAATACAAGAAACAGCACAGACACAAGCCTCCAAACATCTGGAGCAAGGTAATTTGGAGTGAGGAGACCAAAAATTTTTGGACACGACCATAAACATTACATTTGGAAAGGTGTTAACAAGGCCTATGATGAAAGGAACACCATTCTAACTGTAAAGCACGGAGATGGATCACTGATGATGTGGGAATGCATGAGCTACAAAAGGCACAGGAGATTTGGTCAAAGTTGAAGGAAAGATGAATGCAGCACATTATCGGCAAATTTGCACTCATCAGCCCGGAAGCTGCACATGGGATGTACTTGAACATTCCAACATGACAACAACCCAAAACACAAGGCCAAGTCAACCTGTCATTGGCTACTGCAGAACAAAGTGAAGGCTCTGGAGTGGCCATCTCAATGTCCTGACCTCAATATCATTGAGTCACTCTGGAGAGACCTCAAGCAAAGCGCAGTTCGTGCAAGAAAGCCCAGGAATTTAAAGGGGGCAATACATATTATTAAGAACTGGAGTATCTGAACTTTAGATCAGGGTCATTGGGATGTATTGTGAAACACAATGGTTGGGTGAAGCCATTTATTGTGAAACTACTAACCATGAGTGGAAGAAAGGTTTGTGTGTTATTCATATTCTCTGAAAAAAGGCCAAGAAAACAAAAAATCTGCCAGAGTATGCAAACGTTTGAGCACAACAGTTGGTTCCTCATACTACAGTCATACAACCAACTGAGTATGAGGCTATGCCCTCCTGAATCAGACAATATCTAGGACTGACTTAGGGTAGATGAGTGCAAATGTTGACATTTATGCAATACTGCCTGTGGGGTACAAGGATAATTGTGCTATCGTTAAATTCCTGATGCCATTCCAGATTGTGGCTTCAAATGCAGACAAGCTTCATGAATATGCAGTGAAAGATCAGAGGCACAAGTGTGACATCAGCAGCCCTACTTTTTTGATCCTTATATGAACATCAACTTTATTGGAGTACCAAGTGAAGTCCCAGATAAGTTCAAAGCCAGAGACCAGATAGCAGCAGGATTTGAATCACTATTTCCTATCATTATAGTGAATAAAAATGTGGACTACATAAATTATTTCTACTATAACCAAAAGAGATATGTTAATTTTAGTGAAGATGCATTCTGAGGGAGAGCTGAACAGTTGGGTGGTACCTCAACCATGGCCTTTAAGAATAGACTCGCCCCTGAAATGATCCTGGCAGAAAGGAGAGGGGTCTGTAAGATGGTTGGGGCATCATTCTGTACTTTCATTACCAACAACACTGCCCCGGATGCTACCACAAGTAAAGCACTGAGAGGAACTGATGCCAACAAATTAGCTGAAAACTCAGGTATTATCAGACGTGGTAAGAAAAGACTCTTGGTAAATGAGGATCCCTACCTCGTAACAAAGCGTGTACTTTGCTGATAGTTCTGAGGGTCATTTCGGCACTTGGTTGCTGTCTTGTTGCTGTCTTGTACCTGTGTTCAGGTTATTGTTTGAAAAGCTATAGACATGGTCATAGAGGCAAGACCTGTTGATGGACTACACCCTGTGATAGTGAAAGATTGCAAATACTATGACCAACTGTTGGATGTTAACTCTGACCAGCCCATGAAAGTAGTACTCTTATAGTTTAATTGCTTGCTGTGGCTTGTGTGTGTATGCATATGTCCATCCAATCGTGTGATGGACAGGCTGATCTGGAGAATCTGGTAAAAAGGTGTAGAAAGGTCATCTTTTCTATTAGAGGTGGAGAAGGTATCTGGAGAAGTCTGTGGGCATGCACTTCAGCTGCACTGACACAAAAGAAGGGAATTTTAATAGCAGGATCTATTTTGCGATGGCACTCTTCCACTGTTCCTTCCATGCTACATACTATTCTCCCACACTGTCACCACTACACTGCTCCCTCTATATACTGTGTTCTCACACTATTCCTAAGATGAAGTTCCATGCTGTCCTCACACACTGTCACCACTACACTGTCCCCTCTTCATGCTAGGCCCTCAAAGTCTCCATCATGTTGACACTATCCATACTGTGCCCTTAAACTGTCCCCACTATGTTGCCCTCTTACCATGCTGACCCTACTAGATAGCTCTATATCAATACTGTTTTCCTACATAGTCCCCACTATGGTGTTCCCTCAGCATACTGTACTTCCCATACTGACTCCACCATGCTGCTGCCTCTCCACACTGTCCACCAATACTTTGCCCACCATGCTAATACCTCTGCAAAATTTCCCCCACAAAATCACTAATATGCTTCTTAATTCTCTATCTCCGTACTTACACAATGCTCTACCCATTCATAATTCTCTATCTCCATACTTACCCAATGCTCTACCCATCATGCTGTTCCCTCTCTGTACTGTTCCCCTCCACTGTCCCCACCATGCTGTTCCCTCTCCATACTGCCCCCCACCCCACTTTTTCCAACAAGTTGTCGTTCTCCACACTGTGCCCTTACGCTAATGTTCTTTCTCTACAATAAGAGCTGCATGAATCCTAGGCTCCACAATAGATTGACTTCCTTCCCCACCATTTTCATTGCCTCTGCAGAGCATGTGGTGAGGTGTCATCATGGTGCTGCAGGTTGCCTCAGCCCCCGCAACACTAAAAGTCAGAAAGCAGGACCTAATGTTATACTGGTTCTCTGAGCCAGCTGTCAGTTGAACAACCGATCCAGGCAGACATTGAAAACCTGGCTGAATCCCACTGCTGGGAAAGTATTATACTAGTTATATTCTTGTACGTAGGGGACACTATTATCATTTTTCTATTTATGTACCTAGGAACCAGCATTATAGTAGCTATATGCATTCTTTAGGGGACATCGTTAAAATGGTCCAACACCAACATGACTACTGGATGATTTTTTGATTCTGCACCATATAATTGTTCAAAATATTCATTGATTTTATATAGCACCAACATTCCGCAGCACTTTACAATTGAACTTACAAGCTTTAGCATAATAACACTAATCACTGACCTTTGTAGGATTTAAATATCTGTACTATACAATTGCCTTCCTCAATAATCTTGTCTTCCATTATTTTTTTCCCGATACCAAAATCACGTAATGTAGAAAGAGTGAACCGTCTCATGGCTTTCCAGTTATGTCCATTAGTGAATGCCATTCCTGTTAAAAAAGACATGGAGAATATATTATGTGCTTATCATCAACCAGTTCTCTTTTCTTTTGCACTTTACATTGCAGAACATTACATTACATTTAAATAATAAAAATACTCCTTGCAGTGCTGGAGAATTTTGGCTTCTTGTGGATTAATGCAAGCATTGTTTGCCTTGTCATGAAGCTTCACCTTCATTTTACAATTTACAGAGGAGACTGTCAGGGATGCCCCTCTCTGCCAGGCTTTTTAATTTGTTCATGAATTATCTCTATCCAACCCTGACATTAAAGGTACTATGACTGGCTTAGTTTCTCATAAAACTTAGGTCAAATTTATTAAGACACTCAAACAGGAGAGTCCCAACAAAAGGGTGTACAGTAAGACGCACCTAATTAGATAAAAGGTGCATGTTAATTGATTAGGCCCACCATATAACTGCCATGTGCCTCCAATAGAGATGTACTCCAGGGAAGGACAGGTATACTATTCTGTTCAAGCAAATGCCAATAAAGTTGCATAAGTTTTCATTAATAGTAATGTAACGATGCACCACTCTACCCAAGGTTTGCCTATTTTGACAATGCTTGTCAAAACTGGTGTGAAAACTCAATGGTCTGCTTTACCTTGGTTGGTTAACAAAATTAGAGTGGATCCTATGCCATTTTTTAAAAATAATTTAAAAAAATGCCATGGGGTGCCCCCATTTTTGATAAGCAGCCAAGGTAAAGGAGATGGGTAGACCCTAGTAATATCAGAGTGGGAAAAGCTATGGTTGTTTGGCCCTTCCCAGTCTAAAAATTGCAGCCCGCAAACTGGCCTAGGAATGGCACATCTAATGCGCTTTATCATCTAACTCTTCCCAATTGCCCTGTTGCGGTGGCATTCGAGAAAAGTTATTGGGGTTGATGTCAGATGGGAACTGTCAGCTGACATCAAGCTCCAAGGTCTATCAGACAACCCTTTACTAACCTGGCAAGTAAATGGATAAAAACCTATTACAATCTGAGAGTCCACAGTGGTTGATACGTTGTAATAGCTAACTGAAAAGATGGTAAAAAAAATAGCAAGCTTTCGAGACAGCTCATTTTTGATTATTTTTCACCATCTTTTCATTTAGCCATTAAATGGTATCAACCACTGATCCTCAGATTTTAATATTTTTCTATCCACTGGCTAACACTGTACAAACATTTTTACCTAAACACACAGGAAAATATACTATTTGAATAAAGACTCCCCTACATGTCCTCATTCACCAATGTGTTACATTGATATGTTCCTATGAAGCTCTGCTGTAATCTACAATCAGCTATTCACAGACACTGGGTACTGACTACAACTCCTAACAGAGCTGCCGGGCTCAACGCTGTGCTCAGCAATATCTATCAGCTTTGATTAGCGTTATCGTCACCCAGCATCTGTGAATAGCTGTACTTTATGGCTACTCACTGTCAACAAAGCTGTATTTGGAGATCGTGGATTATGTGGGAACATTTTTATTTCATAAATCAGTGAACGAGGTAGTTTGAGGAAGTCTATATACAAATAAAGATTTTTTCCGGTGTGTGTTTAACCATTCACTTGCCAGGTTAGTCATGGGGGGAAGGTGTCTGATAGACCCTTCTCCATTACTAACCTCTAGGCTTTATGTCAGCTGTCAATTCACAACTAACATGAACCCCATTAACCATTATTCAGGTAAAGGAAAAAAGGTAGTTTCCAGTGAGCATTGAAGGACCAGTGATAGAGTTTTTGCAAAAACTCTTCAATATTTAATGAATACAAACATGTTACACATGTATCAAAAAGAAATCCACCCCTCACCCCCTCTCTTTTTGATACACGTGTAACATGTTTGGATTCCTTAAATATTGAAGAGCTTTGGCAATAAAACATGTATCACTGTTCCTTCAACGCTCGCTGGAAACTACCTTTTTCCTTTACTTGGATATAGCTGTGCTTGCCTGGACGGGGCTACATTCGTGCTGGAGCGCCTGAAACGGCTGTCAAGGTGATGGGCTGAAATTTCTATTTTATCCATTAACCATTACCCCATTATGACCATACCAGGACAATCGGAAAAAGCTGGGTAAGTGCCAGATTTTGCACATCTAATGGATACACCATTTCTGGGACAGTTATGGGCTGCTATTTTTAGGCAGGAAAGGCCAATAAACCATATCCCTTTCCAACCTGATAATACTAGCCCCCAGCAGTGTGTTTTAGCTTGGCTGGTTATCAAAAATGGGGCGGACCCATGCTGTTTTTGTTTAATTATTTAAATAAATTAAAAAAATAAAACATTGTGGGCTCCACCCTATATTTTTTTATAACCAGCCAAGTTAAAGCAGACCATTGGAGGCTGGTATTATCAGGATGATAAGACCCATGTTTTTTTGGTTCTTCCCAGCCTAATTATCCCAGTTCACATCTGCCCAGATATGTCGCATCCATTAGATGCACCAAATCTGGCACTTTACCCAGCCCTGCCTACAAGACCGCGTTACCTGGTGAGAGTGGCGAGATCATAAGGTTACTGGGATCATCAACGCTCTTACGGTATTGCGGTTGCACCATGAGAAAATCTAGGCTGGCACAGACTGGCAGTAATTATGGAGAACTTTCTCAGAATGACTCTATAGGAATCCATTGCTGTTGTGGGATATTAACTATTAGACGTGCCTGATGCTATCTCATCGGATGGTGGTGACATGACGATAGGGGCGGGTTCTGTGGCACTGGGGGCAGCAGCTGTCTCCCACCTCTGCAGTCTCTCCCCCAAACCGCTCTCCTGATGTATGAAAATAAAGGTAATTTGAGTTGAAAAAATGTCTATATTTTTTGTTAAGATTGCAAATAGTTGAAAAGAAACTAATGGACGCCCTCGTGCTCCAAATAAATCCAAATTTAAAGGTTACTCAGGGAAATGGTGTATCAGTGTCCGCGCTGCTGAAATCCCAAGAAAACGATCCGGAAACCTATGTAGGTTGCATCAATCATCCCTGAGGAAGACACTAGGACAGTGTTGAAACGCGTAGGAAAAGGAATAAATGGATGATTGATGCAACCTACATATGGTTTCCGGATCGTTTTCTTGGGATTTCAGCAGCGCGGACACTGATACACCATTCCCCTGAGGTAACTTCTGGATGATTCCCACGTGCATGTGGAAGGTGGAAGTCCTGCAGCACTGCATTTAATGCCAAATGCTTTTACACCATTGTGGGTCTCACAACTGTGCTAGGTGAGTGAATTCATACCACTGCATACATTAGTGTCACTAGTGATAGGGCACTATTGCGCCTCTTGTCCCCCCCCCCTATTTTTTTACTTTGATACAAATTTAAAGTGTGTATGAATTCATCAGGTGGTATTTATTCTACGCGTTTCGGGGACAAGCCCCTTCCTCAGGAACACCACAAAAATGACACAGTAAAGTGATGTACATCTCTTTACTGTGTATTTTTTGTGTATTCCTGAGGAAGGGGCTTGTCCTCAAAACGCGTAGAATAATACCACCTGATGAATTCATACAACCTTTAAATTTGGAATTATTTGCAGCGCGAGCGTGTCCATTAGTCCCTTTTCTCCTATCTGCAATCCTGGATTCATATCGAGGGTGGACTGCTGCAAACTATGGAAAAGCTTTACATCTAAGTAGGAAATCCCTCTTAGAGGAGAAAAATAATACCAAACCTAACGAGTGTGTCTTGCCTGTCTTTTCTACCCCTAATAGCCAACAGTTTGGGGATATAAAGAAAATGCTGAACCGGAATGTCCCCATCCTATACCAGGATGCCATATTGTCATCTATCCTGGCATCAGGGTGGAGGACGATTCCTTAAAAGGCAAGGGATATGGGCAGTGTGCTATCCCCCAGCATCTTTTCAGAACGGAAAAGTCAAATTCCTACATGGCTAATGTACAAATGCTGGGAACAAAGATGCGGATTGTGCAAGTATGTAATTTCTGGCTCAGAATTTCAAAATTCGGATGGTGGCAGAAACTACATACTAAATACCCACATAAATTGTAACAGCACACATGGTATACATGGCCACTTGTATAAGCTGTAAGAAAAATTACATTGGTTGCACTACCCGCAAACTTAAGATCAGGATATCTGAGCATATAACGGCAGCAAAATCCGACCCCAAAATCAATAGACCAGGCGTTTCCAGGCTTTCTAAGCACTTTAACGAAGTCCACCCTGGTGATCTGAGCCCATTAAAAATAAGAGCTATAGAAAAGGTACCGCATCCAGATCACGGGAGGGGGGGGGGGGACTGGGAAAAAACGCTGCATAACAAAGAAAAATTATGCATCCTTAAACTTGACTCACGTTTCCCCCAGGGTCTCAACTATACGAGTGACTTACTTTATTTTACTGATATGGTCCTGCTCTTTAGTTTCACCACAGTAGAGCATTTGCATCTCTTGGTCAGGAACACACGAGTTTTGTGTAGACACGATAAGATTCAATGTATCAAGTGTATGTAATATAATTTACCGTATATTGATATTTACCATGTGCATTATAAGATTATTGTTCTATGGAGGAGTGTGTTCTATCATATGGGCATGTGCGATAGAATCAGGTTTCTACATCTGGTCTGGCAATTCAGGAGTTAATGTTTCCTTGCAATTATTGATTAATATGCACACTTGCTGTTGTTTTTAAGTTATATATATAATTGTTACTTGTTCATACCTAGATGTGCTAATGATTAAGGGGACACGTTCCCTGAAACGCATCTAGCGTTCCCCTGATGGGGGTGTATGTGTGCTTTTAAAACCTGAAAAAAAAAAGGAATAACCGCACTGGTGGCGCTGGATTACTTTCTTTATGAGCCTTTAGTAATACTTTCAGTAAAGTTTAAAAAAAAAAAAAAAAAAAAAAAAGAAATCCCTTATTACATACAAAATAGACAGACACCTCAAATATCCACTTTATTAGCTCCCAACAAGTTCCTCTCCAATGTAATTCTGTAATTACTGTAATCTTGCAGTGGGGCGGTGTGATGCGTCAAGCCACCGCCATCTCTGTATAACCAAATGTTCAAAGATGGCGGCCGTGTCTGTATGTGTATGTGTATGTATGTGCAGGTGTGTGTATGTGCATCTGTGTGTGTGACTGTTTGCGCATGTATGTGTGTGTAAGTGCATGTATGTGTATTTAATTGAATGTATGTGTGTGTTCGCACCCATGGCACACCACAGCCACTGCAAAACTCTGAGGCTCAGTCTGCAGCCTGTGCAGAAGCAGATTGATGGCTACAGATGGCGCTTTGCCCTGAGTGCCCGTCCCTCCATCGCCTCCTCTACAGGCCACAAACAGAGCCTCAGAGTTTCCTATTGGCTATGGGTGGTGGTGGGTGCAGTTGGGATGTTGGGCAGACTACAGTGTTGGGTGGGCGTGCAGTGGATGGCGGGGTTTGATGTATCGGTGTCCCACTGATGGTACCGTCCCAATATGACTTCCAGTGTGCTTCCGGCAGCGCAGAGAGTTCGGGGATATAGCCTCATTCTGACAGAATTTGGAGACAGACGCCACTATGTAAGTATATGTTAGATTGGATTACCATTGGAACTTCCATGATTTTTTTTATTTAATAAAAAGTGGTGAACAAGGTATGTGGGTGAATATTTACTCAAATAAAATATTTTTTTACTGTGTCTGAGTTTTTTTAACCATTGACTTGCCAAGTTAGAATCTACCAGGTCAAAGCCCGTGCAGCACTTCCCTTGGTTTTTCCAGAGCCCAATGTTAACTCCTATCAGCTTCAAGGTATCAAGTAGTACTGGCAAGAAATAACAACGCCTGACTCATGCCCCAGGCTTACAACTGCTATCTGGATCTGGGATCTGGATTCAAAATGGAGCCCAGAAGATTGATGCCTATAGATGGGCTGCTTTCTAAGGGAGCAAATCAGAGGCAGGAATGGTCTTCAAGCAGGGTCAAAACCCAGGTGATTACATAAAAGTGTAAAATCAGGATCCATTAGAGTAGTCGGTGAGTCAAGTCAAAACTGAGATGGTAACAAGGTATAAATTCATCAGGCAGAAGAAGCGTCCAAAAGGCAGAGTGAGGTGAAATGCAAAAAAACAATGCAAGCAGGAGAACATCCTAACCTAACCCGGGAAGTATAAGCTATATCTGGCAGTTTCCAGTAGAAATCTGAAATCTTAAGTAGGGTTTGGGGCCTTCTAATAGACTGAAGCCAGGAGCTAATGACTAAATGTACATCACACACACCCACTCTGTCAGACTGGGAAGTATTGCAGGTTCCAGCCACTCTAACCTTTGGTTTTTTTGGGACTTGATTTTGCATCTCCTTACTATATACCCTAGGTATTTGCCCTCTTACTCCCCCATTATAAACTTCTTTGGGGTTATAAAAAATTCTGTCTTTTTCAGAGTATTGAACACCACCTGGAGATTTCTCAAATGACTTCCCCAATCTGGGCTCAAGATCTTGATATCGTCAAGCTAGGCTGCTGCGCAACTCCAATGGGAAGCCAAGGTCCTGTTCATGGCTCTACGAAAGGTGGCCAGAGGTCACTGCAACCCAGGCGACATCCTGGTGTATTGGAAGCACCCATCAGGCATAGAAAAGGCCATCTTCTCCTTAACATCTTAAAGATAAGGGATTTGTCAATCTTTTATTGTTAGTTCCAAGATGGTGATAAAGCGTTCTAGACCCAGCCTCTGAATCAGCAAATTAACCCGAAGCATCGGAAATGCGTCAAACATGGCCACCTCATTCAGTTTCTGATAGTTGTTGCCAGTGGCGTAGCTAGCCTGCTCTGGGTCCGGGGGCGAGATCTGCACCCAGGGCCCCATGTGAAGAGCAGGGGGGGGGGTGCTGTCAGAGAATTCTCGTGCCACCCCGAGTGGCGTAGCAAATGTTTGTGGCGCCCTGGGCGGTGGAAAAATTTGCCGCAGCTGCCGCCCCTAAGAATTGGGCCAAATGGCCACTCTCCTCCTGAACTCTCCATCCTCCTGCACTTCCCATCCTCCTGCACCCTCCATCCTCCTGCACCCTCCATCCTCCTGCACCCTCCATCCTCCTGCGCTCCCCATCCACCTGCGCGCTCCATCCTTCTGTGTGCTCCATCCTCCTGCGCTCTTCATCCTCTTGCACTCACTGTCCTCCTGCTATCCTTCTGTATGCTCCGTCCTCCTGCACTCTTCATCCTCTTGCGCTCTCTGTCCTCCTGCGCTCTCTATCCTCCATCCGCCTGCACGCTGCATCCGTCTGCGCTCTCCATCCTCCTGCACTCCCCATCCACCATCCTGCAGCACCCTCCATCCTCCTGCATGCTCCATCCACCTGCGCTCTCCATCCTCCATCCTCTCTTGCATTCCCTGTCCTCCATCCTCCTGCAGTCCCCATTCTTCTGCGCTCTCCATACTCCTGCGCTCTCTATCCTCCTGCGCTCTCTATCCTCCATACTCCTGCGCTCTCTATCCTCCTGCGCTCTCTATCCTCCATACTCCTGCACTCTCCATCCTCCATACTCCTGCGCTCTCCATCCTCCATCCTCCTGCGCTCTCCATCCTCCATCCTCCTGCGCTCTCCATCCTCCATCCTCCTGCGCTCTCCATCCTCCATCCTCCTGCGCTCTCCATCCTCCTGCGCTCTCCATCCTCCTGCGCTCTCCATCCCCCTGCGCTCTCCATCCCCCTGCGCCCTCCATCCTCTATTCCCTGCAGTGTCCATCCTCTGTCCCCCTGCAGATCCCATCCTCTGTCCCCCTGCAGATCCCATCCTCTGTCCCCCTGCAGATCCCATCCTCTGTCCCCCTGCAGATCCCATCCTCTGTCCCCCTGCAGATCCCATCCTCTGTCCCCCTGCAGATCCCATCCTCTGTCCCCCTGCAGATCCCATCCTCTGTCCCCCTGCAGATCCCATCCTCTGTCCCCCTGCAGATCCCATCCTCTGTCCCCCTGCAGATCCCATCCTCTGTCCCCCTGCAGATCCCATCCTCTGTCCCCCTGCAGATCCCATCCTCTGTCCCCTGCAGATCCCATCCTCTGTCCCCCTGCAGATCCCATCCTCTGTCCCCCTGCAGATCCATCCTCTGTCCCCCTGCAGATCCCATCCTCTGTCCCCCTGCAGATCCCATCCTCTGTCCCCCTGCAGATCCCATCCTCCAGCCTCCCTGTATCCTTCATCACCCTTGCACAGCCTGACACCCTCAGCACCCCTCTCACACACCTCTTGTTAATGGTGCGGGGGGGGGCCGTTGCAGACTCACCGTGGCTGCCGTGTGCGTCTGCTGTAAGGAGGAGGTAAGGAGGGGCAGGCAGAGCTGCAAGACAGGAAGTCCCGTCCTCCCTCCTCTCCGGCCGGCACGGCGGCCGGCTGGCAGCACGGGGCACGGGGGCCCCCCAGGGGGCACGGGGCCCCCCCAGGGGGCGGACAATGGGCCCCTGATGTCGGGGGGCCCGGGGCGCTCGCCCCCCCTGCCCACCCGCTAGCTACGCTACTGGTTGTTGCATAATCTCCATTTACCATCAGGTTTTTTTTACTAGGACAATCAGGCTGGACCAGCCACTCTTAGATGCTTCAATGTTTCCCATATTCAGCATTCGATTCACCTCCTTGAAGATCAGTTCTCAGCAGGCTTTGGGAATCCGGGTATGGCTTCATGGAGTTCCGTAAGAATCTCGTATTCTCTGATCTGCATACAACCTGGCAATTCTGAGAAGAGGTCTTTGTTTTACTCGAGCAAATCCTATCACTGCTGTTTCTGGGTCAATGACAGTGTCTCTGCCATCGTCACATCTTTAAACGGCAGCTTCAGACCTGGTCACCAGTCAGAGAATTTCACATGGCTCCATCTTGCCAGAACTTGCTGAAGTTGATGTGCTAAACTTGGTAGGGCTGTCTATTTCCTTGTTGGCAGATGTTATAGTGTACCTCTCAAAGTTTTTCTACCACTTCAAATTGCCCCTGCCATTTAGACAGAAATTTGCTTACTACAATGGGAATCAGCACTAAAACTCGACCCCAAGGTTAAATTGTCTCAATCTTGCTGACCAGTTGTAGCCCTTGCCTGTGCCTTTTGCACCTGAGGAAGATTTATCATGATTTCCTTCAATAGTCCCATCCTGACAAAGATGTGGACTAACTCTTGCACCATACTCTTCATAGAGGAGTTTCTTAAAGAAACCACCTCCGGGTACCATGGCACATAGTCGAAGACCACCAGGATATATTGACTTGATAGGTAGTCCCACTAATCCTATGGCAATGCGTTCAAATGGCACTTCTATGATGGGCAACAACACTAGGGGACTACGGAAGTGAGAGGTTGGAGCACTTAGCTGGCAGGTGGACTTGCAATAGTTTAAATTTCTCATGGTGACATCTGGGCCAGTATAATGACTGTGGGATTCACTCTCTGGTTTTGTCTATGCTCAGATTAGGACCCAGGGCATGAGAATAAGCCATGACCAACACCCTACTACTATAGGTTTCTGGTAACAACAATTGCTCTGTTATTTTCTCTCTCAGCTTGGTAACTTGGTATGGTAAATCCCCATTCACCTCAGAAGAAGGGTACCTGGAGTCAGCCCATTGCTGAAGAGCAACCCAATTTAAGATGGTCACATTCTCAAACGCCCCTGTTAGAGTTATGTCCCCAAGTTGAAACTCACTTGATGCTGGTCAAGGTAAATACAGGAAGCATTTTCATTTAAAGGGATCCTATCCTGTCACCTCCAGAACACCTCCTAAACTACCAAAACATGTCCCTGCAGCATATTATCACTAATTTGACACTCCTTTTGTCTCCCAAAAGCATCCTGTGGAAGTGCATAAAAACGTTTTAATACTTACTCATTATGGCCACTTTACACGTGGCTACATTTCTAGCTTATCCACAGGTAACTTACTGGCTGCAGTGAAATCATGGAGACATGGTTCTATCTTGTTGCTGTGTACAAATGGAATAATGTCTCCATGATTTCACTGCAGCCAGTAAGTTACCTGTGGATAAGCTAGAAATGTAGCCGCGTGTAAAGTGGCCATTAGTGATTATAATTAGCAGGGGCTACATTTTTTAGCCCTTAAGGCGTGTTGTTTTCCAGTCTGAATGATCCAGCCTCTATGTGCAGCTTCTGCTGTGATGTAGAGCTGAAGGCAGGACAAATGATTTGCATTCTGTGAGTGACAGAGGGGGAGGGGAAAGCCTGCACAAGCAAAGCAACAGAGAGAGAGAGAGAGGCTGGGTCATTCAGGCTGCAAAACAACACGCCCTAAGGGCTAAAAGAATATAGCCCCTGCTAATTATAATCACTAATGAGTAAGTATTAAAACGTTTTTATGCACTTCCACAGGATGCTTTTAGGAGACAAAAGGAGTGTCAGATTAGTGATAGGATGCTGCAGGGACCTGTTTTTGTAGTTTAGGAGGCGTTTTGGAGGTGACAGGATCCCTTTAAATGTCCACACAGGAATACACTTAAAGAAAGCCTTTTCTGACACAAACGTACAAAACAAAAATAACAAGACCATATGGGTTTGGCTGCTTAGTATAACAACATGGTTTTTACACCCATTAGAGTATACATCAATTTTTATTGAAGACACCTCCCAATGATAACAGTATAATCTTTACAATTAAAAAAACAACTCTAAATGCACTGTTCCACATTATTACGCACAGTAGAGTTTATAAACATTTGATATGCTTGAAAGAACTGAAAAAGCTCATTTGTTGAATTTGCAGCATTACCAGGTCAAATTTACTGAAATAAAAAGCTATTTAACTCCAAAACATCCTAACAGGCCAAGTTACATGTTAACATAGGAATCCTTCTCTGATATCACCTTCACAATTCTTGCATCTATTGAACTTGTGAGTTTCTGGAGAGTTTCTGCTTGTATTTCTTTGCATGATGTCAGAATAGCCTCCCAGAGCTGCTGTTTTGATGTGAATTGCCTCCCACCCTCATAGATCTTTTGCTTGATTATAATCCTAAGGTTCTCTATAGGGTTGAGGTCAGGGGAAGATGGTGGCCACACCATGAGTTTATCTCCTTTTATGCCCATAGCAGCCAATGGCACAGAGGTATTCTTTGCAGAATGAGATTGTGCATGGTCATGCATGAGGATGATTTTGCTCCTGAAAGCACGTTTTTGCTTTTTGTACCATGGAAGAAAGTTCTCAGTCAGAAACTCTATATACTTTGCAGAGGTCATTTTTACACCTTCAGGAACCTTAAAGGGGCCTACCAGCTGTTTCCCAATGATTCCAGCACAAAACATGACTCCTCCACCTCCTTGCTGACGTCGCAGCCTTGTGGCCATCCACTAACCATCCACTACTCCATCCATCTGGACCATCCAGGGTTGCTCGGCACTCATCAGTAAACAAGACTGTATGAAAATTAGCCTTCATATATGTCTGGGCCCACTGCAACCATTTCTGTTTGTGAGCACTGTTTAGGGGTGGCCGAATAGTAGGTTTATGCACCACAACAAGCCTTTGAAGGATCCTACACCTTGAGGTTCGAGGGACTCCAGAGGCACCAGCAGATTCAAATATCTGTTTGCTGGTTTGTAAGGCCTTTTTAGCAGCTGCTCTCTTAATCTGATGAACTTGCCTGGCAGAAACCTTCCTCATTCTGCCTTTATCTGCACGAACACATCTGTGCTCCGAATCAGCCACAAATCTCTTCACAGTACGATGATCACGCTTAAAGGGAACCTGTCACCTAATCTATGGCCCCTAAACTATCACTACCTGCCCCTACAGACCCTAACTAGCTCCCTAACCATCCCTGCCTGTCCTAATAGTGCTTTATATAAGGTGAATAAAACACTTTATAAACTTACAATTTCTCCGTCTGTGGGGCGTTCCTGTCGGCTCTTGTCTGCAGGGCGGTGTCCCCAGAGCCGCGCTCCCCCCGCCTCGCTCCCTTCCTAACGCCCTAATGGGCGGCATTATCGATTTGAAGAGCGGGGAGCCCAGTGGAATCTTCCCGCCCCGCTCTTCATGACGCGGCCGGAGACCGCGTCATTTCCGGTCCGCGCATGCGTAGTGCGCCGGGTGAAGCCGAAGCCGAGTCCCGGCGTCGCTAGGCAACGATCGGGAGCGTCTTCGGAAGGTGAGTATTTGCGGCCCCCTCCCTCCCAAACCAGCACATATATATGTGTGTGTAATCCACATGTACATATGGATTACACACACATATATA